>CM057085.1:17037500-17637500 GCA_029959045.1 Taenioides sp. WSHXM2023
AATATAGAGCAATTATCATAGGACTAGGTGAGTGTTGTTTATAGTAGACAACCTGTGAATCAAACAAAACCAAAACTCTTCCTGCATGTGTATCTGTATGTGTATATGTGAATTCATTACAAAAGGAGCTTAATATAAGGCAGGTTGTCATCTGTTAAATATTAAATGATCAGACTGTATGTCCCCTCTGCTGTTTGCCTGTTTAAAATATTACTGTGATATCTGAGGCCAATCTTGAGTAGTGAGAGATGTAAATGCAGGACCACAACATTGCGATAAGCAGTGGTAGATTTGTGCTTTTAGAAAAACAACACAAGCACAGGCTGAGGAGAAGGTAGCACTTTCTGTCTGTCACAGCACATCCGTGCCCGACCTGATAAAAGTAGAGGCAGCCAAGGACAGCTACTAGTGCCCTGGGAATGGTTTGGTTGTTTGCATAAAAACCAATACATCCCCAAGCAAAATACAAGCAATATGCAGCCTTATAAAACACAGATCCTTCCAGTCAATTTAAATATACTTTTTAGGTTGAATTAGATATAAAAGTCATTTATACAGGTGTCCGGATTGACAGTTTGTCTCAGGATTAATCCAGCATCAACTATTCAACACTACCAGCTAAACAAGTCAGGCCACCAAAAGTATTAGGATTCAGCTCAGCAGCTGAGCTGGAACCTTTGGAGCACTGAGTGATGAAGTCCACCAACCTTTCGGTGACCCAATTGGAGCCTCGCTGTGGGACTTGACCAGGCGCACATCGCTGTAGGGGCTGGAGGTAAACGACACCTCTGGGCTGGGCAGCTCTCCCTCATGGGGTCGCTCCAACTCTTCCTCCACATCCAGGTCCTGGTCTTCAGGGTCCTCCTCTGTAGGCTCCTCCTCCCTCTGCTCCACCTCCAAAGAGTCATCCTGCCTCTGCCGCTCCTGCTGCCTGCTGTGGTTCTCAATCACCTGGACACAGGGCAACAAAAAAATAATAACGTATAAAGCAGCACAGTAGATGTTAACTTAGTAGTAAGAACATTAAATTCAAGATATTTACTGCAATATACTGGCGGTTCAATCTCTGCTAGCGCTACATATACTCTTAGCCCTTTTTTCCTATATGACTGCAAGTGTGTGACTGGTGGTGGACAGGAATGCCTTAGCACAAAATACTGTAGCTGCTACATTTCCTTTTTATTAATTTCATTTGTTTGCACCACGACAGCTACTGCAAAGAAGTCTAATGAAATCAAAACTTAACAGGCACAACTATTTCATGATTGTGCAAAGACTATTATATTAGTGCTTGCTCAAAAAAAAAAAAGTTCTGAAAATACATTAGCATTATTGTGAGGTATGTAGCTGAGGGGTAATAGAAATAGAACATTGGTGACAGTGTAAAAATTATACATGATTTAAATATTTTTATTAAAACATTTAACTAACACTGAATACAAAATTTTAATTAACATTTTTATCTGCCCCTTTTCACAAAAACATACTCTAAATGTTTATACACACAAAACAAACCCAAACTTATTGTTAGACTAAAATTCCACAAAGCAGTTCAATCTTGCACTGCTTCAGAATGATTTTCAAATGCAATCTCCACTTTCTTCCATATGGCTGCTTGTGCTTTCACATAATAAAAAATCTTACAGCCATTTGAACAATGTCTGTATGCAATAGTGTGACTGTATAAATATTGAGCCTGAAGCCAATATAATCAAATAGACAGGTTTTCTTTTGAATATACTGCAATATCCTGGACTCCACATTTTTTCTCTTCTTCTTGAAAAGAGCACCTCCTGGCCTTTGGGTTTCATCAGACCTTTTATAAGTGCATAGGATTTTAGCAATAATAAAAGTATGATTAGTTCTATATTATTAATATTAAATGGCAAGAAGAGAAGCTGTGTGGAAGTGGTGATGGTGTTTTAATTGGTTTAAAAAGACAAAACAGGGCCAATGGAGATTCAATTACACTTGGTTACCAAAATAATCTTTTTTTAATTTTTTTATATAAATCAGACACACCCGGAGGCCAAATGTAGTCCTTTTTTCCACTACCGTGATAATCTAAACCTGTATAAAGTAACATTTAGGTGTGAGACAGGTCTGATATAAATGTTCCATGTGAAAATAAGAATGTTGTGGCCTGGTCTAGCCTCTGCCAAATGCATCCATTCCACTGTATCAAACACCAATACAGTCCCCTCCAAAAGTATTGGAACAGCAATACTTCTGAAGGTTTTTTTTTTTTTGTTGTTCACTGAAGACATTTGGGTTCAGAGAGGTCAGAATGTCATCTTTTATTCCCAGGTATTTACATCTAGATGTGTTAAACAACTCAGGACATACCAACCATTGTTTAAACCCACCCATTTTTCAAGTGAGCAAAACTATTGGAACATGTGACTGACATGGTGTTTCTCCTTGACCAGGTGTTGCCTTTAAGGTTGGTTGTTCAAGCATGAAATAGTTCTGCATGACTAGTCTACTTCTTGGCTGCAAGACTGCATTTCTTGTTAAAGAGCATAAACCAAAATGAAGACCAGAGAGCTGTCTATGGGACAAAAGCAAGCCATTTTGAAACTGAGAAAAAAAGGAAAATCAATCAGAGCCATTGGACAAACACTGGACATAGCAAGCACAACAATTTGGAATGTCCTGCAAAAGAAAGAAACTACTGGTGTTCTGAGTAACACGTTGAACAGGTCATCCAAGGAAAACAACAGTAGTTGATGACAGAAATATTGTGCGAGCTGTGAAGAAAAACCTCAAAACAACAGTAAGTCAAATCACCAACGACCTCCAGAGTGCAGGGGTGGAGGTATCACAATCCACTGTTCGAAGAAGACTCCGAGAGCAGAAGTATAGAGGCCATACCACAAGATGCAAACCACTCGGAAGGCCAGATTGGAATTTGCAAAAAAGTACAGAGATGAGCCGCACAACTTCTGAAACACAATCCTATGAACTGATGAGACCAAGATTAATCTCTACCAAAGTGATGGAAAGGCCAAAGTGTGGAGGAAGAAAGGAACTGCTCATGATCTGAAGCACACAAGCTCATCTGTGAAGCATGGTGGAGGTAATGTCATGGCTTGGGCGTGCATGGCCGCTTCGGGAACCGGCTCATTAATTTTTATTGATGATGTAACTGATGATGGTAGCAGCAGAATGAATTCACAAGTGTACAGAAATATTTTGTCTGCCAAGGTACGGAGAAATGCATCCAAACTAATTGGGAGGAATTTTTTCATGCAGTAGGACAATGAACCTAAGCACTCCCAACAAAACAAAGGACTTCATCAGGGGAAAAAAGTGGAAGGTTTTAGACTGGCCAAGTCAGTCACCTGACCTTAACCCGACAAAACTTGCATTTCACCTCCTGAAGAAGAGACTAAAGGGAGAAACCCCCCAAAACAAACAACTGAAGGAAGCTGCAGTACAAGCCTGGAATAGCATCACAAATGAAGAGTGCAACAGTTTGGTGATGTCGATGGGTCGTAGGCTTGAGGCAGTTATTGCAAGCAAGGGTTTTGCCACCAAATATTAAATTTTATTTACTTTAAGATTTTTGTTCCTTTACTTTTGCTCACCTAAACGTGCTGTGGTGTAATCCAAACAGTGATATATTCTAAGTTGTTTAACACATCTATATGTAAATTCCAAGAAATTAAAGCTGACATTCTGAACTCTTGTCTCATACTCTTCTTTTGATCTTCAGCCCAAATGTCTTCAGTGAACACATTTTTACATTTTTTTTTGAACACCCCTGTTTTAAATAAAGACATGTCCTTTGTAGTCAAGAGAATATGAATGTTGAAATGAGTGAAGCACAACTCCAGCATTAAACCATGTTTAAGTAATTTCAGCATAATAATATAATATGGGAACATTAAGGATGATATTCCTACAGACTACAGCAATGTATTATCACATGTTGTACGTGATGTGAGAGGTCAAAATACAGTGGATACTGTTTACCTTATTTGCCGTTTCCATGACAACTTCAATGTTGAGATTTTGGGCGCCCATCGCCAACAGTTCGTCATCGTCCACATCCCAGGCATCACTCGTGGTGCTCTCAAACTCTTGGAAAGTGGTCGCTTTTTTAGGTTTGCCAGGTGTAGCAGGAGGAGGCTTGTTACCGGCTTTAATTAGGCTGCAACACACAGAGCACATCATGACCATTGAGAAGATAAGGGAAAGACATTCAGCTTTGGATAAATGAAAGAAATGGATCAAATAGGAAAACAATTTGTTAAAAGGGCCACAGAAAAATACAAACCTTGATAAAGTAAATGACAGCAAATGGGAAGATACAACAAGCAATGCAGGTCAATTTTAAAAGACTATCTACAGTTTCGGATAAATAAAATAAAATTGAAGGCACACTACTTTTCTGACTACTTTTCTGACTGAGGGTCCGTTACCTTCATGTCTCTATTGGGGTGTTATCATTTCGCCTGGATTGTTCTGCAGTATGGTATTAATCTTATGTCCATCTTCATGGAAACAGGAAAGTGAAGGCTTCATCCCACATCACAGGTTAGATCAAGGTGTTTTTGAGCAATAAAAACACTTGGCACATGTGGACTAAATAGCATAAACTAACAACAAATATAAACAGCTGAGTTACAGACATGTATAGTGACTCTGTAACTATGTATTTTGATCCTTAAATCAAGCTGATACTGATACTAAGACAAACACACACAAAAAAAATACAAAAGATTACAATCATGGAAAAGTAAATACACTGCCAATAAGAGTTTGATAGCTGCTATGTTAAATAAAACTTCTTTACCCCTGATTGGGTATTGTATTATAAATGAATGTGACCAGATTAAATGAAAGTAGTATCACTGCTGCTTTCATTCTGTTACAAGGACACCACTTTATTCAGGCAAAAAGAGAACCAAAGGAGAAAGAGGATTCAATTAAACTCAAGTCTTACTTTATGCAATACAGAGAAAAGAGGTAGACTGAGGCAACAGGGACAAGAGGGGAGAAGGGTGCAGCCACTTTCCACAGAGACAAGGATTATCATAAAAATACTATGTCATAAACCAAGTGTAAACTAGATAAAAAAAAAAGAGTTCAAACTGAGGTTAGACAAAAACACAAATTAAAGGTGGGTCCTAATTAAAACTCAGAACAAATTGAAAGGAGAAAGTGCTCCCTTTTAAACTCAAGAATAATCAAAAGAAAAGGTGCAAAGTCAGGAGAAAAGACAGAAGTAAAATATACAGTAATTGAAGAGTCATATAGGAACTTGTGCAACTTAAGATGGAGGCTGCAGGGAGTGCAAACAAAGAATGTATTATTCATCAACTATTCAGAGTTAGAATTTGTTTATTTACCACCTTGACTCCAAGGAAAAGAATAAAGTAATGAATAGGTGTGCAACAACATTACCTCTGCTTTAAATAAAATAAATGTTACAATTAATTAGGTCTGGTGATATTCAAACAAACATTATTATCACAATATTATCTATAATTCAATAAATTGTGAGCCTCTAATGTAACTGCCTACAAAACAAAACAGACTTATTACTCAGAGACTCAGAAAGGGGCACTCACTGATACGAGAGGTCCTAGCAGTTCAAGTCCATCTTTAATTTAAAATCTTAAATTAAATTGAAATGTTATCTATGGGCTCAATAGAAACACTTTAGCTATGGTTTCGATCTAGTTTAGGCCTGGTTTAAATATGGTGTTATTCTAAATGCAGAAAAAAAACAGCCCAAAGACCACTTAAGAATCCTGATTTCTGAGGAATACTACAACTAAGAATCACCATGTAGTACAACTGCTTGCTCTGACAGAGAGGCTGGTACTTACTTTGCGTGAAGCAGGGGGTCGAAAGGTGGATGTTGTGCGCCGTACACATGCTGGATGCTGAGAAAACAAAATTAGAAAATGTTAATGAATGAGTCCTGTCAGGCTAGCTCAAACAGCTCCCTGATTTCCCCAAACTCCAATTCTATTATAGGAATACTTTATAATGGAGACTACGAGTGATTGCAAAGCCAGCGAAATGCTTTTTTGATCATGTACATACTTTCTTACCCAAATTCTGATTACGACAGTCGGCAGGGGAAATATTATCAACAATTAGCCGCTGTTAGCAAATTAGCCCAGAACCACCTATGTGCAGCAAGGGATAAACGAGGGCTATTCAATTCATTAGCGGGTTGAAATAAAGAGCAATATCGGCACAGTTGTTACGGTGGAACGGATTTTGTTATTTTTGCTTTTATGCATAAACCACAAGACGTTTATAGTGCAGCTAGCCGTGCTAAGTTAGCCCTGATCAGAGAACACGTCACTCACCTGCCAGGAACCTTCGCCGTGTTTCGCTTCCAAAACTTATTCCCGTCATTCGACATTTTTCCTCTGCTATTCCACACGTCATAAAAGGAAGAACCGAAGCGCTGTCGTTTTCAGTACAGCACGATTTTGAGTTTATTTGCACAGATTCCCTCCTCCAAAACTCAGAAAGCTGCCATGTTGGTGCTGCCAGATCGGTGAGCAAACGTGGCTGCGATTGGCTCCAGCGAGAGTTCCTCCGTGTGGACCAATCAAAAGTGAGATTAGAGGTGAGGCGCTTGGGGGGAGGGGCGGGGGCGCTGACGTCATTGCCTGCGGCGTCTGCTGCCGTGTTGACAGCAAAGTGTCAATCAAACAAGAGACCACCAGCAGCATCAGCACCAATCTACCAGGGAATAGTCACCTCATAACATTTCATAGGGTCCTTGCCACAAGTGTGTTTAAATAGTCCGATTGTGCATTTTATCATCGGGATTATTCATCCCTAAACCTTAAAACCACTTGCATTTGTTTAGAAAGAAACAAAAGTTTAAGTGTTACAAACTTTTTCAGTCTGCCATGCATGTGTGTGGAGATTTACCCATGAGCCTATGTGTACACGCAGACAGTGCACTGCAGTACACCCAGAAGACAGTGAAATAAATAAGATTTTACGCAACAGCTCGTGCGCTTGTTGGCCAAGAGAGAGCCCACAAAAACCGTGACAGATATCTCACTCTACCGAGAATCTGAGGCTGCCTTTTGGATAGCCCCGGTATCATAAGTGGTGTCTACAGGTAAGATACAAAAAGCAAAGCTGTCATAGGCCTACATATAAAGCACGGATCTATAGCGATTGTTTGGGAACAAGACGCACACTCGACCTTGCTCCAAATTCATTTAAAAAGTGCTGCTTACAGAAGTGAGTCGAGAAAAAAATATATAATTCACTTTTATGTGTCCCCTGAGTCATGTTTGTACATTTTGGGGGTTTCCTCAGAATCTACTTTGTTATAAAAAATAATGTATTTGTGCACAGTGAGTGAGCCATCTGTTGCGTAAAGAGTCTGTGCGCTGTGAGTGCGGGTTTCTCTCTGCGCCGGTGCACTGGGCAAGACGCGCTCCTGAATGCGGCCGATTACAAAGTTGAAATGAGGACGACCGAGAGGCTGACAAGCACTGGGATGCCCTCAGAGTGACCCCTTGGGGCAAAAGACAGCATGGACAAGCAGCACAGGTTACTTACAGCGCGTCTTTTCGTCAAACAGGCCGAAGTAGAAGTTTTACTGAACCGCGCTGTACTGTCATGGAGGGAAATTCACAAGAACACAAAAGGCGACTCTGACATCAGCTGCCCAGTAGACACAAGTGAGTATGAAAAACGTTTCGTGATATAACTTTATTTTTGTATAGGCTACGGTGTGTCTGTCTGAGATAAGTCAGACAGGCTATGTGTTTCTCAGTCTGTGGTTTGGGGGCTGCTGTGTCTTGTCTGTCATTTGCCAGTTTTGATTGTCTCAATAAGTCTCCCAGTTAGTCCTGATGTAATATTCTGTATTACACTACCCGGGGTTTAATACATTCTAATCAGTGATTCAGTAAATGAATTGAGCCATTTAAACATGACTTGAAAAACCTCATAGCACAAACGTTCTCTTCCTATGGCTGTACTGTAGGTTGCCATTACACTACTACTGTTAAACATTACCTGTCATGGTTTGTGTATGTTCAGTGTGTGAAATGGTTGTCTTCACCTCTGTGATTGTTATCTGGGTCATGTGTGTGCTGAAGGGCTAGGGTTATTGTGGTCTGTGTTGTGTAAAGTATTTGGTGATGGTGGTTTTTTCATTGTTTTTGCTTGAGGCACAAAATATTCCACTAAAGTGCTGCAAAATATACTTTTTGATTATAGCAGATATTAATACATGCATCAGAAAAGATGAAAGAAAAGACACTTTCTTCATGTTGTTATAGGTGTATATCAGTGGTAACTAAATTCAGTGCATTTGAATAGTAATATGTAATTTTATGATTTAATGAGCAACTGTGATTATGTGTGTGATTAACTTTGGTCTATGCTGTATTTGCATAATTGTTATATATGTATGATATATTATAATATTTCACTAATCATCATAAAATGGACTTGAAAAAAGTTTACAGAATTCATTTTATAAAAATATATTCTGATGTGGGGGCTACTGATGTCTTTATACAGTGCAGAGAAATTATGCATCTATATTCATGTGTAATTTCAGTCATTATGCCTAATTACCGGGTGTGACCAGTCCAGCCGTGAAATGATGAGCCCACTTGCTGATGTAATAGAGGAAACTTTGCCCTCTCTTTCAGCAACAATGGTCACCGGATCCCAAAGTCCATGTAACCCCTGAGGGCTAACTGTTTGTTCATGAAGATAGAGTTCTCACTCCGCAATTACTATCCCGTATTGAGAGCAGTGTCATTACAGCCAGCACTGCACACTTGGCTTTAAACCTGGCCATTGACCTTCTTCAAAGTGGTATCAGGCGCCCTATAATAACCCACCATAAAGACTTCCATTTATTGAGTCAATGTTCAACACAGTCCTCAGAGATTCCCTCTTTGTGATGGCCATAATGGTAATAGCTGGGTGTTTGACTGTAAGGTGTAGGTGCTTTTGAGACTTGCTTGTGATAAATATCTATTGGGTTTCATAATAATGTGATATGCGTGTTGTAATTACTTGGTATGAATACATTATAGTTGGGTACAGTTGGGTTGAATCTTTAAACCTGTTTGTTTATTTATTACACTAATAAACCACGTCACGTTCAAGGGGTGTGTCAAGCCCCAAAGTTAGGGCCTCAATGCAGGAATGGCTTGTTTGTGACTGTATTAAAGAGTTGTAACTACAGTGATTAAAATCCCATGTACATCAATAGTTATGTCATATTTCTTTTACCTTTACAGCTGAAAATATCCATTTGTAAATACTTCACAAGGATATGCATATAAAAACAATACTTTAGAAATACACTTCATACTTATGTTTCACCAAGTTGGTTTGATAGCTGTATGGATGAATATACTGTATAAGCAGTCAGTACCTTTTGCTCTGATACATATAAGGTAACATGGCAAACAGGAAAAACGGCCAGTATTACACCCATTATTACATACCTGGAGTTGTGTTTTGTTCAATCATGTTTAACTCACAAACTCAAAATTTTTAGACTTCTTAGAGTTCTTACTGGACTTCTTAGAGTTCTTACTGGACTTCTTAGAGTTCTTACTGGACTTCTTAGAGTTCTTACTGGAAAGTACTCCACTTCCACCTGTCATGTGGTAATACAGGAAGTGATCCACACTTTTCTTTAAACTCCATGCACCTTCACTAGAATCATTTGGATCATTTCAGCCCTGAAATTGCATATTTCTTCTACACTAAAGGTATCTGTTAACATGAAAACTACAGCTACATGACATCACAAGGTGGAAAACAAAACATTTCAGGTAGGCAGTGTCTATCTCCTGTACTACTCTGCTCACTCTCTGTCTAAATGTGACTTTATGAGTGGATTGAGTAAAATTATAGCATGCTATTCTGAAAGGCAGAAAACTAACAAACAGTTTTCCAAAGCTTTTTTGAAGCCAGATTTGTCAGTGGATGTAGGCTGTGAGCAAGCTGAAGACACAATCCTGCAACGTATTCAAAAAAGAGATTTATTATTCTAAATCAAGGCATCGCTTTATTTTCCCATGCAGAGAAACGTTTATCTTGTGTTTATAGTACTGCAGGTCATAATTCACACGTTCAGCAGACATCAGGACAGTCAGGTCAGGTCATATCACAGTTTTCATAGAGCTGAGATCACAATTTCAGCTTTATCACCATCACATCAAAACCACTTTTAAAACAATTAATAAAAGCATATAAGATAAATATAACGATATAAAGATAAGATTTGAAAGGCCTCAAATCAGTGAAGTAGGCTATATGTGAAAATTACACTTAAATGTAGCAAAGCCAAGCCTTCTACTTTAAATGTTATTTATTACCTACCACTGGCCACTCATGCGCAAAACAGAATAAATCATGTTAGTAGAGCGCTCCCTTCATGTGCTTATCCACTCAAACTTCCTCAAGCCTTTTAAGCCCTCATATCTGTGTGGGCCAGGGACTTTTTAGATATTTACTTCTCCATATGCTGAGGCTGCACCAATATCCACCTCTGAGATTCACTGGCAGAGATACATGCAGATTGAAAATGAGCTGTACCGCAGACTTGGCAGTGTAGCTTACGTGATGTTGTTATGGAGTATCACTACGCTGGCATCATTTTTTTTGATCAGACAATGTGAATATACTGTAAACAATGGACAGTTTAATACAAATAATGTTTAATTCATGTTTTGAGACAATAAATAATAGCTGAATAGTACAATGCAATAGCTGAATATTAAAAATTGTCTCCCCTCCATCCTTTGCTTTTCCTGGAGTTACACTTTTTTTCAGTTTGGCTGCATAGAGTCAAAATACTTGACCCAACTTGCCAGAAGTGTGGCCACATCTCTCAGGGTCTGTCCAAGAATCAATAAAGGAGCTACATTCATGTTACTTGAGTGTATTTGGTGTATAAGTTCTACATCTTGTTTATAACATGGCCCAATCCCAAATATCCCACATTTTCTTGTCTCTTGTCCATATTTTTTATAGTTTTCTCAAGCATATGTATAACAAACACTGTGTCCAATAGCAGATCTCATGTGACAACACCTCTGTCTGTCCTACTGCAGAGGCAGATCTTTGTAATCTAAAGCCTTGTGCACACATAACTTTGTATACACAGCAAGCTATAGAGAGAGGCAGAGGCATACACCCAAATAAACAACCGTAAAAGGACAGAGGGAAATTGGTTGGACTGAGCAGGTTGGTGAAGTGTTATTGGCAGCAGGGCAGGCTCTCTCATCACATCGATTGCATTTATTTACCTGTGTCTGGGCTCAATAGAAATAAAGAGTGGGACCTCTAAAGCTAATTAAACAATCAATCAGGGCCCTGGATGATGACTTAAGTGAGTGACTGATGCAGAACCATCTCCATGATGTCAATAGTAGCTCTCCTAAAGGGGTAATATGAGGGGTGTATTGTATTGGCTTTACTGGCCTTGTGAATGGTTAATGTGTTTTTCCAGATGACCAGTTAATGCATGAACCTATGCATTCTTGTTGTGTCAATAATGTGCTACATGTCCATTATTAGTATAAAATAAAATAAATTAACATCTTACTAAATACCATCGATATTCTACTTTGACGACTAGGCCTGTCACGCTAAAAAAAATGAGGTCTGATATAATGGTAAGTAAATAGTACTTAGTTTGCATCTGTAATCAGTCATAGAAGTTACTAATTCAATCTTTAAGGTCTTAAATCTTATCATATTGCCAAAAAATAATATAATAGATAATATAATAAAATAATAGCAATAATTGTATTCTTTCTCTCTCTCTTTTTTTTTTTTTTCCCTTTATATAATCCTCAATCAGCCAATGTAGCACTCCTGGCATCAGCAGATATACACATACGTCTGCACATTTGTGTATACAGTACCCACTTCAAATGTTGACATGGCTACCATGTTGTAACCCCAGTATTGTTCTGCTAAACCACAGTCATAGAATGCCTGCATGTGTAAACAATTGTTATTGTGAAAAAACTTTCATCACTTCATAGTTGGGCCATTTGCAGAACAAAACAGAAAGAAACTTTCCTTGTCCAAAACATAGTAACGTGGTAATTGGCTGTGTGATTTTATCATCAGCCAATTAGATTAAAGTTTCTCCTCAATAGGTGGGTGTATTTTTTGTCTGCAGGGGTCTGCTTTAAAAGTATTCCATGGTCCAGGCGAATAGATAAGCTTCTGTAGGTCAAACTGCATGTGACATGACACATATTGACTGGGTAGTTACAATGTTTTGCCTCACTCCGTACGCAATGAAGATTTATACTAAAGTTTACAGTTAAAACCTTTTCTTGAATTTTCTTTGGGCTCTTTTCTCTCTCTTTCTCTCTCTCTGTCCCTCTCTCTCTCTCTCTACATATATATATATACCGTCTTCCATATTCATGCATATAACTTGTTTTCTTGTTTGGGTGCTTTTTGAAACAGTTTTATGACTCAAAGATTCTGCCACATCTTATCAGCTGTCACACTTGCGCCTGCACTGCACTCTGTATGCACCACATGAAGAAGCAGGAATTAAAACGGAGAGAAATGTTGTTGTAAGAAGCCGGGAGTGTAAGCGTTTTCCTTCAGCTGGTGGCGTCTTGTCGTCCTAACTCTAAAGCACGCACCGCCAACAGCTCCTTGACAATAGAGGGATTACTGTGATCCACTGTGTACAGGGAGGGCGTGGCGACAACAGCAGAATATGAATGTGGTGACAGCTAGTTGTTGTCAGAGGACAAAAATGGGGTGAGACCAGTGTATTGTTGTCATAAGAAACCTATAGAAAAAACGAAACATAACATCTCTGGTGTACAAGTTTGGATACAAGTTTTAGACAGGTGTAAAACTAACTGATTTGGTAAATACACTCATTGAATTTGGTCTGTTTTTTTTTATCCTTTAACCTGGGTCTGAGCTGTGGGGGCAATCAGGATGACACCTATAATAATAATGATAATAATAATAATACATTTTATTTATATAGCGCTTTTCAGGATACTCAAAGGTGCTTTACAGAATAAATATTAAAACTGTCAAAAGAGCAAAAAACAAATAATACAGGAAAGATAAAGGCAGTGAATCATAGAGAGAAAAAGTTAACACCTGTCCTGTCCTAAATAAGTCCCTCTTATTTAGAAAATGTCCCACTTCAGTGTTACTTGTTGATGTTATTATATGTATTTTGTAAAAGTAAGATAAAAAACAAATAGAGACATCAAGCTTTTTTGGGGTTTACTGGCTTTCAGAGTTGTAATATGTTGGTTTGCTATTCCAATTTCTCTTCAGTAAAAACTGAAATCATATGGTGTTATTGCAGATATTATCTAAGATAAATGTTCCAAGTTCATCCCTCCACATCCCACCACATTCAGCAAGGACCTTTAACATACCTTTCTTGAGGTTTTAAGACTCAGTGGATGACAACTAAGCTACCAGATCATCAGGTGCGTAGTCGTGTAGGTCAGATGAGTGCAAACACCTAAACTATAGCTTGCAGTCTCCAATTTTGGCTGTTGACATAATTGGGCTGGGTTATTGCTGAGTAGGAAAGTGCATCAAAGGCGTGTTGAGGAATTTAAACACGTTAACTGAAATATCCAGTATTTTTAGTTAGGTCCTGTTTGGTGGGATGCCACAATGGCATTCCTTGTGATTTTGATACAGGATTCCGTTAAAGTCACTTCTCTGCTTTAAATCCAATGCTACTGACGTTTTCAGGTATTAAAAATGTATTTCTATACAATGTGATAATGTAATTTTTTTATTTTTTTTATTTCGGGACTCATAAAAGCATAAATAAAGTGCTAGAACTCATGCGTGAATTTCCTACTTCCCTAAATACAAAGCTCCATTTTGTATTACATTTTTGGTTTACATGACCTTATGGTTTCTCTCAAACATACATCTTTCTTGGAAGTAAATAAAATATTGTTGGGAAGGCAAAATTATCCTTATTATTAATTACCAATTCTCTGCCAAAAATTTTATGCAAACACAGTGAACATATATATTTTCTCCTATACTTAGCAGGGTTTAGTCTGTTATATACTATACTATATAATTTCTTTACATTGGATATTAACATCATTAACAAACTTTGGATTGTTACAAGATCTGCCGTGAGGTGCAGGGATCACACAGGCACCAGCACATACATAAGAGCACTCAGAGTGACTCAGAGGAGAAATATTTGGCAGTTACATAAGAAAAATACTTAAGTACTTGCACTGAGGCACTCTTCCCAAACTCAAACAGCTGTACTGTCTTGTGCATCAGATTAAAGACTTTAGCCTTGAGACCTGGTATTTATTACTTCCTCCAGTGTTGCCCCCACTTTGTGCATTCAGGCTGATCCCATTTAAATGAATGGCACCTTCTTATTCACACACCGACCTATGTAATTTAGACTGGGGAAAGTATGGGCAGAATTAAACTGCACATATTTAAAGTTGGGCAAAAATGTGTCCAAGAAAGCATCCTCTGTACGGTGGGATAGTCAGAAATTTGTGTAGTGACGTTTTGTTATGTTCAGCAAGTCACATGCATCACATACTGAGTGCAGTGATGTGTGTTTTATCCCTTCTATGCCCTCTGCACACTTTACAAAAATGAAACTTAATATTACTAGAATTTAGAATATGTCTTTAAGATACTATACAGACAATAAAGTGGTTTGTGTACATGAGCCTTTTCATAGATTCCCCATGGCTACAGTAAACGCTGCACAAGAATCCTGTTTCATTCAAACCTACTTCAGTTGATATTTTATTACACTCCGCAGAGCATTACATGTGTGAGCTCCTGTGCTTTGGTCACATAATGGGTAGTATTTTTTTATTTTATTTTTACTGATAAAACATTTGCTCAACATGGGAACTTGTGTGTATTTTGGGTAGTGTAACTTCAACATAACAATTAGTCTCACCTTAGACTTCAGTTCTAAGTAAGAAATCATGTCATAGAAATATAATCCTGTTTGATAATGTTGCATGCAATTTTTTAGAGTCGAAAAGCTCACCACACCCATTTTTATTACACTGTCTGTTAGTGTTACTAATAGGCCCAAGGTCACACCAATATGAATATAAACCTGCTTTACCACTGCCAGCAGAAGGACTTAATTGTGGAAACAGTGATCACATGATAGATTACAGGAAAGGAACATTATGAATAGATACCCACATAAACATTTCCATCATGAATTATAATTTATGGAAGTTGTCTGGTATAACTGGTTTGTTTTAGAGTTGTTAACAAAATAATTTTTATATATAGATTGTCATTCTTAAACTGCATCGCAAACAGACCCTATATGACCATGTTTTAGTGATGTATATTTTGCTAATTCTTTGGGTCATTATCAACTGATTGCAGAGTACGTCCACCACTGAGTTTTCATTTCTCACCTCAGTGGCAAAGTCAATATTCAGCTACCTCTCTCCTCTCTGCTGCACAGGTTGCAGACATTAAAATGGGTGCATGTTCTTAGAAAGCTGAAGTTTCTGCGAATGGCAAACCTCCTGTATTATACTCTGAGCGTGTGGTAAGAATAGGAGGTGCACTGTGGTCGAATGTCAGTGCTCAGAGTCTTCTCCAGCACAAAGAAAAGAGAGGATCCAGCTTGTACTGGCCAGAGGCACTGTACTAACACCAGAAACAACTGTAACAAACTGAGTCCATGACAGAGATTTGTATATAATTGATAATTCATAAATTATGCTGCTCAGTTTACAATTTTGGGCTAAGTTTTTCTTTTATTTGTGTCCTAAATATTGTTTTTGCTGCTCATTGTAAAACTTCAGCTTCTCAAGGCCCTTCAACCCTATTTTGTTAAATCCATATGTAAACACATGGAAAATACGTATTCATGATGTGTCCATAGTCTTGTGGCAGTTTAATCTTGCGAGATCTTGCCCCATCCCTAATGAGTACGCATTTAATCCGATTGTCTTGATACATAGACCAATGTTGCAAATGACTGTAATACTCACCATTATCAGCATGGATCACCCCACTCACCATAATCTAATCTTTTGTGCATGAAATCCCTTTGACGTTGCTCTATCAGATCTTTAACAAGTGATTAAAAACAAACAAGAGTTAAGGAAGCAGATTCAACTAACACATGATTATTGTAGATAAATTACTCTTTTAGTCGTCTATAGATTCAGTTTGCTTCTTTTACTTGTTTCTATAGAAAGAAAATATATCAGCCCTGTTGTTTGTTGTTTGTTGTTTGTATTCTGCAGTAAATGTGTATTTTTTTCTTTGTAAATGTTTTGAAAACATCCTTTGCCATAGAAATTGTTCACCTGCTGCGGCTCATGCTGTAATCTATTACTAGGCCTGTCACATTTTGAAGTGTGATATATTGCTGAAGAAAATATACATAAATTATGATATTGGAACTAATTTATGCCACTAATACAACAACCCAAGAGCAGATTTGTAATACAGAAAAATTCTAAATGTAAAATATGGTTAAAAACACAAACTGCACTAAATAAATAACAGAATTAAACACTTGAACACAATGAATTTGTATCTAGAATGAGTCACAGAAGTTATTTATTCAACCTTGTACAGATCAAAACTAATCTTAGAACAGAAAAATACCAAAAGTTCCCCCAAAAAAGTGAAGAAAAAGTGACCAAGATAAATACTAACCCTCAAAAATTATTGTTCCATCTAACATGTATTGAACGATAACTTGATATAGTAATTATCGTGACAAGCCTATATATTATGCAAGAGAGTTGTGGATTACTGACTATAAAGGAGTCCATTAAGGCAAAAAAAACATATTTCTGTATCATGCAGTTTAAGCATTATTTTTTATTTTGTTTTACTATTACCTCAATGGTCTGTAGTCTTTTATTTAGCAAAGGCAACTCTTATTTGACTTCCCACTGTTGACATTTGAACAGCATTTAGTTCAAAGCTCTTGACCCATTTTACCAGTCACTTGACCCATTTTAATCCCAGTCTTTTATAACTAGGTTGTTCACTCTATACCCTCACAGCCCTCACAGTAAACTCCACTTGACCATTTCCCCTCATAAACAAAATTCTCTCTCATACACACAGACCCTTTCATCCGAGAGCTGCGTTCAGCTCGTGGCCTAAATACTTTTCCCATGGGAACATCAGAACAAGGAGAAACTGATTCTTCCCAAACCAAGTCCGTCTCTCCTGGGATGTGTGTGTGTTTCCCTCCCATTGACTCCTCTGTCTGGGAAATCAATAGAGCATTCTACAGGGACCACACACATAGACTCTTTTGTGGCTGTATTTGCTCATTTAACCATTTATTTACAGTACAAACATGTTTGGTACACTGAGCTGTGGGTCTCCAGTAAGTACTAGTTTAATCGTGTGTTATTCCAGATTTTGACGCACTTTTGAATGTTTTGTCAATGTTTGTTTGTTTGTTTTTTTTCAGATAATTTTTGATTCAGAACAGTTTAAGTTATTTGTGAGGCATACATCCAACTCGAGTTTGTTGTTGTAATGTTGCAGGTGCCGCAGTAGGCTGGCTGTGGTTCTGGGCTAGTGCATACCGTTATTGTGTCCTTGAGCAAAACACTTCCCCCACCTTTCCTAGTATGAATGTGGTGTGTGAGTGATGGTGGTGGCGTGAGGGGCAGATTAAAGGGCTCGTATTGCAGTATTTTTCGGATCTATGTTATAATGTTTCCTCATCACATACAGTACATACCTGGAGTTGTGTTTTGTTTCATTCACACTTAAACCCTGCATATTTAGGCTTTAGAGTTCTTCCCTCAAACACAAAACGCTATGTTCCACCTTGTGATGTCATGTGTTAATACAGGAAGTGCTCCACTGTGTTTTTAAATACATACACCTTCACTAGAATCATTTGGATAATTTCTCACCTGGCCAAAATAAAATAAAAATTTGACTAAAATAAAAGTAACTTGAAAACTACAACATCATGACATCACAAGGTGGTACAGAGCATTTTGAGCTTTGGAGACAAATAATAAATTAAAAAATATATATAACTCAATCATGTGTGAAAGAAACAAAACACAACTCCAGGTATGTTTTTGAGGTGGTAACAACTTTATAGCATGACTTAAAGCTCACAGGAGTTAGTTTTGTGTAATATAGGACTTTAAACAGCGTTGCTTCCATCAGACTCCAGGGGCAAATTTCTCTGATCTGGCCAAGATTTTAAAACTTATATCAGGTTATTCATCTTGTTTCCAGGTTTATTATCTACTTACTAGACCAGCGACTGCTTCATTCTAGTCTAGAGGTAGTTTATGTTAAGATAACTTGTCAAATAAAATTATCTTGCTGCATGGACAGATAATTTCACTACTTTTAAGTCATTTTCTGATAGATTTGTGTTTATGTCTTACATTTTGGCCAAGCTTTTTGCAGTGTGTGAAAGATATAGATAGATGGATTCAACATTTACCAACTAGTGAGACGCTTGAGCAGTTATCTGGCACTCTTATTTATTTTACTTTGAACTGAAATATGGATTCTCTTGTGTTTCTCCAGCAGTGAGCCAGTTGGTCCAAGTGAGTGAGATAGTGTCTGTCCAGAAGACAGAGGAGGGACATCTACAGGCCAGCAGGAGGAAGAGCAGCGCCAAGCAACCCAACCAGTTGTTCACTAACGCCTTCACAGGTACTGCAGTGCATCATAGTAATAAACACTTGAGACTACAAAACTACAAAAGCAATATGCTTGAGCTTCCCTATTAAGTCAAGATTTCAAGTTACTGTGATTACATTAAAGGGGACATTGACTGACTTTGTCTGAAGTCTGATCTGCACTAAAACATTATCACTTAAAACATACATCACACTTTGTAATAAAATACATTTTCTTTTAGTTTGTCTTTTCCTTTTTGGGTCAGCAGAGCAAATCACCTTTATTTAGCCCTGTCACAATAACAAATGGTGAAGTGTATTATTGCGGAAGTAAATATAGACAATAAATGATAATACTGAAACTAAGAGCAGATTTACACCATAAAATGTACAATATTTGTCAAAAATCATGAGCTTTAAGGCATTTGTATAACACAATTCATACACAAAGTAATTCAAAGTGCAAATCTTGAATAAATAAATACCAGAATGAAACACTTTCGTATTCAGTTTGCATCTGTAATGTGTCATATATAAATTAATAATGCAACCTTTTACAGCTTAAATCTAGTCAAAAAGTAACCAAAGATTTCCCAGTAGTGCACAGAAAATATATACATGATAAATATTGACCCCAAAATAATTTTGTTCCAGCTATGGAAGATAATTTGTTTCATCAGATTTTGAATTTTAAATATAATTGAATTTCTCACTTTGAATTTTTTAACTCTGAAAAAACATGTTTGAATGATTTTTATTCTAAATTTTAGTTGCTGAAATTTTAAGTGTACATTTTCAAAGTGTTTAAAATTCAATATAAAAAAAAAAAAATCACCTTTTAAATATTCAGCACAAATGTAAGTGTAAAATTCGCAGAGAAAAGCCAAGATGCCAAGGCAGAAGCAATCGATCCAAAATTATCTGATGTAACTTAGTAACAAGCAGGAAATGGTGCAGTGAAGTGATCTGACTGGTCAGATTTAAATCTCATCTCTTTTATTTGTTAAGTGTAAACCCCACCCACAGATGAGAACGGCCAATAGGAAACAGCCTCTGTCCTCCTCACTCACACAGGATCGATTGCTTCTGCCTGGGCATCTTGACTATTGGATTTGAGGACTTGAAAATAGTATGTACTGAATATTTAAAAGGTGAAATTTTTATTTTGAATTTGAAACATATTGAAAATGTACACTTAAAATTTCAGCAATTAAAATTCAGAATAAAAATAATTCAAACATCTTTTTTCAGAGTTAAGTGAAAAATTCAGTGGTATGTAAAATTCAAAATCTAATGGAACAAATTATCTTCCATACCAGCTTTCATATATTGAAGTATTAAGTTGATATAGTGATTATTGAGACAGGCCTGTATGGAGTGATAAATATTAATTGCATTTCACATAAAATGCACTTACATCTTGCAAAAGCAAAAGAAAAAGATGGTATGGATCATTTGTGGACGACTGAGAGATTACACAGACTTCTTACTGACAAAATGCTTACACGCTATATGTAATCCCAGGGACAGACAAGCAATTTAGTTCTTTCTATATTGTACCCAGACACCAACTAAGAACGGCCCATGTAGAGTTGATCCTCACTCAGAACATCTCTAAAAAGACCTGTCCAAAAAAACAACACAGCCAGGTGAAAGTTTGTTTTCATCTTTGAGCAATAATCTTTTTGGCTCCAGCAAGTCCTGCCAGCCAGATCCAAAGGTGCCAGAAGGGACATCATCACTCAGCATCTTAGCACCAGTGAGCCTCAGTCATTTTAATGCTCCTTGTTGAGGCATGGGTGTCTAAAATGTATGTAGAAAAGCACTGACATTGGTGATCATCAGCAGTAGTCTTTATCAGTACTTTTTAGTGCTGTCTTTTTCGTTTTTTTTGCTAAAGGTTAAAGCCCGTCACACTTGCTTGTGGTGATCTCTGGCAGTGATCCCACAGACAGTCTGCAGTTCTGTGTTAACTGGAGCATCCCTCACTTTGGAGCTCAATGGGGCAGAGGCGGCACCGTGCCATTTCACTTATGCCTTATTTTTGGCTTTTAGATCCAAAAGTGACAGATTTTATATTATTTATCCAGGCAAAATGTTTCAAATTGCTTCTCTAATCTAATCTTGTACTGGCACATTACTCTGAACTGACAAGGCTGCAATTCCCCCATTTTTAAAACTTGGCTTAAAGTACCATCTCCCACTGATTATGTAACACATTAAAGACTGAGTTTGCAGGCTTTTAAAATGTCTGCGTTTCATCCCTGCACTAGATTTGTATTGTAAGTCAGTCCAGTTGGGAAGTTGTCTGAGAAGTAACTTTTCCATTTGATTAAAAAAAATAATAAAAAATGCTTAGTAGTTAATCTGACTGTGAGATGTTTGGGGAGTGAATCCACTGTCAAAGTGCTTAGCAAGTATTTTTGGTATGCTAATGTAAATATTTTAGTAATGTTCCTGACTTTGCTTTTTTGTCCACATATCCTCAGGGATATGCTATACATAATTGACTTTTAGCTTTCAAATCTAACGAATGTTCTTACATATTCCCTTCTATCTGATGGATCCACAATTATTTTTGACTTATCTACAGAGAGGAAAGCTACAAATGAACAAATCCGTTTTATGAAAAGACAGGGCTGATTATGATATTAAAATGAATTATTTTTACTATCAAATGCATCATGTTCTTCAGGTCTTAACTATGCAAACAGAGCAGGCCAGTCCCCCAGTATAAGCATTTAGCATAATTTAAATGAACCACAACAAGCCTATTTGAGAAAACCAGTATCCAAAACACAGCAATAGCGAGCAACAAAAAGCAAATCCAATTGTAAAGACCTCTCAGTAAACTTTATTGACTTACTCTGATGTATGGTATGCATTTTCAACTTTTAACTATATTATTCTGTATCTCTGCAGTCTCCTATGTGCGGAGGGCCGGTAAACACCAGTGGCGCTGCGCTGATGTGGTGTTCCTGTGTCCGGACCAGAGCACGTGTGAGCAGTGGATCAGAGCTATCAGTGAGCAGCTCACACTACTGAGTATGTATACCTTATCTCTGGTACTGGACTTTGGACTAATGTTACTGTCTGCAAACTTACAGGTGTAAAGTATGTCTTATGTACACACTGATAAGATATGTAGTACTGTGTTTGGACAGTCTATCAGCTAAGACGTCTAAGATCCAGTGCATGCAGGTTGAAAATGACTAAGTAAGTAATAATACATTTTATTCAAACGATAAATAATAGGCATAATAGGCATAGATTATATTGCTCAGTGTATAAACCTCCACATAATAATCAATTAAAAAGTATACTTTTTAACTTCAAAAAGTAACTTCAACTTATGTTATTAAATAATTTCATGTATTTGCATTGAAGTTATATATTTTGTTTCATAATGAAGTTAAAATTTATTATTGGGTTCCTTTTGAGGTAGAAATTGGTTGTCATAACTATATTTAAATAGATGATAAACCATGGAACTATTTTACTATATGATTTTAGTTCATCATATTTTAGTTTACTGTTATCATTAAAAGTAGTAGTAAGTACATAAGTAATAATTTTCCTGAAATTGGTTCCCTAAACCTCCTTTCTATTCTTTCGTGATAAATCTTTTAAACTCAGCTTATTGTATAGTTTTATCTGTAGCTCTCTGTCTTAAATTAACACTTAATCTGTGGCCTTTTTGTTTTTCAATTTGCACCTCCTCTCCATCTCTCAACACTGGCCCAAACCACAACCATGAACAAGCCATTTAGCATCGCCCCTCTAAAGCTTTATCACCATATGATGCACCACTTTTGCATTGGCCCACACTCCCCTCATAGTCACGCCATTTATTTCAAACAGCTCCCTACTTTGCTGCAAGTCACTTTGACGGAGCATTTTGCGAAAGGTCTCTGCTTAATGAAAACTTCATCAAGTGGCTGTCAGGACCACATTTGTAAGGAAAAAAGGTTGAAAAACATTGAAGGTTTTTAATCACCATCTTCTCTTGCTTGTGCAGCTAACCGACCAAAACGGCTGCTTGTGTACATCAATCCCATCGGTGGGAAGAAGCAGGGAAAGTGGATTTACGACCAAAAGGTGGCACCGCTTTTTCATAAAGCATGCATCTCAACCGATGTAATTGGTGAGTATTGGTTCAACTGTCTGACAAAATCATCATTAGATCATAACAAGACGTTTAGTCAAGGTTTATGGCTCAGTACTTTAGTTTCCTGACTGTGTAAATTTGTATATTGCATTAAAATATACATTTTTATCAACATATTTATCATCTTTTTTTCTTTGACATACCGAAACACTTCATTTCTTGGGTAAGGGAGGGGAGTTATTCTAAACTTTTACCACAGTTTATAATCAGTGCCTTGAAAATGTGTGTGTGTGTGTGTGTGTGTGTGTGTGTGTGTGTGTGTGGGTGTGTGTGTGTGTGTGTGTGTGTGTGTGTGTGTGTGTGTGTGTGTGTGGGTGGGTGTGGGTGTGTGTGTGTGTGTGTGTGTCTCTGTGTGTGTCTGTGTGTGTCTGCGTGTGTGTGTGTGTGTGTTTTTCGTGAAGGGGTTCTCTTCAAAATGACATATTGGGATTATAAATTACCATAATTTATTAACCCCTTAGGTGCCAGTTTTTGTAACACACCATCTACTGCCAGTTCTGAAAAAAACTGTTATAATTCCATTATAGGCATTTTTTTTTTACTCTGACTATGACCAGTGTGACTGGCCTGTCAGTGTGGATGATCAGTGTGAATATGGACTTTGGGCCATTTTTTGTTTTTGAATATAGTGAATTTGAAATTTAAAAAAAAAAGTTTTTTTGTTTTTTTTTTCCATGAAGGGGTTCTCTTTAAAATTACATCTTAATACTGTATACTGTAATTTTAAACTAAAAGGGTTTTTTCCCATTCTGATTTCTCCCATAGACTTCCATTGTAAATGCATAGTTTTATTTCACCAGTAACTTATAGAGAAAAAAAAAAAAAAACTTTTTTTTTTCTTTTAATGCAGATTTTCTAGCAGCAATAGTCTCAAATTTAGTGAAATTAAAGTGATTTTCAAAATTGCACTAAATTAAGATCTTTATTTCCCAGCTCTAAATTGGTCCCTAAATACATGTTTTTGATGAGCAGCCCATTTTCACATATATTTCCTGTATATACACCTCTCCCACAAACCCCCAAACACACCCAAATCACAAATTTCACCTAGTTTCTTGTCACTGTGGCTTGAAATCTTAATTTTTTTAGGGAATTTCCAAAGTTCTAATTTTTTCGAACAACCACAGCCAAAGTTATCACGATAAATGTACCTTCAGATTTATACAGGCCTCTGATTCAAATACCCCATGAAACACAATTTTAAATATTTTTTTCACTCTAAGTTTGAATAGAAACTTGAAGAGTTACTCACTACCAACACATCCAAACCATTTTTGGTGAAAAAAAATCTCCTCTGGTTTCTAGGAGGCAATTGTTCAGAAGTGGCTATTTTTCATGTCACAATAGACGTGAAGGGGGCAGGGGCTAAAAGTTGGTCAAGTTTGGAAAAACATAATTTTTATTAAAATTCATTGGGCTTGGTCCAGAAAAATTTAAATTTGCACCAAAAATAATTTTCACCTTGATGATGATTTGAAATGATTTATAATGGAAGTCAATGGACACACACATTTCCGAAACACACTGTGTCTACAAAACTTTTCATGTCACCAAAATTGGTTGGATCGGAGTGAAACTCACATATGTCTAAAATGCTGTAAAAACACACGTCCGTGTGAATTTTCATGGCAATCGAACAACCACAGCAAGTTGTCATGATAAATGTACCTTCAGATACAAAAATTTCCCTTAACAAGGAACAAGGGTTAAACTAATCTAGAGTATGGGGCTGTGCAAATAATGAAACTATTGAGATTCAGTCATTTGAAATGTTTGTCAATCATTTGTTTGGGACTTTTTAACTGAGAGGTCTAGAGTTTGTCCTCTGACAGTGAAAGCATGTGGTTTGGGGCAGTGTTTATTCTTTGGAGTAAAAAATGTAATATGTATTGTGTTAAATGGCCTTAATTGTTTATGTATAGGGTATTAATATTGAATGCCATTGTATTTGTTTTTAATTACAGTAAATAAAAAACAATAATTAAGATCAATTGATCAATACGAGTAAAAAAAAGTATAAATTGTTTTGTCATATCACCCAGCTCCACTTTGGATTCAGTATAAGACTCTTTATCCAGCAGCATGATGGGTGAGCCGCTCTCACAGCCGCACAGTGATATTTAAATAAAGGATGAGTTTGTATAGTGGCTGTATAGATCTGCAGTGCAATAGTGGACTGTTGTGGCCCGAAGAGGATCGCACAGATATGATTCGGTCCCAGTGCCATTAATCACACTGAGGTTGTAATGGGAACAGTGATAGTTGATAAACAGAGGTTTCCAAACACATCTATTATTCAGTGACTGGAGTGAAAATTATCCATCAAGAGCAGGTCCAATAAGTTTCTGCTGCTTTATTCCAACAGCAAGGGTTTTTATGTGACATGTTAATTCAGTCATGGTCATCTTCTACTTCAAATCATTGAAGATGATTGTTGTGGAAATATAAAGAAAAGTTGAAGGTACAATGTCTAACAGATGAGTTAATTTACTAGCTGTAGAGGAGTGGTGACGTGAATACTCAAAACATTGTGGTTTGACTATTTTTGCCTGGCCATTCTTTTGTTGTAGAGTGTAGTATTGTATAACCGTGGATGTTGCAGGTCATAGATAGAGCTTCCTCAAAGAAATATCAGAAAGGATCAAGTTTGAAACATTTCCCAACAATAATGATCAAACTTTGTACAGTTACAGAGCGAGCCAACCATGCCAGGGAACACCTGGTGACAGAGGCTGATCTGGACAAATACGATGGGTGAGTAATATAATGATCAGTTTATATCATTTTACACTGAAATCTGAGGGGCAGCCGTGTCAGATGGTTTGACAATAAAGTCAAATTTTCGTTTTGATGTGCCAAGGGTGCCCAAACATGCATGTAGAAACTTCTTCTGAAAAGACATTTATATAGTAGATAGTAGTTTTTTCAGTATAAAATTGAATTAAAACAAACGTGCCTTAAAAACTCAGGATCTCCTCACTTTGGACAGTTCTGATAGAAGGAGGAGGGTGGGGGTATGCAGAGCAAGATAAGCAACTAAACAATCATTGAACTAACATAAGAGGAATAGCCAATACAAAAACATTTAAGTAAATTTTTTTCAAACCTCCTACTGCTCTAATAGACGAAAACAACAGTGTACTAGTGTGTATGTGCATCTTCAGAAACTATATATATTTGGTAGTATAACTATTATTTTATTCTCTAGTCTCTCTTCTCTATAACTTAGTGATTGAAGCATGTGTCCTGCAGTTCAAATGCTCTTGCCAGGTGAGCATCAGTAACATGAAAAGCCTTGCTGCTCAGTGCCCCGTTCATTCCATCTTGTGTTTAGTCCAGTGAAGCGGACTTGGAACCATTAAACAGGGCTGAAGACTTCACATAATTCACGATGGTGCATTTGTGGTAGTCTTTGTGAGGCAGTGAACAGCGGTAATGCAGTTTGGCACAGTGAGAGTATGATCTTATATACTGAAGGCTTTCACAGTAAGATCCCCTGCCAGCCCATGTTATACTCTGGGATTCTGTGATGTAGCTTTTTCTTTATGTAAGTGTTGTATTATAAAAAGTATGAGCGATTGGTTAATCAATTTCTATCTTGCCCACTATTCATTTTTATTGTAGTGTATGTCATTTATAGATCCCAATAGTAAATTCTACTGTAATATAATACTTAACAGGTCATTATTTTCAGTATTTTTCACCACTCTATGTTAGAACTGGGTTTGATCAGTGGTGTTACAATGTTCTGATTGGGGATTCCAGTGTTTTGTTAATCCTTTGTTTTTAAAGGCCCTTATTACGCCATTTTCTGATCTATATTATAATGTTGTTCCCTCATCAAAATCTTCCCTGGAGTTATATGTTTAATCCTGCGTATTTAGGCTCAGTTCTTCGCTAGAATCATTTGGAAAATTCAGTTTGGAATTGTCAATCTCTGCTGAACTGAAAGCAAAAGGTAGCAACTAAACTGCAAACTATCGATTCATGACATCACAAGGTGAAACAGAGCATTTTGAGCTTTGGCGATGTAGACAGCCTAATAATAAAGGGTTAATCAAACATATGTGAACGAAACAAAACAAAGCAAACACCAGGTATGTTTTAGAGGAGGTAACATCGTTATAGCATGATTTAACGCTCACAAGAATCCGTTTTGTGAAATGTGGGACCTTTATTGTTTAAGAGCTTCAGTAAAATAATTTGAAAGGGCATTTTAGCCTTGTCACACCATTGTAATTATATCAGTTCATGCTGCTACTACACTGATAATAAGACAGTGTATGTTTTGGTTATTGTTACATTCCTAATACTGAACCATATGTTTTATCTTGTCTTTACTTACAGGCTGGTGTGTGTAGGTGGTGATGGCATGTTCAGTGAAATCGTGCATGGTTTAGTCACTCGAACTCAGAACGACAACAAAGTGGACCTGAACGACCCAGGGGCTGAGCTGGTGCCGACTGTTCTGAGAATCGGCATCATCCCAGCAGGTGAGCTTTGCGGAGAAAAACACAACTGTTTTTTTTATTAAAGGATCCTATTCTGCTGCTACACTCTTGTAAAGAATGCTTCCTCTGCTTCTTAAGACCACTGGAACATAACTACACTGTTGCCATGGTCAAACATCAGAACAGATTTATTGTAAGAAATAACACGTTTTCACAGTCGGACACTAAATAAGGTCTTTCTCACTCAACCCCAGCTCTGTAGCTTTTTACAGTAGCACTAAACCTGAATGAGGATTGGAAATTGTTAAGGGGTTTTGCCTGTGGTTCACAAAGGGATAGTAGCATGTGTTTCAAATTTTACAATCACTGCAATTTTCATGCTGGCAATACTTAAAAGGTTTCAGTCAAAATCATATTATTTTCAAAGAAATGGGTCACTCGTGGCTATACAGATGTGAAACACTTCTCTGATAAGTACACTTGGCATTGCTCTTGAAAACTCAAGTATTCAGATATATCATGGGCAGGAAGTTTAAGTTAAAGGTCTGTGCTTTCAAGAGGATTAAGTTAAGTGTTAATAAAAGCACATTGGTTTTCATTCTTTAAAGTAAAGGCTGCCACGCTACAAGATTTTTCGGTCTTAAACGATTTTTAAACAAAAAGTGTACACCACAGACACAAGGAGAATCTTATGAGATTTTAAATCTCCGATCTCAAAGACTGCAGCGGGATATGGCTGCGGACCACAGGCTATAAAGTTGTCAGCAAGATCGCATCTGCTGTTTCCTGTCTAGAGTAAAACTACTCCCTTTGAGACTCTTAAAAAGTGCTCAAAAGGTCAGAGCATTGCGCTTCTAGTTTACATGCAAGTCAAAACTGTGTTATTATTTGTGAAACGTGGTGTAATACTTAAGATACATGATGTTTAATCACAGAAGGCTGGTAATAAACAGGAAGTAGAGTCACTCTGTGTCCCCTGTGTCCGTCACTCCGTCTGTCCATGATGATCTGTTTTATTGGCTGTTACCATAGCGTTGCTGATGTTTGGTGGTTACGATATGACAGTGCAGCTCAGAGTGGCATACAGAGACAAAACATTGGGTCACACCTTCCCCAAGGGAGAAGCAAATCGCACCCTAAATCGGCCAAATTCTCCTGTAGTGTGTGGCGGCCTTGCTTGTCTCCATGGAGATGTGCATAGAATGTTCCACAGTAAAGCCATGAACTTAAGAATCTCCATGGAGACTTGCAAGCCAAATTACAGTTTGATTTGTGGAGAGGTGACCCCACTCACGGTAAGAATAAATGTTACACAGTGCTCCTTTAAAGCTAATCTGGGCAAGATAATTTAAGGTCAGTTAAAGGAAGTGTATATAACTTATAGGAACCAAAATCAAAATCAGGCTTCCAATTGTGCCTATTTTTTATTTTTACTTGTACATATACATTTATATAATTATGCCTTATTGACACCTTATTGTGATGTTGGAGCTACTTTGTCCAAATAATTTCCCTTGTGGATCATTAAAGTTTGTCTAAGTTTAAGTCTAAATCTACTATGTACTACTAGCCATACCATCCCCTCTGTGTTAGATCTGGTCTTTTTGTGAGTATCCTCTGAATGACATCTTCAAGCTCCTTTCACACTGCAGTGAACTAGCCCATAACATCAGGCCTTAGATTCACTCGTTGTCTCTTCTCCGTCCCCTCTCTCTCTCTCCTCTCTCCCTCTCTGCTCTTCTTTTATCAGTAGCACCGGGTCCATTTCACCACTCAAGCATGATCAAAGTGGAGCAGATAGGTCTGAAATTATGCCATGTGGCGCAGAAAAAGAGATAGGACCTTATTACCTCTCAAGTTGAAAGATTTAGCGTCAAACTTCACATTTCTCACGGAGCAGGGGATGTCTCTTATCGTTCATTTGTTGGCTGAGGAACGTTCATGAGCCAGGGGCACCCAGATATACGATTAGCTTTATGATTCTCGGTACGCATCACTAATAAAATCACCCGGCTGAACTTTTCACACTTGGTTGCACCTTTTACAAGATACAGAATGGCTATGCTCTTGTCTACAAATGTTAGTCTTGCAGTTTATATATGGGAACACAAAAGGCACCAAGAAATGGAAGTAGGAAAAGTCTATCTTTTATAGCTGGTCAAAAGAAAAGTGTGTAGTGGTTAATGTTTAGATGCAATGTACTCATTTTGTAACGTGGATTATCCATAATTATGTTTTTGTTAGCTTTTTGTAATAACTGGCCTTGTGTTCTTTTTAGATGTCATGTTGTATTCAAAATTTAAAGGTGCGCTATAAGTTTTTATGGTGTGTGTCATTGAAATGTTATGGCTTTACGGGAAATGTTCCACACTAGTTTAGTATAACACTAAACTTAACTATCTTTTATTGCTTTAATTAAACTGTGACCTGCCTGATAGCATCACTGTAGAGATGAACCATCCAAATGAAAAGTTATGTTTTGTGTCTTTCACTTTCTGGTATTGACTATTTCAAGTGTGATGATGGTAGCAGGTGCATTGCATGGCGCTTTACAATGACATATAGTGTTTTTCTTGTATCTGACCGCTGTCCCTTCCTTAACAGGTTCCACTGATTGTATCTGCTTCAGCACAGTGGGCACCAACGATCCGGTCACGTCTGCTTTACACATCATTGTGGGTGAGTAATTGAAAAGACACATGCACCTTTTATTTGTGGATTACAGCTGTGGCATGTTTCTTTTCTGTTACCTTTGAACTGAAGTAATAGGGATAAAATAGTCACAGAGTCAGTTTTAAAGGCTTAAAGATCTGACTTGGCTTTTAGATGATAACAAATGTATTTGATCTCGTACCAGACTTCACAGGCTAATAGTGATAGGCAATACACCTTCTCATTCAATCTTTTTTTTTTTTTTTTTGAAATTTAGTTGTTCTGTTCAGGTTTTAACATTGAGGTGCAATGCCAGGGATGCTATGTCCCTGTCCTTACCCAATGTGAGGAGCTCATTCTTCTGCCTGATGACTAAATAACTGGCTTAAGGTTAAACTATTTCATGTTTTGTTTTTTTTGTTTTTTTATTGTTGTTGTAAAGTATCATCACTTCATCTTTGAGTGACATATAGATGTTGTTTACAGTACATTTGAAAATTTCTACTACATATAATTGTACCTATTAATGTGTCTTACGGTGTCCATTTCTCCTCCAGGTGATTCACAGCCACTGGACGTGTGCTCGGTCCACCACAACGACTTCTTCCTTAGATTCTCTGTCTCGCTGCTAGGATACGGTTTCTACGGAGATGTGTTGTCCGACAGTGAGAGGAAAAGATGGCTGGGCCCTGCTCGCTACGACTTCGCTGGTAAAACTCAGGGTCTAAACCTGGATGAGACCATGTGTAGAGAAGCATTAAACATCACTAAAACAAGTAGCAAAAGGAGCAATCTGACAAATACACACAAAATCATCATAAGGCAGTGTCATGATCTGGTTTGTGAATTTTTGAATAGTACAAGTAAGTAGAGAGCAATGAGCATGGACAGGGGTTACATGAAAAGAAAGACATTTGCTTACCTTGAATGCATAACAATATAGTATTAATAAAACATGCATGAATCATCAAAATACAACTCAGAGTAAACAAATGATGAGGGAACGCTGTTATGACATTGTTAAAATCTCATAAATGTCCATTTTACACAATATGCCTGTTCTGGTTACACAGTTTTAGCTACAAGTCAGATAAATGGCACACTTTTCTGAATGCTTCTTATGAAACAGCTCTCAGGAGTAAACCACAGAGCCACTTGCTGCTGCAGCCTCGCAGGTGTGAAGGGTCAGCATCTGAGTTCAAGCCTGGCTAAGCACTCATACTTACCTTTTAACCCTGGATCAACTTATTCTAACCGGACTTAGACCCGGCACAGTCCATTGTTAAAAGACTTGGACTTGTGTGTGCTGGTGGCTGTGGAGGATTTCAGATAGTATCTAACACAGGGATTCTAGCTCAGGAGTTCAGGCTAAAGGTTTTACTACTACCACCTCCAGCTCTGCTCCCTTGGGTCCTCCTCACATACACTACAGCTCAATGCACTGTACGGTTCTCGGAGCGCAGTAATCCACTTTATAAAATGGAAAAACTGGGCACAATTAAATGACTTCCATCCGGAACAAGCAAGAAATGAATTTATATTTGTTTTAACATACACATGGACATACTTTTTTAATATTTAGAGGGATTTAATTGGTTTATTAAGTGCTTTCCATAATATGCACATATTTCTAGGGTTGGCTGCATTGTGGTAATTGAAGTGGGGTTTGAATTAGAATTGAAACAGGAATTTCATTAAAAGTAAATGTATTTCACATGCTCTCTAGCTTGGCAAATTTGTAGGTATCGGAACTTACTTACAAAGATTTTTGTATTTTGCCATTTAGCCGAACTCACAATTTAAAGGTGCAATATGTAACTACTCTGGTAGTTACATATTGCCACTTCCTGTCTCCATGGAAATTGTTATTGTTTGGCTGGAATGTTCCACAGCGTGTAGACATGTAGATAAGCAAATTATCCCATCAGATACCAAATATCTTCTGGATAATGATACTTCATAAATAGTTTCATGTATGCCTCACAACACTGTTATTTTCTTTTCTTTTTTTGTTTTTTTGTTTTTTCAGGGATAAAAACCTTTCTCAACCACAACTACTATGAAGGCACTGTGTCGTTTCTACCCGCTGAGGACGATGTGAGCAGCCCCAGAGATAAAGTGCAGTGCAGATCAGGGTAAACATCCGCTCCCAGTGGGCAGCATAGAGATGTTCAGCAAACACTTTAAATAGCTTTGAAAATACCAAGGTCATATGGTAACAATGGCATACTGTGCACCCATGTTGTTCATGAACAGAACAATCAATACTGCTATATGTGGTAATATTTAATAAACACATAATAATTTGTATCTCACTTTACAAACTTGACAACCCTCTCAAAGCGCTACACTGTTATTATTCATTGACTCTATGATGATATGTAGCTTTAAGTCATGAGTTAGAATGTTTTTACATCATCAGAAACATACCTGGAGTTGTGATTTGTTTAATTCACACAAACGTGTGTAATAATGTGTATTATTAGTCTGTCAATATCTCTAAAGCTCAAAATGCTCTGTTCTACCTTGTGATGTCATGTAGTGGTAGTTAACAGCTTTTACCCTTAGTTCAGTAGAGATTGGCAGTTCCAGGGCTGAAATTATCCAATTATCCAAATGATTCTAGTGAAGGTGTATGGAGTTTTAAAACACACTGGAGCACTTCCTGTATTACTATATGGCATCATAAGGTGGAACAGAGCAGTTCCACCTTATGATTTTCTGTTTGACAGAAGAACTCAGCCTAAACCTGCAGGGTTTGTGTGTTAAACATGTGTGAATGAAACAAAACACAGGTATGTTTGTGATGAGGAAACATTATAACATAGATCAGAAAACAGTGCAATATGCCCTTTAAATAGTAAAACAACTTATTTTATGATATTATATTTCAAATTGCTGGATTTGCTGCTCCTTTCACCATTTCAGAATACAGTGCATATAGAAAATTACATGTTTTATAACAAGTTAGATCAAAGTTTTAGCTAAAATAGTACCTGTGCATAAATGAGTCTGATATCATCATGCATCATCACAATATTTTGGTAATAATGTGAGGTTGTTCTTTGCCATTTTGCAGGTGTAGAGTCTGTCAGCACACATCAGGGGTGACAACGAAGACTGAGAAAGGTACAAGTAATTATTTTTCAAACCATTTTACACATAAGTATACTGTGATTGTGTGCTAGGGAAACACTAATCAGAAGGTTAGCGGTTTGAGTGGTCAGATCCACTAATCCACAGGTAGGCAATTCCAGCTCCCACAGATGAATGCTGTTGTTGTGTCCTTGGGCAAAACACTGAACCCCACAGAGTCTTCCTTGATGTAAAGTGCTACATAAAAATGTGCCTCATTATCTATAGTATGCTGCTACTTGTAAATAAACTATGATTATTCTCTAAAAACAAGGCAGACTTGTAATCTTTTATTATGAAAGTCAATATAACTACCTGTGTGCACATGTCAATATCACCACATCATTATAATTTTTAATCCCCACCTTGCTTTGTTCTAATTTTGCATGATGCCGTGTTTGATTAGAGACTTAATGAGTTATTGATGAGAATACAAAATTATGTTGGTGACACTGAATAAATCTCATCATGATTTTAATTAAAATCTTTTAGACTTAGACTTAGACTTAGACAAACTTTATTGATTCACAAGGGAAATTATTTGGAGCTCACTCATCACAATATAATATAATAACAGAGAGTGACAAAAATAGATGGTATAGCAAAAAGATAGCATGAGACAGGTGTCAAATGAGACATAATCATAAAAATAATAATAAATGTATATGTACAAGTCAAAAATAAAATAGAAAAATAAGTAATAAACTATAAAATCACAGCTATATACAAATTTCATTACCAACTCTCCAAAACTTATGCATCGATTCCATTTGGTTCAACTGAGAGAATGTTTAAAATATTTGGGTCATAGCATATTTTTTTTAATTATTATTATTATTAGTCTTTTCACATCACATGCTTAGATAAAGTACAATGTTTTATCAAATACATTTCTGTTATCTAATGTCCTTTAATGTACAATATATTTCCAAACTTTGCAGTAAAGTTGTGAAGAAGGTGCCACCAGTTGAGAATCACTGCTCTCGATTTTCATCCTTTTGACTATTGCATCACCTCACATGTTTTGCTTAGCGATTTCTGTTTGTTTTTATGTTTTGCCCTGTTCTCTTTGAGGGGTAAACTCCAACTGCTGAGTCAATGAGTCCTGACACAGAAATGGCCGCCTTCTCAGAGAAAACAGTCATTTGCAGACATTGGCTAATGCATACATGCCTCACACAGCTGCCTTTGTTTTGTTCCTGCTCCTCAAATGTTACTTTAATCACTATTGTACAATTGCGAGGCCACATTTCACAGTAGCCTCAGCGGGCTTGTTATCTGTGGTGATCACCTCTGTAAGTTTGTTTTGCCAAATGGAGGGTAAAGGTAATGATTTTTTTTTTTCTTACTAATTTTCCCCTGGAGACACAGTAAAGCTAATTTGAACGTGATTTTGTTACACACTTGGTCGGTTATTGAAGCAGTGACAGTTTTGTGGTCTCATGGGTGAATCGAGACATCCGATTGGCTCATCAGCAGCGAGGGATCTCTAAGGAGCAGTGTTAGCGCTTTGTGAAGTGCAACCACCACGTCTGGTGTTGTGGAAATCTGCAAAGCGTGTCTAATCAGAAAGACGAGCTTAATCCAATCATATTTTTATCTATAGGACTTCTTTTGATATTGTGAACTGATCATTGGCTACATTTAATTGCCTTTGAAATACATCTTGAGTGGTGCTACAAGTAAAAAGAAATCTAAACTTTATAATGTAAACGTTTTGTTTCTTAGAGCTTCTTAGAACGTGAAGACATCTGGAACTTAATGGACTTTCATTAGTGCCAATAGTGCTTAACCCATTACCAATCCACAAATAACCTTATTAAAAGAATACTAAACAAAACATTTAAATGTTTCGTACTTCACAACATGATTCATTTTCTCTTTCAGTGGGTTACCAGATGATGTTATGATGCTTTAAAGTTATTAAGCACATATTTACTTCAAAACACTGTGGCGTTAGTGTGACAACATAGCACTTAAATGAGCTATTTAGTGTCTAAAATGAGCATGGGTAAAGCTGACTGTACACTACAGTCAAATTAAAATGTGTATATTTGTAAACTGAGTAGATCTCACAAAATCTGTTACTACTGTGTTGCCAGTTTCTGATGGAGCCTAATGATGGCAGACGAACTGGAGACTGATATAAACAAAAGTGAATCGTCCTTTGGCATCTACTAGAAGCATCAGATAGAATAAACACAGATCTAACATAATAATGGAATGGCTCAGTATAGTTGAATTATCATTCAAATCTCATGCCACATTTGAAAAATTTTGCAGTGAATCCAAGAACAAATGTCCTGAAGGACTAAGAAGTACTTAGTTTAAAAGTCCATTATGTTCCCAGTTACTGATGACAGTTTGGAAATCATTTCATAAAGTGCTTAGTATTTATGCTAATAAGTTATATAATTATAAATAAAATGACATATGGCAAAATATCACTTTTGAGTAGAAAGTATCTCATGAGAAAAATATCATGAGTCAGGGAAAGATCTGTTGAAAGTTTAGAGCCTGGAATGAACCCACCACCCATAGACTAAAATGTCCCCTGAAAGCACAACTTACATACCATGCTACTAATACCTGTTTCAGATAGGCGTGATGATGGCTGGACGGTGATCAGTGGGAAGTTCATGGCCATAAACGCGGCATGTATGAGCTGTGCCTGTCCCCGCAGTCCCAAAGGCCTGTCCCCCTCGGCACACCTCGCAGACGGAACAACAGACCTCATCCTTGTCCGAAAGTGCTCCAGGATCGACTTCTTCAGACACCTGCTGAGGCACACCAACAAGGATGACCAGGTGGGAATATGTAGCAGCTATCATCACCGTTTATATAACATTGTACATGTGGTGTAGAAAACTGAGAACATTGAGAACAACTGCAAATTATTATGATTTTAAAGGTGAAAAATTACCATGCACATATTTAACCAGTGTTACAGTTGACCTTTTCTGCTATTTATGCATAACCTTGAGAATTTACAGATACCCAACACAAATATTATATCAGTAACAGTGGTTTATCTATTGTATTTTGATTTATGGGTGCACTTTGTACCTTTTCTGGTGAGGAGTCCACCACATACTTTCACCATGGAGTTGTTGCTTTGCCTAGAATGTTCAACAGTATGGCATTTAACACATTTATATATCATTCACATTATTACAGGTGTTTGTCATTGCTTAAAAATACCTTAAAACATGCTTTTGCGCTATGAGTGTGGTGACCTCTTCACAAATCTGACCTGTAACTTGGTCTGATGGCATCTCCATGGGATGAGATGAATTTAATTCCATACTGTGGAACATTCAAAGCAAGCAAGTAGCAGACCATCCACCAGAAAAGTTACATAGTACATATTTAAAGCAGTAAGTGCATACATTTTCATATTTATTTTTTTAGAATGTAAAAAACAGTAACAATCAAGTGATCATGACAAAAAATGCATCCAATAATTTACCAGTTAAAATCCTTTTTTTTTTTTTTTTTAGTAGTCAATTTTAATGATCCTTTCCCTTTATCAGTTTCCCAACCAGTAATAAAAACAGCAATATCTGATTCCCAGCTTGTCCTCACTCCCACTGAATCTGATGTGGCTCACCAGGAGCTGCTCAACCTGTGCCTGGATAAATTGAGTGTGTTGTAGTGTGCAGCGGAGAGCAGAAGGCAGGACTTAGCCCACTGCTGTGCTAGCATCTCCATCTGCTGACTCTGCTCATTTCACCTGCTACAGTTCACTTTAGTGCAGAAGCCATAGCCCCCCCTTAGCCCTCCCTTAGCCCTCCCTTAGGCCCAGTGCCTCCCCACGTTTCATAAATAACCTGCAGTTTGGTCCAGAGAGGAGGTATGTAATGGCTGGATCATAGTTTCAGTAATGAACATGAGAAATTTGGTCTAATACCCCTGTAGGATCACACTACATCGTAGGGGGTCTAGTGGGTTTTGCTAATTATTGCCACAGGGTACGCCTTGAGACAGTTTATCCCATTTAGAAAACACTCGTAGCAGTAATTTTATCTATAGGGGCTTTCTAGACGAAATTGTGCGGTGTCTTCAACCTGCAGGAATAAGAATACAACTTTGGTCAACAGCTCTCTGCTGGTGAAGTTGAGATTTAATATATAGCTACCCTACCCAGTCTACCAAGCCCATTGACAGAATGTGGAAGCCCAGACAAGGAGGCTTACAATGGACCCCTTTTAATAAAAATAATTAATATGAAGATAGTCCAATTATAGGCTCCTAAGACCCTGGGGTCCTGGACAACAGACCCATCATCAGGCCATGTTACAAATCAGATCTGTGGAGAAACAATGTAAACATGTATTTTAGCAACACATGTAATAGTATAAATTGATGCTGTAAATACGTTTAATGTCATATTATGTGATATTTTTGTTAAAGCATTAACATCTCCATGGAGACAAGTAGGTGGCAGAAAAAAGTGGCATAGTGTACTTTAAAGCAAACAGTGCTTGATGTCCAGGCTGTGGCTCAGTTTGTTTGTGCAGGTATGACTGCCCGTGGGAGACCCAAGCCTCTCCCCAGTCAAGCCAGAGCATGGGACAATTTGATTGATCTAGTGTGAGTGTGTCCTTACTGAAGGTGTTGATAAGAAAAAATCCACAAGACCCAGGGCGAACATGCAAACTCCACACTGAAATGATTTTAACCTGTAATTTTATACAGTTGATGTAATTGTTCTATTGGTGCTGCTGAATTTTGACCTGTTCTTGCTTGAACTGGTACAGCATGTATCTGTGTTTGAAAATTACTTCTGTAAGACCAAGGCGGCTGGAATCCAAGGCAACAACTGTGATCAAAATATCACAGCCAATCCTGCTTGTCTACTGAAATGGAACAAACTTAATGAAAAATGAACCGTTTAGCTGAAGGAAATGGTGAAATGGAAGATGCTGTTAGACTGAGAAAATCTGGCTGCTGTGTGATGTGTGGAGCATGTCTTTAGACAGATTAACATTCACCGAATCAGTCTTCACCAAAAACAAGCAGCGTGCACTGCTGGGATTATATTACCACGCTGCTCAAGCAGATAGATGGCAGAAAATGAGGGAACACGAAAGACAAAATATTTGGCAATGCATTTTTGAATTGCATCTGCACCACATACACACAGCTAACCAATTCATAAAAATAAATGGATCTTGTCTTAAATTTTGTATTAAAGGTGCACTATGTAACTTTGATGCTAAATCTGTTCCCTGGCCGCTGATCCATGTACCCCTCCCTTGTTGCTTTCACTCTCTTCGGGAGGGCATCTGAGTCTCTCGCACACGCTCATAGCCCCCTCCTTTGACCATTCAGACTACCGCGTGCATGCTAGTATGTGTGCATAAACGGGGCCAGTCCACACACACACAGGCATACTTAAAAATATAGGGAGAAAAATCTTGAAACAGCGAAAACAATTCGGCTTTATCTGCAAAGATTCACTGCTTAAATATTACGAAATATTATTAAATTAAGAGATGAGTCGTTGCTGTCACTTTTAGTTTTGTATTCCTTTGTAAAACCTTATTTAACGTGGTGCTGCGTGGAGCCCCCTCCCTTTCTGTCTCACGTGTCTTGGTCAAACCCACTGATTATCGGCTCATGTTTAGGTAAATCTCATTCACGAGTCACTTTGCCTGCTCCTTTAATGGTGAGGTGGAGGTGTGGAGAGGACGTGTGTGCAATTGAAAAAACGTCTTTGCAGTGACAAGCACATGGCAGACTTCAAATTAGAAAAGTTACATAGTGTATGTTTTAAACCAAACTATAAGTGAATCCATTTTTTGTATTGTCAGATTTTTGGTTAAATACTTCTTTGTTAGGTTTTTGCCTAATCGAAACTATGATTTTTAAATATGGTGCAAAATGAGGGGGAGAAAAGTAGAAAAATCAGAACTCAATAACTATAATCCATTCTAATAAGAAGCCTACTAGGTTTCAACCCAAGTACAGGTAATTAAGAGCTGGATTAGCTATAAACTTTAAATGAAACAAAATCAGGACATGAACTATAAGAAATCTTCTGTAAGAGCCATACCTCACTTGGGGGCCACTGGACTAGATCTCCTGCTTTACTTGGCACATATCAAGCTGAAGAGAGGACTATGAGTGATAAGGGCTGAGTGACTTTGCATCTCCGTTCACTTAATATCAGCCTCAGTGTCCAGCCGAGCGAGGAGAAACAAGAGTGAGGCGGCTCTAAGCGTATTCATGGCCTTGTCAGAAAGCCTTTTAGGCCCAACGTCCCGCGTGAATGCAAAGAGCACGCTCATAAAGTGGCTCTGATGTGAAATAAATGGTTGTCAGTGAGTTTTTTGGATGAGTGGGGAGAGATAGACAGTGGACAGGCAGAAGAATAAAGAGTGTAGTAAAGAGGAAGTGGCACTTTGTGAAGAAAAGCAAGTCTTAGATACAGTATAAGACATCTAAAAGAGAATTGACTAGCCTATTATTTCTTTACTAGCCTACTTTATTGTCATTTTAAGTCTTGTCACTCTTTTGGTGTTCTTATTGTTCTGGCACAAAATACATTGGAAAATGTACAATGTTAACCTGCTCCTCTTATAACAAGGTAGTCTGTAGTCTTTCACCCTCTGCCCCTGACTGGTTTCATTTTGATGAAAAAATCTGGACCGTTGCCATAGATTAGCAATTTATAACAAAATATTAACAAAATATTATAGCTTTTGAATGGGAAAATTGTTGCAGATAACTGGAAGCTGAAATACACGAGTAGCAACAGCTGATTGGCTGTTTTGCAATTCTTGAAAGAATGTCCAAGTTTTAAATGTTTTGTTTATTGTATTAAGATGCACATTACTTTTATGACAAAAAAAATCTTTCATTTTTAGATTAATTCCTAATAATCCATTTTGCTCTTCTCTACAGTTTGACCACATGTTTGTGGATGTCCACCGAGTGAAGAAGTTTCACTTCCAGCCACTACACCCTGAAATGGTTTCAGTGGAGGACCTCAGTGAGATCCCCACGAAGAGTACCTTTACACCTGTATGCCCCACCCCCTGCAGCTGTAACTATGACTTCGCCCACAGCAGCTGGACCTGTGACGGCGAGATCCTGCCCAATATCACCATTCAAGTCAGGTAATAGTTCAAATAGTTAATACAGTAAGGTTCAGTTTATGGTGCTCCATGTCACTTTTGGGGTATGGTGTGTCTCCATGGAACTGTTATTGCATAGACATTTCACAGTATGGCAGTAAACTTATGCATGGTTTCTATTTCTAATAAATCTATAATTATTATAAATGCCTTGAAAAATATACCTTTATGTCATCAGCATTTGATTGGCCTGGTGGTAACATCTGCTTGTTTTATTTTGTACAACATTCCAGGCAAAGCAGTAACTTCAGCTTAGTGACAAGTTGCATACTGCACCTTTAAGAATACACACCACAAGCAAATACTGAAATGAAACTGAAAAATTGTCCATGATGTAGGTATCATGAAAAGACTTGACACAATACAAGCAACAATTGTGTTTTAGAGTTAGAGATTAGTTTCTACTATTCAATATAAGACTAATTCTACTTTCCCTAGTGCACAGTTTTCTTCCCCTATACTATACCTTATACATTCCTATGGCACAGCTGGACACGTCATTTATTTCATGCTCCATTGTGCTTAGCCAATGATGCATGGCTCTGTAATGTTACTAATTTAACGGCCCTCCCCATGTTAAAAGGCTACTCCCCTTTAATTAAAGCATGAGTCTGTCCCTTTATTGCTTCTTCCCTGTGCTAATCGCTCTCACAGTGAGCTGGTCTGAGTGCTGTGTCGATAATTAATGGTTTTAGTTCAGGCGAAATGGAAAGAAAAGTGGGGGAAAAAGAAGAAAAACGACTAGAGTTAGATGTAGAGGAATGATAAAAGTGAATAGTTTTGGGAGGATTAAAATATTGCGATCTTAGCTGGTTGTTCAAAGTCATCATAAAAACATTTCTAGACTTTTTTTTTTTTTTAATGGTTTTAGCCTAGTCTCAGTGTTTGTGTTACTGGTATATGAATGTATGTGTATGTTTGAGTGCCTTTAAGGTGGAAAAGCCACATAAGCTAAAGCGATATAAAACTACCATGTGACTAAATATTGAGTTTGAAATAATATTGTTCCAGCTGATACTGTTGTGTCAGGCCTTGTCACTACCACCAGCTGTACACCAGCTTGTAATAATCTGTGTGCTTTGTGTGTTTCTTTGCAGTGTGCAGTGCCAGTTGATTCACCTGTTTGCTCGTGGCATTGAAGAGACCCAAGAGCAGCAGCAGTTTGTGTTTGAGGAGCTCTGACAATGTGGAAACTCTGAATGTGGTATTTAGATGCACAAGGCTGAGTAGATCTTGGCAAGAAGAACATGCTAATATTTTTGAATGTTTATTGTACAAAATCAAGTGATAGTTTGTGTTTAAAGTAGTCATATTTCAAAGTGATTTGAATTGATTGTAAAGTCCCATTGTTGTACAGCTGGTTCCCTGTGTCATTGCCACAGCTTGCTCAAAGTTTGATTGTGGCAAGAATGTTCTTTTCATCAAGTATCTTATGAAGCCTAAAGGTAACATGAAAGTAAAAAGTCTTAACAGAAAATATGTTTATCTGTTGCCATTTGCCGTTTGAAATGCAATATCCCCAGTTTTTCTATCTTAAAAGACTTGTGCATTTCTTTGAAAATATGTTTTCTCTATGCATCTAAAGGAAAAAAGAGTTGCACATTGAGCAAGACTGAGCTGGTCTCCACCAATAATCTTTTATTTTTTATCTTTTGTCATGAAGGACAATTCAAATTGAATTTTCTTTCAGAGAGGCATTTGTGTTCTGGAAGGTTGGTGAGCCATAAAGATAAACTTAAAAGCACACAAATCTGAACAAAGCACTCAAATCTGATGGATAAACTGTGGCCCAGGGGAAGTTGATTTTAGCCAGGAGCGCTAATGGAAAGCGGAATACAGTGCTAATACTCTAACACTGTCTCAGTGGATTGTGGGTAATAAGGCGAAGTGGTGACTAAGTGATCCGGGGCTTCTCTGCACTGCTGCTCTGCACCTGTGACTCTGAGATGTGATCTTCACTGGTAAAAATAAATGACAGCTCGATCTGCAGCGGAGGTTATCCATGTTTACAACCCTTTAATCCTCATTAGGAATAATCTGGTGATCTGGAAATAAGCCCAGTCTGTTCTCAAATAGAAGAATTATTTAAATAGAATCACTAAAATCACAAACAAGTACATAAAAAGGGAATTATACATATATATCGAAAACTTTGTGCAATAAATATCATATATACATCCGATTTTTTATAATAATATAATTACTTGAATGTGTTAAAGCATGAATTTTACTTGGGTCATTTGGAGCTGGTCTTCACTTGATTCAAATACTTTTATCATATTAAGTAGTTTTTACTGTTCCACCCAAGAGTTCAACTCCCTATTAAATACTTGTGAGTTGTTTTGATTGTTCTCATCTCATTAGTTAAACAGAAGCAAAAATGTGAGAAGAAAAACTGGCCCTGTTTTGCAATGGTAAACACTGGCAAAGCTAAATTATAGTAACCTTATTTCATTCATATCATTTAGACTTTGCCTGGCACTGTATTATGATGCTTTTTGTCTTCATATTCCTGAGGTGGTGCGTCCTTCTCTGTGCACTTGTTCATTTCACGTTGTAAAAATTGTCTCTTTCTGAACGTGGTCCAACTCCTAACACAGGCCTATAATGTTTCACCTTCAGCTCTACTTTAGTGAACTTAGGATGTTCTTCTGGTGCTTTTAAATCTCTGAAATGTACAAAACACTGCAGAAAGACATGAGAGAGGGTTCTACAAAAGTTAGATATTTATGACTGAGAAGAAAAACAAATCTATGTTTTGCAAGCGTATGTGCAGTGTCTGTGTGTATCTGTGTGTAGATGACTAATTTATTTGCCAAATAAAATTCTTTGAAATTACATGTTCATTGTTTTTAATGATTGCTTATGTCTAACTACGAAAAAGTTATCCAATCCTGCAAAGTCTGTCCTTTTATCCAATTTTAGATTTTAATTTGGAATTGTGAAATGAGAAATATAATAGGACTAATATGAGACAATGAATGATTTACAACCATTTCAAAAACACAATCATTTGTTTAAAAGCAAAGACAAATGTGAAATTACTTTGCACAAGAAACTCAAATTGAGCTAATTTAGATTTCAAATAAAAATAAATTACATCCTCCATGTTTTAGCTGTACACAAGGTCAGTCAGTAACTTCTGGGTGTAGATGTAGTATAAAACTGTAGTATAAAACTCAATATTACAGTTACACCATGTTACTCACTATTATCGGATAGGCTCTCAAACCAGACAGACCACTGCTTTTGTTCTGCAACAGAAGAACACTGCAAAAGCTATATGAGGACACAAATAGGCAAAGCTAATGAAACTTAAAATCACAATCTTACATATTGTTCCTTTAAAGGGCCCGTACTATGTTATTTTCTGATCTCTGCCTTAATGTTGTTTCCTCATCAAAAACATACCTGGATTTATGTTTTGTTTCATCCACACAATTTTAATACACAAATCCTGCATATTTAGACTGAGTTTTTGTCTCAAACGGAAAACACTCAGGAAGTGCTCCATTGTGGGGTTTTTTTTTTTTCTGAGCTTTGGGGGTGTAGACAGACTAATAATAAAAGGATACCCAAACGTGAATGAAACAAAACACAACTCCAGGGATTATAACATTATAACATGACTTAAAGGTCACAAGAGTCAATTTTGTGTAATATAGCACCTTTAACTTTGAGGAGAAATGCCTGGTCTGTTGTCAGTGGTCAGGCCCAGAAAAGAATCTTGCATAAGAGATCCAAAAATGTCCCTCATCTGATGTGTGTATACACAACTTTGTCTCACCGTACTCTTGTTCACAGAAAACAGCTCTGCCTTGTTTCCAGTCACAGCAGAGGGATTCTTCAGCCTCTCATCTCCTCAACAGCACCAAATTGTTTTCCTCTCCCCATTGTCTGCTCTTTCTTCTTCATTTTCTGATTTTGCCACTTCCTCATTGATTTATCCTCCATCTGTGTGTGTGGCCCGCTGAGGACTGCTATCTCATTCCCCTGTCCCACCTGAGACACAAGGTGAGGCTGGAGATGCACACACACACACACACACACACACACACATACACGTACACATACACACACACAGACACAGAACAGGGAGATGGGGAGATGGCCTGGATTCACCACTGTCCTCACCCTAAGAAACATTTCCTAACGGGACACGACGGAGCAGGACGGCCCCCTGATACTCTCATTCACACTCCCACCTCCCTCTGTGCTGCTGTCACCTTCACACACTAAGAGGTTTGTCCCACATAAAGGAGCAAAAGCTGATTTGAAGTATTATAAGCCCCAAGCCAGACTTCTCTCACTATATGCTGTATGTTTCTAGGTTTGGAATTTATTTGTGTCATAAAACAGTAATTTAAAGCAGCTATGATTTGGATATCTAAATTGAAAAGACCTTTTTAGGTATCACATTTGCTTCAGGCATTGTAGCAAATTAAATGTTTGCAGACTCATACATTCAGCTTTTCATTTTTACATTACTTCCGATGCCCTTTTAAATGTATTATGTTTTGAGAATATCATAAATATGGAGAATACATGTAGTAATAAAGGAAACAAAATGATCTATTACCTAATAAGGTAGTGAAAAAAACAATTCCTGAATTTCATCAATAAAACTAATATTGAAAGTGGATACTCCGTTGACTCAGGTATTGACAGAAAAAAAAATCACTTGAGAGATCTTTGGACTTTTATTGAATAGTTAGTAGTTTCCTGTCTAAGACCACATGGTAATATTAAAGAAACTACTATTATTTTGTGGTGAAAATTGCATACTATTGTCTAAAGGATGAGCCTTTTCCTTAGCATCAAAAATCTGATTGTGACAAAACACAATAAAAGAAAGTGCTATCTCTCTTCTCTGCTAATTCTTAAGATGTATTGGTCAACTGCAGCTTGTCCCTGTAAATACATTCCAACAACCTGGGATCAGGAAATACCATTTGAAGACGCCTGAACATAATGCCTTATCACCTCTGAGAACATATATAGAAATAATTAAAGGGCCCATATTACGCTATTGCTATTATGCTATTGTCTGCAACCAAAGCAACCATGTGTCATCTCCATAGTAATAATAACAATGTGCAATATTATTTAAAGTCACTTTACCTGCTATTATTTATTTACCCACCACTGTCCATCACTGCACTGTACACGATCATCTCAGAATCAAAAACACTTATTGTGCAATGTTCCTGTGCCTTTTAGCTTAGCTTACAGTGTTGTGTTTTTTAGTTGATTGTAAATACTTATTATTATTATTTATCTTGATTTTGATGCATGCTCTTATTTTCCTACTGTTCCTGTAACTTGCGTTGTGACACTGCAATTTCCCCATTGTGGGACAAATAAAGGATTATCTTATCTTATCTTATCTTATCTTATCTTATCTTATCTTATCTTATCTACATTATAATATTGTACTGTCAGTTCTTCTCTCAGATAACAATCTGTTTTTAAACTCCATACACTTTTACTGGAATCATTCGGATAATTTCAGCCCTGAAATTGCCAGTCTCTACTGAACAAAAGGTAAAAGGTAGCTGTTAACTGGAAAACTACTGCATCATGCCATCACAAGGGGGATTAGAGCATTTTGAGCTTTGGAGATGTAGAAAGACTAATAAACCAGGATTACTCAAACTCAACTCCAGATATGTTTTTGATGAGGTAACAACATTATAAGAAAACATTTTGCAAAATATAATTATATTTTACTGTTTTATTCTGTTGTTTTAATGTTTTGTCCTACAGTGCCCTTGGGTGTTTTGAAAGAGTCTTTGTTGTTTATTATATTAACTGCAACTGCAACTCACCTCACCATAAAATCAAATACAAACTTTAATAGTCCTGTATGTGTACACAGAATTGCTGTGTGATGAAACATAAAAATCCAGACTTGATGATGACTTGGTCCGAGCAGGAAGATGCTGCAGAGGAGGTGGTGGACAGTTGAAGCACTCCTGTGTGTATTGATTGAATTGGTCTCCCTGTGAGAGAGTGCGATCAATGAGGCTATAACAGTCCATCTTCACAGAGAGGAGCCTCTTATCTCCCACTGCCCATCGCCCACACACTCACAAGTCCCACCACCAGCCTGCACCTCCACAGACTACACTGCACTCACTGTCTAACACCTGAGATATGGACCCAGATATACAGTATGTAATCAATGGAACTTTCAAACACTGGAGTATTTTGACAATCAACAAGGGCAGACAATCTTTCCCAATCGATCAGTATCTCTGCTTCTCCAACAACATAAATTAATTACAAATGCTTATAGTTGCCACTCAGCTTTTTGCCATCAGAGAGCAGTAAAGCAAACAAACACATGGTTTGTTAATGCCAAAGCATTGATGAAAATATAAGGCGTTTAGCCATCTGGACAACTTATTATCTCAAACATGGTTTCTGCGTTCCTTGTGGATTAAGCACAGTGCAGTAGTAATATAATATAGAATTAGTTTGGCTGTTGTAACTTTTTAGTCAACACAGCAACTTTAAAGGTGCACTGCGTAACATTTCTACTAGAGGGTCTGCCACCTGCTTGTCTCCATGGAAATGTTATTGCTTTGTCTAGAATGTTCTGCAGTATAGATTAAACCTAGATAAGGAGGTTACAGCACTACTCTACATTACAATTCAGATTTTTCTTGATTTTTGCTGGCCTCTTTGTTCTTTGCTGTGTGGCTCAGCAGTCCAGACTGCCCATTGTGTATTCTAGAGAGCACCTTCTTTCACTCTCCAAGGCCCCAGTGCTGTTTGGAGTTAGGCCTCGCATTCCTGTGGAATTACGAAGGAGGACGCGCAGAGGATGCCACACTGGAGTGAGAGTAAAACAGCGGAGAAGGAAATTCAAGCCTGCGGTTCCATCAGTTCTGATGGGGAACGTAAGGTCACTGGGAAATAAGATGGACGAACTGTGTGTGCTTGTTCGGACCTAAAGGGAGTACGCTGTCAGCAGTATCATGCGCTTCATGGAGACCTGGCTTCATACAAACTTCCCGGACCACAGTGCATCTGTACCAGGCTTTAAGACGGTGCGTGCGGACAGAGACACTCTGTAAGTGTAAGGTAAGAAGAAAGGCGGCGGGATTGCTGTTTTGGTGAATGAGAGGTGGTGTAATCCTGGCCATGTTAATGTAAAGGAGAGTATCTGTACACCGGACATTGAACTTATGGTTTTAGGAATGCGTCCATATTATTTTCCAAGGGAATTTACTTCTGTCCTGTTCATTGGAGTTTACATCCCTCCCTCAGCGGATGAAGAGGCTGCCTGTGACAGGATACACACTGTGGTCGCTAGACTGCAGTCAAAACACCCGGAGGCTCTACTACTGATTTCTGGTGACTTCAGCCATGTTTCCTTGGACAGTGTTTTACCCACACGTCACCAGTATGTGGATTGTAAAACTTGGGACAATAGAACTCTGGACTTGCTGTATGCCAATTCTAAGGAGGCATACAGTGCCACTGCCCTGCCCCCGCTGGGACGATCAGACCACAATCTGGTCCTGTTAATGTCTCAGTATGTACCTGTAGTAAAGAGACAGACTGTCACCACTAGGACTGTAAGGAAGTGGAGTCAGGAAGCCAGCGATGCCCTTCAGGACTGCTTTGAGACTACAGACTGGAATGTGCTCTGCCTGCCACATGGGGACAATATGGACAGCATTACAGATTACATCAGTGTCTGTGAGGATAAAGCCGTCCCCACACGCACTGTCCGCTCTTACCCCAACAACAAGCCCTGGAACACCAGCCAGCTGAAGGATCTATTTAATAAGAAGAAGCAGGCCTTTAACTCTGGTAACAAGGATGAAGTGAAGAAGGTCCAATGGCAGCTGAAGGTCCAGCTAAGGCAGGGCCAGGGGGCCTTTGGAAGGAAATTGGAGATTAAACTCCAACACAATAACACCAGAGATTTGTGGAGGGGAATGAAGGCCATCACAGGTCTCTCCAAAATAAAGCAGCAGGACAATAGTCCATACAAATCAAACCTACTCAATTTGCATTTCAATCGTTTCTCGTCCCCTGGCACCCCCATCTCTACACCTCCCAGACGCCCAGTCCACACCTCACCACAGACCACTCAGACGACCATTCATCACCCCATCACCTCTGCTCCCACACCTAGTCCCACTCCCACGGAGGAACCCAGCTCAGTGTCTTTGTCACCTGCACAGGTGAGAAGGCAGTTGGAGAAAGTTCACCAAAACAAGTCTCCTGGACCGGACCAAGTCAACCAAGGAAAGTGCAGGAATTGGGTTCCTGCACTTCCTCTTCACACTGAGCCTGAAGCTTGAAAGGACACTGATGCTATGGAAGATCTCCTGCATTGTGCCAGTGCCCAAGAAGCCTATCCCATCTGGACTTAATGACTTCCGATGAGTTGCTTTGACATCTCATGTCATGAAAGTGTTTGAGAGACTTGTTCTGGCTCAGCTCAGACCCCTGGTGGGACCATCCCTGGATCCTCTACAGTTTGCCTATCAGGCCCACATTAGTGTGGATGATGCGTTATCTATCTTCTGCAGCAGGCTCACGCTTACCTGGATAGTGTTGGGGGCTCTGTGAGGCTATTGTTCTTCAATTTCTCCAGTGCCTTTAACACAATCCAACCCTTTCTGATGAGTGAGAAGCTGCTCAGGATGGGTGTCAGCTCCTTCATTGTCTCCTGGATTACTGACTACCTGTCAGGCAGGCCTCAGTACGTGCGACTGGGGATCACCCTGTCTGACACTGTGGTCAGTAATGTAGGAGCCCCCCAGGGTACAATTCTGTCTCCGTTCCTGTTCACTCTGTACACCTCTGATTTCTAGTACAGCTCCGGGTCCTGCCATCTGCAGAAGTTCTCTGATGACTCTGCAGTGGTAGGGTGTATCAGAGATGGACAGGAGGAGCTGGAGTACAGGACACTGATTGCAAATTTTGTGGAGTGGTCCCAGGCAAACCATCTGCTCCTGAACGTTGACAAGACCAAGGAACTGGTGATTGACTTCAGGAGAAAGAGGACACCAGTGGAGCCCATTACCATCCAGGACCAGGACGTGGAAATAGTGGACTGCTACAAGTACCTTGGCCATGTGAACAACAGACTGGACTGAAGGGACAACTGTAATGCTGTGCACAAGAAGAGCATGAGCAGACTCTACTTCCTGAGAAAGCTCAGGTCTTTCAATGAGTGCAGGAAGTTACTGGAGATCTTCTACCGGTCTGTGGAGGCCAGCGCCTTGAACTTCGCTGTGGTCTGCTGGGGTAGCAGCACCTCTTTCTATTTTATTTTGAGTTGTACGTATACATTTATTTTTATAATTAAGTCTCATGTGACACCTGTCTCTTGCTATCTTACCATCTATTTTTGTTACTCTCTGTTATTATATTATATTGTGATGAGTGAGCTGCTGTATCCAAATAATTTCCCTTGTGAATCAATAAAGAATCAATAAAGTCTCTAAGATCTGTGAAGAGTCACCCCTATTCACAGAAGGAATCATTATATTTTTTGAGTAATGGAAACACTGTAATGAATAAATGCTAGATGTATATGTTTAAAGTCATACTATGGAACATTCCTGGCAAAGCAATAACATCTCCATAAAGACAAGTAGGTAGCAGAACCTCCATCAGAAAGGTCGCACAGGGCACCTTTAATTTTATGTATACATTTTAGCATTTTATTTTTATCTTTTTATATTTAGTGTGGTTTTATTTTTGTAGTTATTTTAGGTAATGGCTTTTTTATTTTATTAGCTTTAGCTTAGTCTTTTATAAATAAAATTATGAATTGCATTAGAAATATCAAAGTAGAACATAATTAACATTACTGGAGTTGAAAATGGAAGTCTAACTATTAAGAACTCAAAGTAAATGAATTAAAGTAAAAGTGTTTCACATATAATCAGAAAACTGTGACACAAGCTGCACACTTGATTGATTAAGAACAAATAATAAAATAATATCCTTCATTCTGCTTAAAACATGAGATATAGGCAGCTACACTTCAAAATGGACAATGTTTAGTCGGCTAGTCTTTCCCTTTAGAATTACATGAAGTTGGAAACACATGGTTGGCAGCACACCTTTTAAAGATGTCTCCAAACTGTTAAAAAAATAAAAATAAAAAAATCCCATTTTCATTAGTCTTTGCTGAGATGTTGGTGTGTGAAAGAAACATGCTTTACTGTGGAAGGGTGAGACTTGTTTTCAAAAAGTAAATGAATAAAGAAAGGACTGCAGCATCTTAGTCTTTATACCAGTTGTAAAAAGTATGTACCCTCCAGACAACAAATAACCAGTTACTTCATGGTGAATTTACCAATAAATTACAATGAATAATGAATCTGACTTCAATATACAAAAATTATCCAAAGTTAAAGGTCTTATATTACGCAAAATTGACTTGTGAGCTTTAAGCCATGTTATATGTTGTTCCCTTATCAAAAAATCCCTGGAGTTGTGTTTTGTTTCGTTCAAATGTTTGAGTAACCCTTTATTATTAGTCTGTCTAGTCTATGTCTCCAAAACTCAGAATGCTCCGTTCCAACTTCTGATGTCATGTAGTGGTATATATTTAGGGAAATAATAACAGGTTCAGTTCAGCTTTCGTCTGTGCATAAACCTCCCACAGTGCCTCCTAATTTGTTTGTTTAGTCCCCTTGACCAAACACCCTTCTCATCAGACAGTTAGGCCCTCACTGATGCATGCCTGTATTTTCTTGCAGTGTTACAAGGGAAGCCATCTCGAGCCCCTTCTGTTTAATGGACTCATTTGGAGAAACCGTTTTGTATGTGAGCTAGTCGGGACACTCCATGCTGCGTTCTGCTGGAGAGGACAAGTCCCACTAACATTAGCCTGTAATTACTTCAAGCACCATTAGCAGCACAATGGCGTTTCTGGCCAGTTTAAACCCAAGTCTCTCCTCTTCTCTCGATGTTGTTGTTGGACATTGTGCTGGTCTGGACAAACGGATCCTCCTCCTCTAGTGATTAACAAGTAATGAGGGAGTTTTGTGAAAGTGAGTGCACAGTTCCAGCAGAGGTAATGACTTGTCTCTATAAAAACTGTGCATTGGCTCCAAGGGCGAGACTCAGTGGCAGTATGGACTCAAATAGGATAATAACAATAACACAAAAATGCAAAATCTTATTCATAGGTTTCAGTTTCCTGTTATAGGCAAGATTTTGAGGATTGTTCACCATTTAGAAGATAGGAAATTTTGTTTTAAATTGGTAATAACTATGGCAACAGTCATGCTTTTTTACTGTTCTGAAACCCATGGACATTCAAGAGTTTGAACTGATGTAAAATTAGGGCTATTGCATATCAATAAATACTGCCGTTTTCAGATTTTTGAATGGTCCTCAAAATGATGTTTGATTAGAAAAATGCTTGAAAGATCTTTAAACCCCAAAAGAATTAACTATTAAAATCAGTTGGTAGCACTGATTAACAAGGACCCCATGAACTTGCAGTGCCCCATAAAGACTATACCATTTGGCAGAAGCAAACAACTAAACAAAATGTAAGAGTTGTTTTATAGTTTTGTGCATTATTCATGGAAACTCATTCACTTCTCAGTTACTCTTGGTGGTAAGATACTTCTGCGTGACAGAGTGGCAACAAATTTGTAAAACTTTGTATTCCCTCATTCATACAGGAGCAGTTCAATGGCGGTTATCTGGACAGTTTTTGCAATCAAGATGTTTCGGCTCCCATCCAGAAGCCATTTTCAACTGATAGAACTGGCCTCAAACACTGGGAATCCTACTCTGTCCTGTCCTTGGTTTACTAGCTTATATCATTATAGGTTATGTCCCTATCAAGTGCTGGCTGTCTCACCTTGTTAAAACTCCTCCAGTGTTTCAGGCCTATCTGTTGAAAATGGATTCTGGATGGGATGATCCCTGTTGAAACTGCTTCTACATTCTGCATCATTACTCACCACCATAAAATCCAGAATCACTTTCACTCAGAGGCAAGGTACATGAGATGACTTCCTCAAGAACACAACAAAATGAACAGGCAAATTAGGAAACCATCAAACCAACACTCTTTAGATCTGTTTTGAGTAATTTGATTAATCTGTTATCATAGTGAATGTGTAATTTAAATGCACTCATAGATTGAGTTATGGTTTATCTTTATCAAATCAAAATATACCCCATCTAAAGCTATAGTTTAGCTATAGCTATATAGCTCATTTGTATCAGCTCAATTCTGTGCAGCATCTAAAAGGAGTAGCTCTCTGCCATATTAGTTTTATAAAAGTTTCTCACCGGAGGAAAAAGGTTGGAGCTAAAGCAGTGGTTACTTTAGATAATATATTGCATATTGAAAAGACAATCAGATCATTCTTTTTACTACAAGTTTTCCTCACTCTTACAACTTTTCCAAGCCCTGTTGAGGTCATTTTCCCTTGCGTCTTTGCCTTCACTGGTTGGCGTCTTCCCTCCTTCTGTCCATTGCGTATCCATCATGACGTCGTCGCCCTGTTTTCAGCTTTGGGTGCGAATGATTGAGGTGCGCTGGTCAGTGTCAGCCGCCCCAGGGCAAGCACAGCAGAACGAAGACCAACAGACATTTCACCCTGTAAAAAATGGTTTGGGTGACACACGTGGAGGAGAGGAGGAAGAGGAGGAGGAGGACAAGGAGGAGAGCTTATAGTGTGGAAGTGCATGTCCTTTCCCGAGGGGTGGACTTCTTATCTAACTGGCGTCTGGGAAGAAAAACAAGCCAATATGTTGGTCGGGAGACGAAACAGATATAGAGAGCATCAGATTTAGCCACTGTGACACAACTATAGGGCAGTCCACTTTATGGCCAATGAGGTGTATCTGTCCACAGCAGTGATAGAGATGGTAGAGAGCCAGGACATTTGTGGGAGCAGAGATTGCAGTAAGTAATCCTAAAAATGTGGCGATATCTTGACAAACTAAAGACATACAGCTGGAAGAATACCAGGGAAGGCATGCACTGCAACTATAGTTAAAATGGATTAACAATATTTCTGTATGTCTTAGTAGTTTTTACAAGTTTAGATTTACCTTATTAGTAGTTCAAGATATTCCTGGTTTCAAATCTATTGTTCATTTATTTTAATTTCAGTTTATTTTAATTTATAATTCTTTTTGTGTATTTTCTTTATTTACATTTATGTACAATTTTCAGACTATTTAACAATATATAGAAACTGGTGAGAAATAAATATGAACCAACCAACTAATGTAAAATTTAATATGGATACACCTTTTTGCAGTGTGCTATCTTGCAGTCACAGTGTTTGCAGTGACAGTGAACCAGATATATCTGACTACACTTTCTTATTCCTATACCAAGTGATAGTCTTGAGGTGCATGAATGGTCTTCTCCCAGTGTGGAGCATGGATTTTTTGCTATTACTCTTAACAAAATAATTCAGAGGAAGTAACTTGGAAGCTATCTCCAAAATTCTGTTTTTGTAAAAAGCTTTATTTTCTTCATAATAAACCTCTTGTCCTTTTCCTGCATGAAGCAGATGTTGTGTGGTCTCTTAAGTACAGAAGTGTTTCCCCATCTGTTTCATTCAGTTTTAACAATTAAAATATCTGTCTGTTAGAAATAGACTTATAAGTCAGGAAGGGTCGAGGGGGTCCTTCTTAATAAACAGTCAAACCTAAAATTACCTCAGTGGAAATAAATATTTATGCAAAGCTCATTGAGGATTTTGCCCACTCATTGCTCAAAAAACATGATCTTGTATTTGTCTGTGGGTTGCAGCAGCTGGAAGTATACACTTTAATCAGTCTTTTACTGCCCCCTAAAGGTGCAGTGAGTTTACTTATTTTCTCAACCAAGTTTGCCTGGCTGTCTGTACCTGTAAAGCAGTCAGATCATCTTCATTTCAGATTTAGGTAGCAAGTTTACATCTTGAGCTTGACGTTCTTGTGGTGAAAGTGGGATAAATTATGAAGTAACAACGTAAACACTATTTTATACAACAAACTGTGTGTGCCATGGACCGGTTGAACCTCATAAACCAATATGATACTATATATTCCTGGTTTTGTATTGTCCAAAGTCATGGGTTGAAGCTATTAAGCAAAAGCAAATACATGTGAGGTAAGCAAACATATGGTGATGTACAAAGCTAACAGACATTAGTCATTACAGTGTTCAGAGGAAGGGGGCGCTCCACTGGGACCTGCTGTAGAAAGGGGCATGTAGATACACATTGAAATGCATGGGAAATCACATATAGGGAATTGTTTGAAGGGATTGCATGTTACGTTTACATAGGGTGAAGAAAAAGTGTCTGTTTTTATTATGTGTAAATGACAAAGGAGGGCAGAGGACAGAAGACAGACTGTACAAATAGTCACAATGTATTGAGGAGAATATGCTTGTATAATAAGATGGGGTAAGATTCCTTTGGGTGAAGTGCTGAGAGGGAGTTTAGTCATTAGTCTTTCCAAATTCAAACAGAAAAAATATAATCCCACAACAGTCCCTTTGTATTCACATTTATTTTTGGATTAAAGGCAAATGATTCCTTCCTGATTGGAAGGATTTTGTGAGGACAGTTTCCCAATCAGAAGATGTAACATCTTTATTTGAATTGTGATGTTGCTATTAAAATGAAGGACCATTGCCATGCCAAATCCTTCAGGTAGGCCATGAATTGGGTTTTTTTCTGAGGGTTTTTTTCTGAGTTTTTCCTTGCCGAGAAGGAGGGTCTAAGGACAGGGGATGCTGGGACAATTATCCATTTGTCTGCTTGTTGTTGGACATTCTGTATTTTTGAATTATGACTGTTTCTTATTCTGCTTCATTCTCTGACATCTCTGTCTGTCTGCTAAATCAACAATTTTGTGAAGTCCGCCGAGATAACTGTTGTTGTGATTTTGGGCTATACAAAAATAAATTGAATTGAATTGAATTGGCCATTAATTTATATTGTTTCATACAACATTTATTTTTCTTCTTTTTATCACTTTTTATTTTCACAATTCAAATACTAGCAGATGAAGAAGAGCTTCTTTTTTAACCTATTACAAACCCAGTCTAAGAATAAAGTACAGTAGGAATCCAACTTTGGTGTACAAACTAATGATGTAGCTATATATGAAGTATAATGTGACCTCTGAAGACCTAGAAGACAAGTTTCAAGCTTGAAACAAGTAACTAAACACATTACAAAACAATAAAGCACAATAATGATGCAGCCATAGTGTCCTTAAGACCTACAGTAGGTAGTTTTTCCCTCGGCTTTCACTTAGACACTAAACCTCATTATCTCCAACAGCTTCAGAGTTGTTCTTTACCACAGACTTTAACTCTTATCACAGAAGTTAGATGGGACTGTGCGTAGCTGTAAAGAAACAGTCTGACACAAAGCTAAATCTGTACCTGATATTATACCTGGGGTCACTTTGTCGGCACGCTCTGCAGCCTGGTTAATGGTGCAACAGTCAGTGGAATATTTCACTGCTCACACATTTACATTGGCCACTGCTTCTGACCTCATCACTCCTCGCCGATGCCTAGCGTTAACAGTGAGCGGAGAGCAAAATTACTGCATTGATCAGGGATGTCCCCAATGGGTGGTCTGATCTTGTAGTGTCAGGCCTGAGAAAGAACAAACCAAGTGTAGCGCAAAGAAAGGCCAAAACACAGCGCCCCATGTCGTTTCCCGCCTCATTGCATTAGCCAGTTAGAAATCCATCTCGCCTGTCATCCATTTGCCGCAAACACTATCAAAAAATAATCTTCTGCTTGGTTTTTTATTGCCTTATGTCTCTGGGTAGCTTCCTTCATCATCAGTTCCTTGAAAAGTATTGGTGGAAGGCTGATTGAGGTCTACATAACAATAGGCCTATATATTTTTACATAAAGAAATACTGTCAGAAAGTTACATTGAGTGATTACCAAGTTGCATAACAATTTATTGCAACTCAGCTTTAATTAGCCTTAAAGATGCACTATGTCACTTTTTGGTTGGACGTCCGTCATCTGTTTGTTTCTTTGGATATGTCATTGCTCTGCCTGGAATGTTCCACCGTATGATATCAGCTTTACTTTTGCAGATCTTAACCATAGAACAGGACCCCAGTCACCCACTACAGGAACACCTCATCCCTCTGCCCTCAGGACGGAGGTACAGGGCGCTCAGGTGCAGGAGGGCCCTGTAGGGCAGAAGCCTGATGCCCTCAGCCATCACATTTCTGAACAACAGGCCCCGCTGAGTGAACTGTAATGTCTATTGTAATGTGTCTGTGTTTGTTGTGCTGTGTTGTTGCTGTATATGTCAAATATGCTCTGTGTACATGAAAATTAATTTCCTCTTGGGGACAATAAAAGTCTAAAGTCTAAAAGTCTTTTTATTCAATTCATTTATTCACCATACAGGTTTTATAGCTACACACACAGGTTTTATAGTTTTATAGCTCGACAGACCTGACCTGTAGCTTGGTCTAGTTTGGTCTCCATGAAGATAAGTTACATACTGTACCTTTATCAACAAAGTCTTAATTAATAATGAACAAATTAAAAATGATTCAGGTTCAATTACTTAATTAATGCCCTAACTCCTTAAATTAATTTATGATTAAGCCTGAAACATTCTTGCAGCTAAGCCTTTGTTCATGCAAAGGCTTAGTTCATGCAAAGGTAAGGGCTAATTAAAGTGTAGTTATTATAAAGTGGTACCAGTCGTACGATTTGACTAGACTTTTTACTGTTTACTGTTTACTGAGTGGTTCTACACTGTAATGGTAAATGTTTTGTAGATATGCAGAAGTGTGTGGGTGGATATGGAAATGTCTTGTAAAGGTTAGATCTGGTGCCAGAGCAAACAAGAGGCAAGGATCAGGCTCAAACCACCAGCCAATCTCACACAGCTGCCCTCTGAGACAGCAGCGACATATTAAAGGCAAAGACACACATACAGTGCCTTTGGTGCATCTTAAAATCAACACAAGGGTCACATGATTTTTGATTAAAGATATCTTACAATACCTTCCACTTCTAACACCCCTATACCCAGTGATGTGAAGTAACTGAATACATGTACAGAGAATGCATATTCTGAATAATAATTTTGAGCAACTGTATTCCAGTACAGTTACTTTTTTCATTTGGTGGTATTCAGTTACTTTTCTAAAATTAAATAAATACATTGCGGTACTCAATCACTCAATCTGGGTTTCAAATTGCACAGAATTAGTGAGAGAAGAAAAAAAACACTTCTCTTGTGGTGATAATTTAAATGCAACCCTGCGTGAAAGTATTCAAAGTATTCTGAATACAATACTCTGATTGAGCCATGCATTGGAATGTAATACAAAATACATTTTAATGCAGGTATTCAGTATTCTGTAACTAAATATATTTTCAAAGTATCCCATCACTGCTTATCTCTCATTCAAAATACAATAATGGCATTCCAAGGCTTTGTTAAATATGGGTAAACATGGCATAGTTTACAAAGTATGTAAATTTGTTTATGTGTAGCACCAGTTTTGTAAGTGTCTCAGTAATATACCAATATAATCCCCTAATCAGATTTTATTCACAAAATGTATGTATTTTCCATGTATTACTGGTTTAATTAAATTGGACTTGTTGCTATACCACACTTGCACTGGGAGATGCATGCATTATTCCTGAGCTGGGTCTCTTGTGGGGCTGTTTAGTGCTGTTGGCGTTGGGAAATATTGGATGTTTCTGGTTTTTAATCTTCCCTGCTGTCCCCGAAGGAGTGTGTGGGGCGTTCAAAGTCAGGACATGCAGAGGCTCTCTTCAGATGCTACTTTTCATCTGAATCCATGTGAATGCAGGGCTCCATGCTGAGACACCAAGATCTGATGATTTGTAAGTTTTTAAATACACCATTAAAACTGGAAAATGACAAAAAGTAAAGGACACTTTGTTCACATCGGGAGAAATTAAGTTGGATCAAAATTTTGTTCTGGGCTTAAAGTGTTTACTGCTGACTCTTTGGAATATCAATCAGCAGAAAAAAATCCTCAAAAGGGGACCCCCAGTAGATTCATTATTATATTATAATGAATTCCAGGCTTTTTAAATGTCTTATAGTGACTAAAAAATGTCTAAATTCTCTGTGCCTAGGAGCCACATTCAATTAAATTTTTGTTTTGTATTTCTACTACTATTATTTGCAGTAGAGTTCTTCCCTCCTGTGATTTTCAACACAGTTTTAAACTCATCCCTCACAAACACAATTGTTTTTGAGTGGCTCATCCAAGCTTCACTTGTGAGATTCAAAACAATATCCTGCAGAGACAAACTTTTCCACAAAGAAAAGAGTTTCCAATGAGATGAAATAGTTTTGTGAAATAGGTTGAAGTGTTTAATTACAAAGACGACGTGAACTCTAGGTTAATAAACGGTGATTCTCTGGAGAGCTGGGTGGATATTGGGGAGGTTGTTGTGAATATTAAATAGCTTCTTGTAGTGACACTAAAGAAGTTAGTTAGCAAAGGGTGCAAAATAAACTGTCTCCATTTCACAGTCGAGGCCAAAGGGGTTCTGTTTATGCAAAACAATAATGCGTTAAAGCTAAGAAAGACCAGTTTATCATTAGTGCCTCTGTGTCCCTTAATAGCTGTTGTATTGGGAAAAGCATTGTTTCAGAGTATTCTAAAATGCATTTATATATTGAACATGCAGAACTTTCAAATACAGGTTTCTTTGGATACCCCTGTTTCCTCAGTCATTCTACCTCAGCCAATATCTCAGGAACAATATATAGTGAATTTCTTAGCCTTAACCATTCAAGTTCTATAGCCACAGCTGCCCTGGGACAGACTAACAGAAGCGAGGGTGCCAGTCTGCACCATCGATCCCTCTGACTGCCACCAACTCTCACGCTCACACTACTTTCATACTGGGCAATGTGGGTGAAGTGTCTTGCCTAAGGACACAACAACAGTACTATCCAAGTACTATCCAGGCCCAGCCCTGCTTAGCTTCTGAGATCTGACGAGATCAGGCTTTTTATTGATAAATTGACAAATATTTCTATTGTATGTTGAGATTATTTGAGTATTTATGAATATAGCAAAATGATGATGTTTACAATAATTTTGATAGTCGACTAGTAACAGTTATTCTGATTAGGTGTTGAAGCACTTATGTAAAATTTTCATTACTTTGAGTTGTTTACATATTACTTATCAAACTGAAATAAACACTCAAACTTTATTTTACACCTACAGACATTCAGTATAGGTTACGTCACCAGTCACAAAGAGCTTAGGTGGATCTGATTCTGAGAAATCGCTCTTCTGCTCTTCTCAGTCACCATTTATAGCTTGGAGCATCTCTTCTGCATTTCTCCCTATGGTAAAAGTGGCAGACATTATTTGTATTATTTGTCCCCTATGTCTGCTTAGCCCTTTCAATAGATTTCACTGCAGCAGAGACACAGAGGAGAGGAGCAGTGGAGATGAAGGCAGTGGAGGACACAGGCTTTCACAGTGAGATAATCAATAAGCCCTTCTTCAGTCTATTTCCTATGGGCTGCTGTGGGTAATAGCATTGTGACGGAGCTGGATCTGTGGGGTTCAGAATACACTCAGGGTGAAGTGGTAGCAACCATGAAGACTGAAAATTGCACCAAATGATGTTATTGTCATGAACAGGTCAGAATAAGAGTACTATGTGTAGAATATACCGTATATAAGCATTACATATACAGTGTTATGTAATGTATTTTTCTTTTACTGGATAAGCTGAGCTAAACATTGTCTGGAAAAAGTGCTTGAAATTTTGAGAAACTTTTGTTAAATTGGTTTAAGATAAAGCAGCTTTATTTTATAGTGTTAAAATTAAATGGTAAATGTCACAATTTTGTATAGCCCTTTTCCATCTTCGAGGCACTCAAAGCATCAATTAACCACTCACTCATTCACACACATTCATACACCAGTGTACATGGGCAAGGTTTCTTGCCCAAGGACACAACAGCATTCATCTGTGGGAACTGGAATCACACTGCCAACCTGTGGGTCAGTGGATCTAACCACTCTACCAGTGACGTTTATGTCGAGAGCGGGATTAGAACCACCACCTTCAGATCAGTGGACAAACACTCTACAAACTGAGTTACTGTCGTCCAATAAAATTGGAGCGCATTTAAGCATTTTTTTCACGGTCAAAATTAAACAGTGGGTCCAAGTTTAATTGTAAGTGTTCAGTTAGATTCAATTTGAAACATTAACTAATTATTAAAAATAACTGTGTATTATTTACACAAATTAAAATAATTAGAAATTATTGCTATTGAGTAATTCTGGCTAAACTGAAGGATGAAGGTGGTTGTAGGAAACATCTAATCTTGTGATAGCAAATTGATCCAGTTCTGATTAAAAAAGAGCATGTTGTTTGGAAGGACAACATGCAATCTTTTATTGTGCCGAATGGAAAAATAAACACCATTCTCTTCTCTCCCAAGAGGACAAATCAATACAGAAGTTTTCTAAAAGAACTGGCCTGCTGGTGTTCGGAAACTCGCTTGTGACAGCTTATCTGATCTGCACTTTAATATTTGTTAATGCTCCGGCCCCATATAGGCGAGGGGGTATTAAAATCTCATCTTATATCTTCATGCATGAATTGGCTGGACGTCCCTCTGAACCTCCACGTGTAGATGGAAAATAAAAGTTGGAGAGGCTCGTGGGGGATGACTGGGAAGAATTTACACCTCACTGCAAAATGGGTCCAGAGTTTCATTAAAGAGAAGCAGCAGTCAGCAGAGCGCATGGGGCAGGTGGGGCTCACACAGGTGGGTAGACAGGGGAGAGGAGGGGAGACTTTCCATCATACAAGGAGGTTTAAACTATAGGACGGCATGGAAAGAAAGAAATTCCATGAAAAACACTAGTGTAGGCAAAATATAGTGTCCATCATTATGGTAAATGGTCACATTTGTATATAGCGCCTTTCTGCCTTCCAGACACTCAAAGCATCAAAGAACCACTCACACTCAAACACCAGTGTACACAGACAGTGGGGACGAGGTGGGTTAAGTGCCTTGCCCAAGGACACAACAACAGCATTCATCTGTGGGAGCTGCCTGTGGGTCTGTGGATCTGATCGTTCAACCAGTGCTGTTTATGTCGAGAGCGGGATTCAAACTGCCAACTTTCGGATCAGTGAACAAACACGTCAACTGAGCTATTGTTATTTACTCGCCAAACTAAAACAAAATTGTTTTGACTTAGCACTGTGAAAAAACTGTAAAATCGGGTGTGCCAAGGCTATTTTACAGTAGTCTGAAAATGGTTCTTTTTTGTAACCTCAAAAGATTTCTCTACTTTTGCTCTTAATTAGGTTACTTCCCTCAGGCTTGAGCTTAGTTCTCCCATTGTAAACACCCACAATATTTTTAATTAAGCATGGTAAATACTATCAGCAATAATGTAGCTTAGAGCAGTGGGGCGCGTTTGAACAGAGGTGGTAATTATTAATTGAATAAAAAAATAATTTGGGTGCCACTTTCTAATAAGTAATACAGCTTAAAGCTACAATTTGTAATTAGACTGGCCGACTGGACCTGTTGTATTCTCACATAACACCATTAGATCTTATCTCTATGTTACTTTTGTCCGATTGTGTGCTAGTTTTGGCCTGAGATGAAGACCAGAAAGCAGGTGAGATGGGCAGGTTTTACATCTACTGGTTAAAAAAAAAAAAGAAGTACTTACTAAGTCTGAACAGTTGTTAATACTATGTGTTCATTATGAATTCTTTGTTCATGCTTTATTAGGGCTATTGAATGTGTGGTTATTATAAAGTGTTCCCATAATTTGAAATGAAGCTGGACTACTACTATATGGCTTTAGATTTGGCATAGGATGTGTGGCACTGTTTAGGATTGTTATAGACAGAACAACAGCATTCTGCTTGGAAGATGAATGCGTCACATTTTGTTGCATATTGGACAGGTGGTCGTATGTATTGCGCACAGACTCCACACAGTTGTGGTTTTCCCTTCGGAGGTGCAGGCTGGTGATGCTGGGTGAGAGTTATAGCAGTCTGACAGTGCGCACAGCTGCTTTATGTACAGTGTATGGCCCGCTGCATCTGTTTTTCTGTTGAGCTGTGCGCCTCACCCCTCCAAGGGAGAGGGAGTCCCACGCAGGGCGGCCGAGCGAGCGAGCTAACAGCCTGTGACCGCGCGGTAATTATGAGTCCTTTTCTAATTATGAACCACTTCACTGCGTCTGCATCGACCGATCAAACTTTTATTTTGTTAATGCAGTTTTATAGCCCACAGCGTGGTGTCAAGCAGAGGACAAAAACCGCTAAGACACACAAGAGGAAAGCGAGAGGAGAGAGAAGATATTACATTGACTTTACAATGTGCTTTTATTTTGTGTAAGCAAAAATGTATGACAGTAAAATAGCCAGAAGCAGTCGATTTTGCCATTGTGAGACCAGTAAAGTTTCTAAAAATTAATCCTTTATCTATCTATGTGCTACATGGCAAAATCGGACATTTTGAGTTGTTGTTATTATTATTTATTTATTTATTTTACTCTTGGACAGGGTATGTGGGTTGCATCGAAGGGCCCTATTAAAAGACTATTATTTCTTGGTTTGAATGCTATGATGTTAATTGGTGCACAAATTCACTTTTATGGTGGAGAGTGGAGGGTTGTTTGTTTCTATGGAGATGTTATTGCTTTGCCTGGAATGCTTCACATTACACCATTTAACTAATCTCTATGGACACAATCAGTTGACACTTGTATCAATAAAAAGCATTTGAAAATACTTTATACATTTTTGTGTAATAATGTCAAATGTTATACACAAGGTGATAACATCTTCAGACAAGCAGGTGGCGGACCCTACAAGAAACGTTACACAGTGCCTCCTGCTTGTTGGAGATGGAGATAGTGTAAATATTTAAGGCTGCACTGTGGAACATCGTGCTCCTTTAAAGCTTTGTTATTGGACATTGGATAGTTGAATTGCAGCTGAAGTCTGTGCTTTATACAAATATGAAGAAGAGTATACTTGTACTCCTAGCAGTATATGAGAAATAGTCATTTTGAAATTGATCGTGTGAATGGCGAGTTCGCTAACATTTGATCTCCAGTCCGGGTCCAACAGATGCTGTGGGGACTGAGCGCTCTGCTGCACCGGCCCCATCAGAGGTGACTGCAGCCGATTGAGATTTATGTGGCTCTGGGTTTGAACAGAGGAACAAGGGGTAGATGAGGAAAGAGAGGGGGATGACCTGATTATAACCTCCTCCGCCCTTTAATCTTCATCTTTAACCTCCTGTCACCGTGGTAACCTCAAGCGTGTTAACTGAACTGATTGAATGATTGAGAAGTTACTCTTGGTAGTAGCAGTATTTGTTGCTCAGTATGTGGGAGGAGAAGGATTTTGTGAGACTAAGGAAGCTGAGGCCTCAGAAAAATACAATTGTGGGCTGCTTGATCAAGCCCACCTGTTTGTCTATGGAGATGTTATTGCTTTGTCTGTAATGTTCCACAGGATGCCATTAAAAATATATTCATGAAGATATTTACATTGCCAAGTTACTGGTCAGAAAAAATGCAATTATTGAGCAACAAAAAATATTAGCTATTATTGAGCATGTAATGTAATAAATGGGGCATAAATCAGTTTAATGCTACACTATGGAAAATTCCAGGCAGAGATAATATACAGTATATGCACAAAGACAAACATATGTTTGTGTCCTTATTGTAAGGCATAGATAATCCCAGGTTAGGTTTTTAAGACACGAGACAACATAGACTATTTTTAAACAACCTTCTGCCTTTTAGAAAATAGACACAGTAGAAACAGTTTTGAATGAAAACGATCTATAATCGTTACTGTGGATCTACACAGTAGCACTTTCGGATAACTTTTAATTTAAAAAGAAAGACAGTGGAAACTTTGTGGAATGTTGCTGTCATTAGAGGAGCAGTTGTAGTCCATCACGCTTTGAGCCCTGAGACACAGAATTCCCAAAGACAGGAGTCAGAAAAGTTAGCCAGCTGTCTGAACTACTTTAGCCTGAAAGACAAGGAAATATTCTGACTGTACAGGATACTGGAGGCTCTTTTGTCTTTCAGCGGCCCCTTAAGGTTTAAGTTGGGTTCAAATGACTTTGAAAGAAGACATACGAGTTAAATAAATACAAGTGGTATAATACATTCACAAAATGAAGAAAAAAGATCTGTCTATACCTTAGTGAAAAATCACTACTGCCATGGCAGAGTTCAATGCCATCTGAAATCCCCCATTTGATAATAGTCCTTTATTAGTGTGGTCGGTAGAATGCTATCCTACAACAAACACATTAGTCAAAGAATTTCTTTGGGTTGCATGCATTTTGTGTTGTTGTTACTGTCCATCAAATCCGCCTAATTATGTTTAGTACTGGTCTTTATGAGAGAGAGAGAGAAAAAAAAAGAAGATCAGTGAAATAGTTTAATGGTTACATTCAAACCATCAACATATTTGAATAGATCAATGACCAAACATTCCTCCTACTAAGCAACCAGGTAGTGTGGTGTACCATGTCTGCCCCCAAGTGGAGATTATAGGATTTGCATTCATTTTAAAGTTTAGTTCTTTCCTCGAAACAGAAAAGAAAAACTAAGACGAGGTGTGACTGAAACTGGAAGAAAATAGTGGAGATCCCTGGATAGATCATTCATCATTATAATGTGTATTTCTCTGTGGAGAGAAAACAGCTGACCACAGAGTCCAGTACTGACTCAGGCTTTATGAAACAGGAGGAGCTGAATGAAGTGGTCCTCAAGGTGCAAACAATAACACTCTGCAACTATAAATCATTATAGATGTAATTGGGATGATTATGGCCATCAAAAGTATCAAGGAACAGCGAAAATGGCAAAACCCTGAGCAACACAAATAAGTTCTGTAGATAAAAAAGGGGGATGAGTTGAGACATATAATCCATTAATACCTAAATCAACATCAGCCTGATAACGTTGCCTCTGTCCTGCTATTGTGTGGTATGTTTTAGGTCTATAGTTGTAGGAATTGCAATGATATTATAATTAATTTGCTTATTTTGTATTTTGTTGTAACTAAAGCTTCACAAAACACTCTTAAGCAAGTGACAATGGGCTACCAAGGCTCACTGGTAACCCTGCAGCACATATGCAACTGTCCTGCTTTGTTTTCATGTCTTCCACCCTGCTGGACGACAGCTGATACAGTGTTTGTCCACTAATCCAATCCATCCAAAGGTTAGCAGTTCAAATCCCAGTCTCAACATAATCATCATTGGTTGGTGGAATGATTCTAGCTCCCACAGAGGAATGCTATCATTGTGTCCTTGGGCAAGACATTTAACCCACCTTGTCCCCAGTGTCTGCATATACTGGTGTATGAATGTGTGTGTGTGTGTGTGTGTGTGAATGAGTGAGTGGTTCCTTAATGTAAAAATGCTTTGAGTGCCTTAAAGGTGGAAATGTGCAAAATACAATGTGACCATTTACTATTCTAATCCAGTTACCAGCAAAGTGGCCAATATTTACTGTATCTCTCTGGCCTCTTTTGCCTTTAATAAAGTGAAATTGATGACAAGATGAGGAGAAAGCACCATTATACTTTTCTCAACATTTCAAAATGAACATCCTTCTCTTAAATTGCCATGATAGGTAAATAAACAGCAAAGCAATGGTACTGACAAACATAGAAAGTCCACACATTTCCTCTCAGCACTGATACTCGACCCATTCAATTACCTCTACCTTTTCCTCTGTACAAATGAGACAATTGACCTTGATATGATTACCTCTGGCCCAACACGTAGTTAAAAGGTTCAGAGTAATTAAAACGGAAACAAGGCCACAGAAAGAAAAAGGAAATAAGTGTGCTGTGTATCATGAAGTTAGGAGAGAGGAGATGAGATGTTGTGGTGCATGAGTAGACTCTATTATTTGTGCCTTTCTTACCTGAGACAGCACCAAGAACTTAATTTAGCAATGTAACACAGTAAATAAATATAATATAGAAGTGACAGTTTGAGATCCCATCTGTTATTTTTTCTTTACCCCAAAGGTTGTGTTTGGATTGACTGGTCTATAATGATGACTAGTAAAAGAGAATAATGTTTGAGTTCATATTCTGGAGACAGTGGTGTAAGAAAACACTCAAACCTTAAAACTTAAAGGTGCTTAGTGTAACTTTTCTGGTGGAGGGTCCACCATCTGCTTATCTGCCTGGAGATGTTGTTGCTTTGTTTGAAAAGTCTCGCAATGGCATTAAACATTCACATTGCATTTACTCAGTAACATGGGTTTTTATTGACTTAAAAACTTGCTTTCTTACTGTACAGATCTGACAGATAAATAAGTGTAATGCCTTACAGTGGAACATTCCATAACATCCATAACAACATCTGTGACATCTTCATGGAGAGAAGTTAGTGACGGACCCTGTAGCAAAAAAGTTACACAGTTCACCTTTAAACATTTTCTGATGACAGAAATAGTACTAAAAATAAAACAGGAACAGTGTTGTATAAGCTTTGGTGTATATTTCATTGGCAGCCTGTGTGACTGATGGGAAGACCAGAACCCTTCCATGTCCCAGTGCAGGGGTCAGGGTGTGTCCATGCATTAGACAGAACTCGCCTGATGGATGGCCACATGTGAAATGACACATATTCATGATTTATGACAGAGCTGCATTTATCTGAAGACTACCAAGTCTTCAGGGTAATGAACATGTATTAATGATACAGGTTTGAGAATGACATTTTGATTGCCACGCGAACACATTACTGTCATGTAAGACAAGGGTGTTCATTCGGTAGAGCTAATCAATGAGATAAAAAAGCTGTTTTTTTTATGTAATTTTTAAAGCTGTTCAAAACAGTGACTTCTGGAAGTATGTGCTCAATGAACACGAATTCTTGTACTGAGGTGGCCCCAGTTATTAAGGCTTAAATAACATTTCCCGACATTTCTTAGGTGATATATACAGTTGGTAAGATTAAACTGAACTTGGTCTTCCAATATACCACCTCAGCCCCTCTGAATGCGGTAGCACCTGGAGTTGCTCACCTTACAGCTAAATAGGCTCATGTATTTTAAGTTTTCAGTTATTTCAAGCCACAAACGGCTATTTCCTCAACATCTCAATAAGTTGGCTTTGTTTGTGTCAGCGTTTCCTCTCCTTCCATTTCAAACTCACACTCATAGAGACTCCTCGTATAATCTGAAAATTGTGAAGCAACTTTTGGTGTACTGAACTGTATTATGTCTTTCACAACAAATGATTTGCAGTGGTTTCCAAACTTTTTATAATTGTGTACAACCTGACACTCTTTATGATCAGTCCCCTACCCTGAAAAATGTCAGGATGCTGCACACATCATATCCAGTAGTTAGTATACGTTTAATTGGACTATTAAAATAAAACATGTACTGTATATCTACTGGTCTGGGAGATAAAATAAACAAAATAATCAATTAAACAAAAATAACGACAATATCAATTTTCTTTTTCCACAAAACTATTAATGTGCCCCCTTAGTCATTCTGCATAGATGTACCACAGTTGGTGAACCACTGAGCTTCTTCTTCTTCTTCTTCTTCTTCTTCTTCTTCTTCTTCTTCTTCTTCTTCTTCTTCTTCTTCTTCTTCTTCGTCTTCGTCTTCTTCTTCTTCTCCAAACTCCTTAATAAGTTGAGGTCATTATGTGACTGCTGACATGGAGTTATTTGGTAATGAATGTAAATTAGCTGTAATTAATGAGCTCATTAACATAACTACTCGTGTCCCATAGATCACTCAGATATACAGGGACATTAGGCAGCTAAAGTGGCTCTCAACTCATTTACATGGCACTTTTTTAATATTTGATGACTGCTAACTGTCTCAGAGAAGAGATGTATTGTATTTTTAGATGTTATATCATAGGCTCGGCTAATGGTTCACAGGCTAATGTTTATGTAACTATTACTGTCACTGGGGTAGACAGGAGGTCCCTCCTTGCCTCAGACAGCGATTGGGAGGCTACTGCAATGCAAGTTATTTGTGGTAGCGCTATAATAATAACTTTAACAACATTCAAAATACTGTTTTGCATAAATTGGTTGTACCAGGCCACACGGAAATTCAGTGCTTCCATATAAGACATATATTTCTGGAAAAGTTTTCAAATGACATAGCTCTACATTGTTTATCAAGCTGAATCATTATTAATTGGGGAATGGCTGCTTACATAGTTTAAAATAATTAACCAATGAAGTTTGAAGGGCCCATATTACGCTATTTTCTCATCTATGTTATAATGTTTTTCCTTGTCCAAAACACACCTGGAGTTTTGTTTTGTTTCATTCACACATGTTTAACACACAAACTCTGCATATTTAGACTGAGTGTTTCTCTCAAGCAGAAAACACTCCACCTCGTGATGTAATGTGGTAATACAGGAAGTGCTCCACTGTGTTTTAAACTCCATTCTATTTTACTAGAATCATTTGTATAATTTCAGCCTTGAATGGCTTGTCTTTACTGAACTAAAAGTAGAAGGTAGCTTTTAACTTTAAAACTACTACTAAATGACGTCAGAAGGTGGAACAGAGCACTTTTGAGCTTTGAAGATGTAGACAGCCTAATAATATTGGGTTACTCAAACATGTGTGAATGAAGCAAAACACAGCCTCTGGTATGTTTTTGATGAGGAAACAACATTCTAACATGGCTAAAAGGTCACAAGACTCTATTTTGTGTACTGTAGGACCTTTAAATAAGGAAATAAAAGAAAGTTGACTGTTTTTATCAGATGAAAAACAATAGGGCTGACTAATTCTTTATTTTCTGAATCACTTGCTGCTGCGGCGTCTCCTGTCTCTGGAAAGCATTGCTTATTAAAATGCAGTAAAAGTTGTTCTTTGCTGAGTTTTGTGAATAAGCAGCAGACAATGTGGCCCCAAAGACTTAGACAGCAGGTTCTGGAGAGTGTGGGCGTAAGTCTCCACTCAACTTTACAGACTGTGCTGAGCAGCAGGCGGCAAGTTCACTCAGAGGCCAGATGAAGAAAAAAAAAGTACACAAATATACAAAGAGAAAGAGAAAATGCAATCATTATTTAAAGATACACTGATGAGGCATAACATTATGAACACAGTCAGGCGAAGAGATGTCACCAAGAAACTCAATGTGTTATTATTTATCTTATTTTATTTGATTGGGACAGTACATGATAGTAGATAGACATGATACAATATGATAGCTGAGTTCACCTGGCTTTCCCTGACTGTGATGCCCATACTGCAGGACACAAAGGAGGGGTACTTTTGTCCTGAGGGGTGTTACTAACCTCAAATTGCCCTAGAACAGAATCTGCTAGCCGTACCTGAGCTACATCGAGACCTTTGTTTGTGTTATTCCAGTTGTACTTGTGATTTAACTGCTCTGATTTAACTTATGTGCTTAAATTGCTCCGTGGGGATAAATAAATTATATTGATTAATAGTTGCTAAGATGACACAGTGCTAGTAAAGTTTTCACACTTGTGTATTCAAGTAAATTATTATATTTGGTCTTATTTCTTTTCTATTGCTATTATTTTAAGGCCAGGAGCATCTTCTTCATAAGCCAACACAAATGCATATGATTCCACATTAATCACATTTATAACTGCCATTATGCCCGAGTCTGTGGCTAGCAGCATACATCACACAGAGAGGGTAGAGTGTGGGTCATTAGCAGGACTCAAACAGCTGCTACAGGGGGAGCTACAGGGCAGAATTAGATGAAATCCTGCAGGAAAACTCCAGTTGAACATTTTACTAATGACTGATGACAGTGTCGCCTAATGCATGTCCTCTGCCTTCTGGATAAAGAGACCACCTATAGGGACAGCGGTCACCTCCAACCCACAATTTGCACCACAGATATGTCAGGTTTGAGAGTAGATACTATGACACTATGATACTTTTTCATGTAGTGGTTTTATTTATTGTATATGTCACAATTAAACTTATTAAACAATGACTGCGTCTGCAATCTGTAAACCTTTTCGTGAAGCAATAGAATTTTTTAGTTTCAATATCCTATGCACGTACTGCCCTCTACTGGCTACGGTCTGTATGAGAAATCAAAATGCAAGGTATTTAAAGGTGCACAGTATGGTATTAAACATATCTATCTTGCACTTATTCAGACTTAGCTAAATCAATAAATACTGCATCATTTGTTTGTCTTTGCTGATAAGTTTATTCTGTACATTCCAGCCAAAGCTATAACATCTCCACAGAGATAAGCAGGTGGTGGTACCTTCGTCAAAAAGAATTTGCAACATTCCAGGCAAAGTAATATAGATTTCCATATTTCCATTATATTTCCATAGAAACAAGCAGGCAGTGGAACCTCAACCAGAAAAGTCACATAATGTACCTTTATTGTCTGGTTTATTTGGTTTATTGTTGCTGTTGTTGTTTTTTTAAATACTAAACTTTTTTTTTAATACTAAGTAACTTCATGTAGCTAATTAATGTATTGGTCTGTACTGATTGCAATAGGAATCAATTGCAACTATACTGTCTCATTTAGCACATTTTATCTTTTATTTTTATTTTTATTTTTTTTAGTTGTGACACTAGTTAATTTAGTGTCACATTTAGCATTTTCATAACTTTCATAACTTAACAAAACTAGGCTAAATTTTGGTCAAAAGTAGAGTTACAAGGTCAGTCCTGGTTGGCAGTATCAAATAAATGTGTTGTGGTCAGAGCAGAGGGCACAGAGGCAGAGCTGTCACAGTTTTGTCATGTGTACTAATGGTAAAGTAGTTACATTTGCCAGTGTGTCTTTTGGGGAAGCCTAAAAATACACCGAATCAATCAAACAACAGGAGCACAGCGCCCCTAGTGACTTTGACATGTCATATACAGGCACATCAAAAGGGCAACTCCTGACACCCCTCTCAACTTTAGGTCACTAAATGCTGCAAGATTTTTCCAGTATAATAAAACTAGTCTACAAGCATAGGGTGTACAGCAGGCGACAAAGTCTTGTTGATGTTTGTCGGGGGAGTAAGGGTTCAGCAGAACTCCAAAAAGGGCCGTCACTGGTTGAGGATCTAAGAGAAGCCTTAAAGTTCCAAACAGCATCTTGAACACTTGAGTCCAGAAAGGGACCAATGAACTCAATGTACTATTTTGCATTGTAACAAGCCATATCTGGCAAACTGAAGAAGTGTGGACCCGTTTCAAAATTTTTCCCCACTTTTTGGTAGGTAAATCTACTCCTAGGACCTGTTCCCACCTGTTTTTAATAATACGGGCAATGTAAAGAGGATAACATGTTGTAAAGAATTGAGATCATCCCATTAAATTACTTTAAAGTCGTAAACAGATTATAAATGTCTGATTGAGGGGGAAGAGCAGGAAATAGGGTGAACTGCTTCCTAATAAAATCACAGATCTGTAAGTACCTGAAAAAATGTGTACGCGAGATATCAAATCAGTACACAGTTACTGGGGAGGGGGATAGGTCCTAAGAATGAGAGGGCCGAAAGTAAGGAGTGCACTAAGGCGGCTAACGAGGAGGGACTGCAGGATCGTGCTTCCAAACACTACAAAGGGGCATCAGTACCTGGGTCTTTGTATAGCCAGTGAATAATTGGGTGAATATTCGCTGCCCAATAATACAACTGGAAATTCAGGAGTGCCATATCACCAAATTCTTCTGGTCGCTGATAAATTTTGCTCAAGCGCGGAGGTTTTTGGTCCCAGATAAAACCAGAAATAATATTAATTATCTAATTATTAATGCTCTTTTCTAGATTGTTAACCAGGGGGAGAAAGTTTTCTTTAAAAAGATTGTCTGCCTTGTATGTTATGTGAACACCAAGATAAGTGAATTTGTCTCCAGTAACCTTAAAGGGTAATTGATCCAAAGGGGAGGCCTGAGTATGAGAGTTAACAGATAAATTTTCGCTTCATGGCCCGAATGAACACAAGGCAACCCCGACGCCAGTTACAGAGGCTAAGTGAAGTACCATCTGAAAGTCTCCTAAATGATGTGAATGCAGTACTGAGAGCAATCCCTACCACAACCATCACTGAAACCAATGAGCTGATATCAGCAGCAATGATCCTAGAGGTGCTGGGCTATAAGAGCAACCATGGGAGCCATGAGAGACAATACCCACCATGGAAAAGACGGTTAGAGGCCAAAATCAAGGAAGCACGGAGAGAAGTGAGCCAATTGTCAGAGGCCAAGAAAGATGCAATGAAAAAGTAACTACCCAAGAGGTACAGCCAGATACCAATACCTGAAGCACTCAAAACTGCCAAGCAAAGGCTACAAGCCTTAGCCAGTCACCTAAAGAGGTACTCGCGAGATAATGAAGCCAGACAAATAAACCGCCTCTTTGCAACACAACCTGCGAAAGTGTACACTCAATGGCAGGGGAATAACACCAGGGCAGACCCACCAAAGCTGGAGACTGAAAGGTACTGGAAAGGCATATGAGAGAGGGAGGCATCACATAACACCGATGCACAGTGGCTGGTGGCTCTGAGGGAAGACCACAGCAACCTCCCTGAACAAGATCCAGTCACCATCACAGTGGCAGACATTCAGGAAAGAGTCTCAGGCATGAAAAATTGGACAGCACCAGGACCCTGCACCCTGACATGATCCACACATACTGGCTAAAGAAGCTCACTGCACTCCTGCCTGGCGCCTGGCAGCACAAATGAACCAGCTGCTAAGAGAGGGGACTCACCCTGAATGGCTAACACAAGGGTGTACAATCCTGATCCTGAAAGATCCCTCAAAGGGTACAGTCCCATCCAACTATTGGCCAATAACCTGTCTCTCCACAACATGGAAGCTCATGTCAGGCATCACTGCGGCTAAGATAAGCGGGCACATGAGCACAGCACAGAAGGGCATTGGCAAAAACACAAGGGGAGCCAAACACCACCTCCTGGTTGAACAAACAGTCGCCTGTGACTGCAGAACCCGTCAGACCAACCTGTGCACTGCCTGGATTGATTACAAGAAAGCCTATGACTCATTGCCACACACATGGATCACTAAGTGCTTGGAGTTGTACAATATCAATAGGACTCTAAGGGCGTTCATTGCAAACTCGATGCAGTTGTGGAAAACCACCCTTGAAACCAATGGCAAGCCACTTGCACAAGTGTCCATCAAATGTGGCATATATCAAGGAAACGCACTGTCCCCACTGCTGTTCTGCATAGGTCTGAACCCCCTCAGCCAAATCATCGACCGCACTGGCTATGGATACGGACTCAGAAACAGGGCCACCATCAGCCACCTCCTCTACATGGATGACATCAAGCTGTACGCTAAGAGTGAGCAAGACATCGACTCACTGATCCACACCACCAGGATCTACAACACAGACATTGGAATGTAATTCGGGCTTGAGAAATGTAGTAGGATGGTGACAAAGAGAGGGAAGGTAGTCCACACAGAGGGGGTCTGACTCCCAGAAGGAACAATAGCAGACATTGAGGACAGTTACAAGTACCTTGGTATCCCACAAGTAAATGGCAACCTTGAAGAGGCAACAAGGAAAGCGGCTACGGCCAAATACCTGCAACGAGTAAGGCAAGTCCTAAGAAGCCAACTCAATGGCAAGAACAAGGCATAGGCAATAAACAGCTACGCCCTGCCAGTGATCAGATACCCTGCAGGAATCATAAGCTGGCCAAAGGAGGAGATACAGACCACAGACATTAAGACACGAAAGCTCCTGACCATGCATGGAGGGTTCCATCCCAAATCCAGCACCCTGAGACTGTACGTGAGTTGGAAGGAAGGAAGCCGAGGACTAGTGAGTGTGGGAACCACTGTCCAGGACGAAACATCCAAAATCCATAAGTACATCAAGGACAAGGCCCGACAGATGATGTGCTCAGGGAATGCCTCAGACAGTGGAGCTCAGAGGAAGAGGTGCTGGAGGGACCATCATGGCAGGACAAGCCCCTACATGGGGCGTACCACCGAAACATAACTGAAGTGGCTGATATCAAGAAATCCTACCAGTGGCTGGAGAGAGCTGGTCTGAAGGACAGCACAGAGGCCCTCATCCTGGCTGCACAGGAGCAGGCCTTGAGCATCCGAGCAATACATAGAGGCCCAGATCTACCACACCAGACAAGACCCAAGGTGTAGGCTGTGCAGAGAGGCTCCTGAGACACTCCAGCACATAACTGCAGGGTGTAAGATGCTGGCAGGGAAAGCATACATGGAGCGACACAACCAAGTGGCGGACATAGTGTACAGAAACATCTGTGCAGAGTCCAGGCTGGAGACCCCAAGGTCAAGGTGGGAAACAGCTCCGAAGGTTGAGGAGAATGAGCGAGCCAAGATCCTGTGGGACTTCCAGATACAGACTGACGGAATGGTGATGGTGAACCAACAAGACATAGTGGTGTTGGATAAGCAACAGGATATATATATATCTATTATCTAAATTAAGTCATTGCCTAGAATGTTTCACAGTATGGCAATAAGTGACTCTATAGATGTGGCCCTGCTCATTGTAAGAATGCTGTGCTTTTCAAGGCATATTTGAACCATAAAAAATCCACTGAATAAATTCAAGATAAACATCTAATACAATACTGTGGATCATTCCAGTAGTAACACCTCCGTGGAAATGATATTCCCTACCGGAAAATAGTGAACATTAAGAACACTAAAATATAACTAATATAACTAATACTACTCCAGTTATACCTCAGCTAATTTCCTTTAGGCCTTTAAGTTTTTGTAAATTTGTTACACTTATATTGAAATTATTATTGCAATAATAATGCACTTGATGTAAATAACATCTTAAAAGATACCCACAAAGCTTTACAGTGCATTATTCAGTCACTCCACAAACATTGTCTCATCAATTCCAAAGATCAATATCTTCAGCTCTGCTACCTCTGTGCTCATCACACCAGAACCAAACCAGGACACTGGGATCTCACCCTGAGAGCAGACGGCCCTGTGACTGTCAAACTAAAATCATGAGGATCCAAATGGAACTACAGCCCGTGCAACTACCTATTTTTCTCACGTATAGTGTATGACGAGTGTAGCGTGCATGGTAATCTCACAACCCCTTTCCTTTGAGTCTTAGAATTTAGGGCTTCACTGACAAATGTTTAACACTAGATGGCGTTAGAGCCTCGTATTTCACACAATTTTAACAGCGACATGAAATGTGTTTAGTTTACATGTAGTCTCTTTAATAAATTGTATTTTATTTTTGCATATGGCTTTTTAGGATTCTGTGCATAAGAAAACATATCGGCTTGACTGCAGTTGTCATGATTTTGGCAAAAAGAAGTGACAACTTTTTTCCCTGGTCAATAGGCGTAGAGATGAGAGGGGGAGTTAAGAGAGATGCTTCTAGCGCGTGAGCAGCAGCGGTAGTATCCGTGGCGGCAGTCAGCAGCCCATCCTCCGCTCCATGTACCCTGGTCTCCCGAGTAGCGCTTCTCTTTCCCGCTCACTCTATATTTCATCCCTTTGTGTTTTGTCTAGCCCGTGGACATGTCTGCCAGACCGGGGTTTTATCGACAGGAGCTGAATAAGACTGTCTGGGAGGTACCGGAGCGCTATCAGAACCTAACGCCGGTGGGCTCCGGGGCGTACGGCTCTGTGTGGTGAGTGTTTGTCTGGGGCACGGTGCGCGTGGCGAGGGGCGAGGCACTAGCACAGGATTTAGGAGACACAGGCTCTTGGTATGATGCAGTAGCGCAGCGGTGCCAAGCCTGTGGTCCGCGGTCTAACAGTGTTGCTGTTCTCACTGTCAGTGCAGAATTATCTTGTGTAGTGGACTGAATCGAAAACCTATAGGTCTTTATGTCAACTCAATCAATTAGTGTTGTTCCAATTCTGTACTTAGATGGGAAATGTCCCCAAGTAATTTATGGAAAATCTCAAATGTAGGTTAACAAGTATCTACATTTTCTTATTTATGGGGGGAATTCTTATCTTCAGTTTTAAGGTGGTGAAAATAAAATAAAATAAAATAAACTAATAAAGCAAATATGACTAGAAGTAGCCTGGTTAATGCACTGTAGCCTAGTAGATACTTTTACACATCTGACTATTCTGAAATAGACATCTTTGTAACACCAAAACAATAATTTAACAGTACACTGGTAATTTATGACAGATTAGACAATAAGTATGCTTTTGTTAAAATGAATAATCAGTAATATTGATGTAAACACGGTGTTTCAGGGAAGACTACTCTACAGCCTACTAAAATGAATCTTGACACTTGCATTCAGGGTTAGAATCTTCAACAATCCTCATTATGAAACTTTATTTTCTAAACCTTGAAACCATCTAAAAGTATAAAGGCATTTATAATTTTACATGATCACTTAAAGGTTCAGTGTGTAACATTTCTAGTGGAGGGTTCGTCTCCAGGAAAAGTAATCTGTCACAAGGAAGACGCACAGGTGATACAACTACACCGCATTACCATTCAGATCTGTGGAGAGTCGTCTCCATTCACAGAGGGAATTATAGTATTTTTGAGCAATAGAATAAATGAATAAATGCTACATGGATATGATTAATGTCATACCATGGAACATTCTTAGCAAAATAATAACTTCTCTCCACCAGAAAAGTTGCGCAATACGCCGTTAACTAGGCCCACACATTTTACAATAAAGAGAAATGTGTAACTCGCTGTGGCTCATCTTACAGTGAAATTGTATCTTTCTAAGTGATTTCAAAGTCGATATGAGAGCAATATTACAAAAGACATATATGGCCATTAGATTCACCACAAGTCTAATGTGATTGGACAAACCGTTAAAGCTACAATGCTGCATTTGTGGTTTATCATCAGCTGACAGTAATGTTCCTACAAATGTCCAATTAGCCTATCTGTTTCTAAAATAGTCTATTTCCGTCTTGTAATCTATATAAAGTACACTGCATTGGCTGGAGACCAATTAGGCTTGCAGGGTATATGGGAAATATCTGAAACAATAAGACCTGCAATATTTGGATCAACTTGGCTTTGGGAAAAATTAGATTAAATTAGTTTGTCATGCAGTGGCCAAGATATTACTCCAATTAGGATTTTGGAATAATAGATAAATAGTAATAGTTTATCCTTATGAGGATTGTCTATACATGAATATACACCTCTGTGTTATTAAAAACACTGTATAACTGGGTAGTACAAAATATCTAACCTATCTAATCTAATTAAATCTTCCTGTACTCCTAATCTTGCCGTACACTTTGTCAACCATATCGCTGGCATTAGGATCAGGTTTACATGAAGTGTGAGAGTGATAATTACAGTCAGTAGATCTTGTTCTGGCAGTATACATCGGAAAGTGTGCAGGGAATGTACTGGGAGATAGGATAAGATCTGACGAGGTAGTAAATCTGTAGAGCAATTTATATGTAGTTATCTTACATTTTAGTTTGACAAACGTGGCACTATATTATACACTATAATATAAATATGACTATTTAGTCAGTAAAGTTGGTCATAGTATCGTCACATATAGGGAAACAGGTTCCTTTTTTCTATTAAATTTATGTGTGTAAGTCTTTGGGCAGTTGCAAGGTATCCATCAAAAGAATAATAAGAGGTGTTGTTTACAGTTATGTGATTTTATAGCTGGTGTTGTACATGGACACCCATAGTGCATAGTCCAGTGTGAAACTCTATACAGTACACTCAGAATAGCTCAGCCTCAAACTGCCATATTAGCCAGAGAAATAGATCATTAGTTCCTCCCATGCAGCTCTTACATCCAAGAATGTTATGCACCCTATCTGCAGCTTAGAACAAGCCACTTATCATCACTGAAGTAAATTATATTGACTTGGCATCTTCGATTTGCACAATTCATCCAGTATTTAGTTTCCAACAAGTGAAGTAACCACTGTCTTAACCATCAGCCACAGAGCCTGTTTACTTCTCTTTTGCCCCAAGCAAAGATTTGTTCTCCAAACTTTTCCTGCCTTGCACAATCTGAGAAAGTATTAAGCACTTCAAGAGGCCTAGTCTAGCCATAGCCAAGGCTATCCAAGGTTAAAACACAAATAATACAATAATTTAATTAGATAGAGACATGGAATAAGTCATATTATTTTTGGACTGGATCAAAACTTTTTGCAGTACACTTAAGGTCCTATATTACATAAAATTCACTCTTGTGAGCTTTATGCCATGTGATAATGTTATAATGTAATCAAAAACATACCTAAAGTTGTATTTTCACACGTGTGCATTAGTAACTCTTTATTATTAGTCAGTCAACATCTCCAAAGCTCAAAATGCTGTTTTCCACCTTGTGATGTCATGTAGACTTAGACTTAGACTTAGACAAACTTTATTGATCCACAAGGGAAATTATTTGGATACAGTAGCTCAAACATCACAATATAATATAATAACATAGAGTAACAAAAATAGATGGTATAGCAAAAGAGTAAGAGACAGGTGTCAAATGAGACATAATTATAAAAATGTATATGTACAAGTCAAAATAAAAAAGAAATATAAGTGATAAGTAATAAAGTAATAAACTATATAGTCACAGCTATATACAAGAGACAAGAACGACAGTGCAAATACTATGCTGATTGACAGGACATGAGGTAATCCATTACTTGAGATTAACTTGTAGTACAGTTGTAGGGAGTATTATCTATGTAGTGGTAGTTTTCAGGTTAACGGCTACCTTTTTACCTTTAGTTCAGGAGAGATTGGCATTTCTAGGGCTGAAATTATCCAAATGATTTTAGTGAAGATGTACTGAGTTTAAAAACACAGTGGAGCACTTCCTGAATTACCACATGATATCACAACCTTGAACTGAGTGTTTTCTGAGATTAGAAGAATGCATGTTTTTCATTATTTTGGCAATAAAAAACACATGTAATCAAATAAATGTATGATAGCTATGTTTAAAGATGCTGTACCTGCCTGAAAAAAGGGAAAACCATATCTAGTTAATTTAAACGGTTTGCAGTTACCTGAAGTTAGCCTTCACTTACCACATGCATTCTAAGCATCCCAATTATTCACCACAATCAGTTTATAAGTGCTTTTCCGAACTCTCAGAGACAGAGTTTTGCCATAATGGGAAAACTAACAACGAGTAGCATGCTAATCCATACTTCCTGATTAGATATAGACAGCAAGTAGCAGACTTATTTTGATCTCAAGAGCTACTTATATAATATCTGTACTGGGGCAAGATAGATGGGACAGGACCTTTGATGCCTCCATGTTTAAAGTTAAGTTATAGTTGTAGAGTGATCCTATCAGATACAAAGCACATTCCTGCAGTGGTCCCTCTGTCTGACCTGTATTGTTGAGGCTGATCTCAGTCCATTGTCATTGACTTTCTCATGGTATGACTTGATTAGCACAGGCAGGGGGAGGGGTGCTGTGACATAGACCCTTTTGGATGCACCAAAACCTGGGCAAATAGCAGTACATTAATTCTAATTTGGATCCTTGTTAGCAATGTCATATTAAAAGATGTGCTTATTATATCCAGCGTTGACTTGCAGTTACAATATGCTCCTTCTTCAGAATATTTATTTTATTCTTCAGGGTGGAATATTTTTGCTACATTGTGTAAAAATGGCCTCTCTGACTGTGCCGTCGCTTATGGAACAGTGAACAGAGCATGTTAGGATCATGTGTTGTTTTCTTTGTTTTAGAGCCAAGATGAGACAGATGTTGTGGATCTTAGGGTAGGATTGAACAGAATTCTGTAATTCAGTGGAGCAATTTTCAGTAAACCCAAGCACAAATTTTGCAATAGACTGCTCATATTTTTTCTTTCTGGTTGTACATTTTGCTATATGTTGTGTACCCAGATGAAGAAAATGAAGTTTGAAATTCCAATACTGAACAACCCAATATAGTTTAAAATAGTTTCTATTACTCAAGTATACTTGCATCTATGTACTAGTACAATTGTTACTTGTTTTGTATTTCTGCCACTGTCCCACAACAGCAAATACTACAATTGATACTACTACTAATTTCAGCTGGAACTTCTGTTTCCAGTGTATTAATAAAATTTCCGAAATTATTATAAAGACTAAAATTAAGTGTTATCTGTACAGTTATCGTTCAATATTCATGCATTTCAATTAGCAGCATATAACAGATATATAGAGAACATATGCAGGGGGGCCATCTTTTATGTGCTCTCCAAATAAAATGTAACATCTGTTCTGTTCTATACATCTGTGTATAGCGCTGGCATGAATCCTTCCATTTGGATAAAACAAATCAAACACGCCTGCCTGGTTTTCTCATGTCAAAACTGTTGTCTTTGCTTGTCACAATTATTAAATGTGATAGACTGAGAACAGGGCGACTGGGTTTGTGGTAATTAATCATATGTCTGACACAAATCTATGGAGCTGCATGTGTCTGTTAAAATAGCCATGTAATCTTGGCTAAATTACATGTTATTGATTCATCAAATATTTCTGTACACATGTTGTGAGTAAGCTTTGCCATTTTTTCTTCCGCTAAACATCTTTGAATAGGAAAGTTAGAAAGGTAGCTATAATCATAGAAATTATGGCTGCTTGATTATGATCACGACTGATAAATGAAATCACAATAATTTCAGATGATGACTTCTGTTCTGTTAAAATAAACCTATAGAAACCTATAAATCTAATTTCATACGTAATACATGTTTTTTCAAAGCCAAAATAGATTAGTGGCTTTATTCCAGGTTTTGGACGCAAAACAAGCACATTGTCTTCATTCTGAACTAAATGGAATCAATTTTAATTTACAGTATTTTTGTACCAAAACAAAGCTCTCTTTGATGAGCAAATATGGCTACATTTATATGTAGGCATATCATCTCTCTTAATATTAATTTTCACCCATTTGTTTTTTTAAGTTTGTCCATTAGCAGCAGAGATAAATAATGTTATGACTAAAGTGAAGTAATCAATGACCATGCTCTCACCATGCAGCAGCAGTAGTCCCTTGTATGGAAGCTGGCACAGAAAAGGGATAGGCCTGGCTCAGATCAGACAGACAGGCTGCTGCCCTTCTGGAGCCTGGCGGGGCATCCGGGCACCAGATGAATACTGAACTGTATGGATCGACTCTGCTAGGACTGTTGGGACAGAGGTATAGGCTACAATTACATAAAATTCATTAAGTGGAAATAACAATAATAAATAATAGTTACTCAGAATCGACGGTGAGGTGACCAGTAATTCATGTCGATTATAGTAAAGAACTTTCTTTATCTTAGGTAACTTAGGTAAGGATACGAGTATAACTTCTCCTATTGGTCAGCCTCCATCATTCTCTGAGTGACCTGTGGATCGATGCGGATCGACAGAGGAGTGGAAACTTTCAAGACAAGCTTAAGTTACCTCCAAAAGCCAATATAAAGCTATCAAGTAGCATACAAGAATATTGATAAAAGAAAGAAACGTGTTGGGCTAGTAGATAAAAAAACATAATAAATTACTATGCAACCATACACAGAAATTGTTGTGGCTGCTATTAAAACAATATATGTATTCTGTTGCTTGGTTCGTATGTGCACTGCTTTTGCAAGATTTCTCAATCCTGACCCCATTTCCTTCCTGTTTGTATGACAGTGGTATTGCATTGAACAGTTCTGAGGCGTGAATAGACATTGGCAAAGACAAGAGCGGACTGGAGAAAAAATACAGCATACAGTATTTGGAATGACATTTACATTTCAAAAGAAGGAACACAACACCATACTCCTGCACAATCTGACAACCTCAATTCTCCAGTTCAACCACATCCTCTCACTCCCTTTCTGTGTTATTGACTTGTCTGGTTGTCTATCCCATAGAGAACAGTTGACTGACAAACCTCTTTTTTTACTGGCTTGCTTCATGTTATGAGATACACGTACATGAAACCAACGCGTCAGAAAAGAGTGTTGTGTGATAAAGAGAGCAATAAATGAAAGGACTGGGAAACAAATAGGAAGTCACACTAGAGGTAGCAGAGTTTAAGATGTTTAACTCTTCTATAGGAATGTAAATGTTTGTAGTAAGTGGTGAAGTGGTAATTTAAGGATGTTGAGGTTAAAGTGATGCCACCAAGTACTTAAAATTACAGATGGTACTGAAGGTAACACTAACTTAGAATCAGGTGTTTGCAACCAAAAAAACTGCAGATTTACCTAGTTTGCACTGAAGTTGCCAAAAATGACTAGACAGTAGATAATGCTGTTAAAACACAATATACACAGTTTCATAGTAAAAAAAAAAGTGTGTGTCTAGTGGATCTAGACTCAAAAAATCCATATTGTCATAGGCCATGAAAAAGCCTGAGACATAAAATCAAATGGCAAGAGAAAAAAATTAGAAGATGGATACATCAGATTGCTATTGACTCCAAAACTAAAAATGATGGTGTGACTGCTCTACACAAAATAATGGGCAAATTTGAGTGTTGCATATTCCAGGATGTATTCTTTCAGTACCACTCCAAACTCAATATGTTCTTTACGTGTTCTTTCCCCAGTTCTGCTTATGACGTGGTGCTGCGTCAGAAGGTCGCGGTGAAGAAGTTATCCAGACCGTTCCAGTCCCTGATCCACAGTCGGAGGTCGTACAGAGAGCTGAGGTTACTCAAACACATGAAACACGAGAATGTAGGTATTTTTATATAAGTATTTTAGTTTAGTTTGGTGTGGATCTACCGTGTTTGTCTGTGTCTGTGCAGGTAATAGGACTGTTGGATGTCTTCACACCTGCTGCCGCTCTTGAGGATTTTAATGAGCTGTGAGTCAATGTGATCTTATTTATATATTTCTGTACAATTTTCGTAACTGCTAGTTTATATTTTACATGATAAAATATGGTAAGCTAAACTGTAAATCCATAACTTTCTTGTTGTAAGGCCATTTGGTAAAGTTAAAGTTAGCAATGGAACAACAGACAAAGATGCACTAACTAACTTTTGTGGTGGGGTAGGGCATTAAACAAAACATTTCTTTTTTCATTTTTCTTGCCAAAATTTCAGTGATAAGCATGCATTCTTACTTTGAGTGGCTCACCCCTCCACATATTTCTCTGTATCTTCCCTCATAGCAACACTTGCTTTTCTTTATGAAGATAGATAAGGTTAATGCAGTATTGTGGAACATAGTGCATAATACATAATCTTGAAGGTTTGTTGAGTTTGCATTATTTATAAGTAAAGAATTACTCAATTGTCCAAGAAACAGTTCCATATGTGCCTTGTCTCTACTGATGCTGGTTCATTCATGTTGATGAGGTTTACACACTTCTGGAGATGTCTGCTGGTTTCCATAGCAGCCACTGTTCCCCTCCCCCCTTAAACCTGTCTCTCCCCTCTAACGCTGCCTCACTCTTACGTCTTTGTCTCCCCCTTAACCACAGCTACCTGGTGACAAACCTGATGGGTGCCGACCTCAACAACATTGTCAAATTTCAGAGACTGTCGGATGAACATGTACAGTTTTTAATCTACCAGCTCCTCCGAGGGCTCAAGGTAATTTAGCACATCACTAATTACCTGCTGCATATGCAATATAATGACCACAGTTCTGTGCAGTGGGAGTAAGGAGTTCAGCAGTCTTTAACTTGTAATTGAGATGATAGGATGGTTACTTCTAGTGGGGCTGCACAATATTGGAGAAATGCAACTACTTACAATATTTCCACCTATTACTTGACTAACCAGTCTGAATTAGTTACAAATCATGCTAATAAAATTCAAGGTGAACACTGGGCCTGATACAATCTTATTAAATGCTTTAGACACTGTATATATCCATCAGTTGGCTGACTATTTTTGTATAGTTATTGTAATATGAATGTTGTGTTAGTTAGAATATATCAGTTTGACTTATTATTAACCAGCAAGCCCAGGCTTTTACAGTAACGCAAACCAGAGCACTTTTTCTTCAGGCTGTTCTTGTGAATTGCACTATTGACCTATTGACTCCTCTCCCTCCTCGCTACCGCTGCCCTGCCCATGCGTTGTTGAACAGTACATTCACTCAGCAGGATTAATACACAGAGTAAGTGCATGATTGATATTTTGTTTACCGTAATCTGGTAGGAAATGTGCATAGTAAATCTATAGAGTGGACATGTTTGTAGGTGTCTGTAAATTGAATTGCCTCTATTGTCACATCAAGTTGTCAGTTGTTTAATTTCTATTCTTCTGCATAGGCATACTAGTATCTCGAGGTAAACAAGATAATCAGAACATTTTATTGTTCCATAGAGGAAATGATTCAGTTGCTTAAGCCAATAAATCATTAAATACATAACCATCACTAATAAAAGCAATAATTATTCTACCAGGGTAATTGGAAATATGTATTATTAATAAAGAACTTAATAAGCCTTATAAGGTCAAATAAATTGCACAAACGTTTCATTCTTCCTAGGACCTAAAGCCCAGTAACGTTGCGGTCAATGAGGACTGTGAACTCAGAGTAAGATGCAACATTTATGATATTACGCTCTTTACTTAAACAAATGCTGAATAAAGAAAAAAAAAGTAACATGGTTGAATTGTGATTTTTAGATCTTAGACTTTGGCCTGGCCCGACAGACAGATGATGAGATGACAGGGTACGTGGCCACTCGCTGGTATAGAGCGCCAGAGATCATGCTCAACTGGATGCACTACAACCAGAATGGTGAGGAAAATACTGTAAATCCTGCTGTGAATGAGCACTATCTACATGTTTAAACTATTTTGTCCAGTTGACATATGGTCTGTGGGATGCATCATGGGAGAGCTTATAAAAGGAAAGGTTCTGTTTCCTGGCTCTGACTGTATCCTTTTACTAAATATTGTCAACTACTACTTTTCTACTTTTTTTTGATTGACTTTTACCACTATTACTATAACTTCTACACCAACTACTACTCTGGAATCTATTGCTATAGTTGCTATAGTGTGGTATGCTTTTTTTAAATTTACAAATTAAAGTTTTATTGCTTTTTTAAAATAATGATAAAGCTTTTGAATCCTTGAATCCTCCAAACAGGTTGCTCAGAAAGAAGAGAGTCCTGCACTCTCACTGGGGATTCCCTGTATAAATGACGCTAACATTATTGGTGAGATCATATAATAAAGTAGTTTATTATATGTTGTTGCATGTACATAAATGTCTGTTCTAGCTTTATATTCCTCGACCTGCCCTTAACCTATTGTGAAATTAGATATTGACCAATTAAAACGAATCATGGAGGTGGTGGGGACCCCAACACCAGATCTACTGCAAAAAATCTGCTCTGAACACGTAAGTGGTGTAAATGTATAGATCTGAGGAGAGGGTGCACTTTGACAATGTTTAAATCAATGGCCATCCCCTGCTATCCTGGTAAGTGACGTGATTGATTAACCTCAGGGGACACAGTAGTTAAGTGAATTGTCTGTATGTGTCACTGCAGGCTGTGATGGATAACCTATAGCAACACTTTGTCACTACAAATGAAAGCGGTGTCAGATAGTGTCAGATAACAATTTATTGCATTATCTATACACCATGTAATATCTCAGTGGGGTCACGGTAAATAAAATAAAATACAGGTCTTTAATATTTTTAAACTCATTATATTCTTTATGAAAAACATGACTTGTGTTTAATTTACTCACATTTGAGTAATCTCAAAGTGCACTCAAATTGCCTGACCAACTAATAACAGCTAGCAGCCATTTAAACAGCTTCACACCCCAGCAACAGCATATTTATATTTTACATCATTTATTTCAAAAGAATATTTAATTCTATGAACTGGACACAGAACCTGGATGAGAGGGACTACACAGACATCACATTATTTAGTTATAAAGTTGGCAAAAAGTTGTATCAAATTCTGATAAATGCTAAATAATCAAATCACTGACCAAACTTTACAGGCACAGAAATACATCCAGTCTCTGCCCTACATGCCCCCGCAGGACTTGGAGAAGATCTTCAGAGGAGCAAACCCACTAGGTGATCGATTTGCTGTTGATTTGATTACCAAAGTCTTTAATTTAATTCACAAAGGCCACTGCGTCTCAAGTTGCTTTCTACATGATGCCAAATAGCTTTTCAGATGGTTCTAAAAGGATATTTCTGCTTCCATTTGCAATACTCTGTTTTTGGTTTGTTTTGACACAGCCGTAGACCTCTTAAAGCGCATGCTGGTTTTGGACTGTGATGGGCGGATCTCGGCGAGTGAAGCTCTGGCCCACCCGTACTTCTCACAGTACCACGATCCAGAGGACGAGCCCGAAGCCCCACCTTATGACCAAACCCTAGAGAGCAAAGACCGCACCCTAGAGGAATGGAAAGGTATGACACAGAGTTAATACAGTAAAAAGGAAGGGTTGATTACATAGAGATCAGTTATTGCAGTGGTTCTCAAACTTTTTACACCAAGTACTACCTAAGAAAATACACTGCACCACCAGATCTAAACCAGGTCTAAAACAGGACTTTACCATGTCTAAAAACTTGGTCTAAAATAGGACTACTGCATGGCTTGAGTAGTTCTAAACAAGAACTAATCCAAAACGGGCACAAAAATTGGTATAAAACTGCAAATCAGTGGTATATGTATCACAGATTGAGAAACACAAATTAACTGGATTAATAGATTTATTATATTATGAACACTACATCTTTGAAATAGTTTGGATAATGTTATTTCTTGTTCATGGCAATTCACTTAAATAAAACACATTGTTTTATTTTCTACCATTATGTGGGCATATTCTGTTATTGAGTAATGTAGTGCATATAATCTAAAGTATCAGTATACAAATAAAAGTAGATTTTATTGCCTTAATAAATAAATAAATAAATAAATAAATAAATAAATAAATAAATAAATAAATAAATAAATAAAATATACTAATGCTGCACATTTCACTAAGCTTCTCAAACCAGATGGTCTGAACGTGTGAAAGCTTGCATTTGTGTTTGAGGTTCTGGAGAGTTGGCCTCATTATAAAGTTATGGATCATATTTTAAGTACCTTTAAGCACAGTGATGTGTCAGTACAACTCCGATTTGGGGGAAGTGTAAGCCAGCGAGTTGGAATACTTAAAGTTGTTTTGAAAATTAGATTAATCTCAATGTAGTTATTATCCCTCAGACTGTAGTGATATGTATTAGTCCATATCCAGTAATGCTCTTTATTATGTTTACAGAGTTGGTTTTTGAAGAGGTGAACAGTTTTAAAACTCCAGTCTGCAGTGGTGACAGTCTTCAGGCAGAGCAATAAGCCTCTAATGGCTATGGACTCATTTTGTCTAAGTGAGAGGAAGACTGGATCATGAGTATTATTAACCTATGACCAAGGCCAAGAATATGCCCTGCTCAGTTTTGCCTTCTTCAGGTTCATCTGAGCAAAATACATACTCCAATGTATCAGAAAGCTGGACTTCAGGGATGACTATGAATGGAAGGATTCATGCAAAGATGCAACTTAAACTGTTTACAAAGAAGGAAAAATGCACTCTAGGATTTCCAAAGTGACAGCACATGTGGACCATCAACTACAATGGCTTAAGAATACTAGAATATACATAGTCAGCCATAGCATTGTAAGCATATAGGACTTAATAGAAAGAGACGCGCGCAATTGAACCAAAAGGTCGACAACAGGATAATTAATCAGTTGTTTATATGGGCTTTATATTTAAGTATTTACAATTAGGGCTGCACAAATTTGGTTCAAAAAAAATCCAGTTTTGTGTCAAGTATTGCAATTGCAGTTAGATTTTCAATTTATCTTTAAAAAGTAGGATTCTGTTCAGAGTGCGCACTGCAAACCGCTCCAGTAGCATTAACATTTCAGAGAAGACAAACTAATACAAGAATCACATGAATTTCAGAACATGTTTGTTGAAAGCAAGATTTGTCTATAAAAATACATGATATTTTGTTCTTTGCAGAGGACATTTTGTTAGCCAAATAAATGAAGTCTTTGTGATTTGTTACTTTGATTTGATTGCGATATTGTGCAGCCCTATTTACAATGTTATGTCTGATCAGTGTATATCAATGCCTTGCTGCTATACCACACCATTATCACTAAAACTGCTTAGCCATTAGCCACCATACTCTACTGCATGAACCGAGCTCATATTAAAATATATGACTATAGGTCTGTGTGTGTACTGTTGGAAACTTCTCACTTTCTGTAACCTAATTCATCCACATAATAACTGCAATCAAATGTTTGTTTATAATTAATCTGGTTTAATGTTACAAGATAAAGCAGTCCTAACAACAGAGATTTTGACACTATCTGTAATAATTTTGTATCAATTATTATTCTAAATTACCAACTTTTCCCCCCAAAATATCTGTTCTAGCTGTACATAAGTAAGACTTAGTAGCTTCAATTACAACAGATAACCAAAAAGTTAAATATATGTTATGGTTATTAAAACAGATGACTGCCTTATGGATAATGCAATGCAGTCCAGGTTCAACACAAAGGAGCAGAGAGTTCCTCAATAATAAGTATCAAAAATACAAAACACTTAATATTTGCATAGAAAAAATATGTAAAATGCAAGTTTAGTCTTTTCATCACTGAATGTTTAAGTAGTGTCTTTCATTCTGGATACAATGCTTAAGACATAATGACATAATATTACTTCTGAAATCTTTAATTTGATGTTGTAGAAGCATTCATTTCAACAACACAGGAAAACAACAAATCAATTACAAAACGCTACCTATGACCAAACTCTGTTATTACTTTTTTCAGTGGTACAGTCTGAAGATTCTCTTTAGCCTTTACCCACTTTTGCGGACATTATTGTTTGTCTCATTTTGAGGTGTCAAAGCTTAAGATTTATTTTGAATGTTCGGTGTAAAATGGGCAATGTAAATGGTGAATGTGAATAGTACCTGCAAACTGAATGTATACTATAACTGTATGTATGTACTGTGAGTATTTGAGTACTTGAGTAAATGCATGTAGCCACGACTACCTGAGGTGAATGCCCGCCTTCATCCATCTACAAGTCTTGGCCTGAGAGAAATAAATGCAAATCTTTGTAATACCAGTATGTCTCTGATTGATTATTTGGTTAAAACTATATGTTAGTTGAACTAAAGCAATGACGCACTACAGAATACTGATGTGACTTGGGAGCTGAAGTGAATGTTGTTTTACTGACATCTGGTGGTGAAAATACAGAACCAGGTCCAGTGTTTTTAGCTTCTAAAATGAACTGAAGATCTGCTATATTGTTATACCATTCATCAAATGATTTAGTTTCTAAAATATTGCCCCACACGTTAAACACACAAAGCACGACACATTCAACAAACATCACAAATATGTGAACCGCCACCGCCACCACCACAATCATGAGCACAATCAGAAATGGATCTGTCCAATATTGCAACAGATCAGCTCTGATATGCACTTCACTGGTGTGTCACATACTTCTTTCTTTACAAATAGTTTTACGGTGCAAAACATTAAGTAACAAAAGCGGTTTTTTAGCAGGGCCATGACCTCCGTCTCCTGGGGTGGTGAACTTCAGCCCTTTGTGTCTGCATCAGCAACCGGCCAAACGCCTTTGACAATAACGACATTTCTGCACAGGGACAGGCTCAGAATATTTGTAAATTTAATTTCGGGCAATGCTATGTGAAGGAATCCCAAGTGGCACCATTTCTAAAAAACAAAAACAAAAAAATGCGTGCGCCCTCTATTGGCAGTCATTCCAGACACATTATCGGAAACAAACGCGCAGTAGGAACACGGGGGTAAAATGCGGGTGGGCAGATGTTTGAAGCTGCCCCGTCTCACTGGACACACCCAGGGACTGCCCAGGGCTTCAGGAGGGACGCCAAAACAATGCGGCAGGGGGTGTGCCGTTGCGTCTCTGGTGCGTCTGAAGGCATTCGCCTCAAACTTTCTGTGAATACGTGAAGTTAGAAGTTTGATAAACTGCTTATGTTGTCCACAAAGTTTCAGTAGCAGAATAGTCGCAGCGAGCTATGGCTTTGCGCTCCAGTAGGACGGGCTTCTACCGGCAGGAGGTAAACAGAACCGCGTGGGAAGTCCCGGAGCGGTACCGCGACCTGAAGCAGATCGGGACGGGAGCCTATGGGACAGTGTGGTAGGTCTTAACAAGGAACTTATTTTAACAAACACTTTGTAGCACTACAGGAGTGCGGACACTATATTCTTTTTTTCAATTCAGTTCAGTTTGTCTCTACCATAATTGTTGGCGTTGGTGACAGTAAACAGAAATGTGATTCCAAGAGGTTTTCGTTTATTTGAAGTCATGACCATTTGAACACCTTCCCTGCTTAAAAACATCAATATTAGACCTTTAAATAGAAGGTTGGTTTTCTCATATACCCTAACTGAATCTACATTTGAGGAAATACCTGCTTCTGTTTCACCATTTCAGTCTCTGTTTGCTTTCACCTCAGTTTACTGCCCAGCTCTTGCAACAGTCATACTGTCACTATAGCCATACTGACCCGCCTACTATTAGGTTACCAGTTACCAAGTTAAAACATAAGCAAGTTTTACCATTTAAATTAAAAGCATTGACCACGTAATTTCCTGCATTTAGCCAATAATGACTGATGTAAAACCTTAGTATGTTAAATGCTGACCACTCCCTCAGTCCGCAGCTGGCTCTGCAGGGCCTCCCTTTGCATTGTAATGAGTGGATGAGGGTCAACAAAGACACTACCCCCAGCCTCATTGTTACAGAGAGTCAAAGAGAAGGACTCAATGCAGCATTTAACATAAAAACTGCTTGTCCCAGGGTGGACATTTTGAAACATGCCAGAACTGACACAGGTACAATTTGATGATGCCATAATTACAGGTGGAGGATAGGGGCCTATGAGATCTTAAATAAAATATTCAATCTTAGGATGCACAAATGTTGAACCATATTTTTTTTGTTTTTAAATGAACTGGCTTCACAAACTTGCACTTTTGTTTATTTTGCTGACAGAGGAGGCACTGAACTTTATACCAGTTTTTGTTTCCGTCCAGCAATAGAGATATTAATCAACAAGTTTGCAATATGATAGTTAAACAAATTCAGCAAATTCCCCCACAGAATGACCTGTCCTCAAGCTCAACTGTAAACTATAGTGAATAGGCACTGAACTTACATTATCTTATTTTTTGTCAAGACTGGATTTACAAAAATAATGTCAGTATTAATGTCTTCTGGTTAGAATCACATGTTCTTTCTTACTTCAGAGTGAGTACAGAAACGTGTACATGTAACTTCCTACACCACAAACAAACTTCCTATTGCCATACTTGTATTAGTAGGCCTACCTATTATGTAACAAGAAAGAAACACAACGTCACAACTGTTTTTAGGGTTTTTCTTTTTCAGTGCAACACTTGTTAAGTTCGACTATTTCATCACCTACAGTTCTGCATGGGACCGGCGAACAGGAGCTCAAGTTGCAATCAAAAAACTCCACAGACCTTTTCAGTCCAAACTCTTTGCCAAACGGGCCTACAGAGAACTGCGACTGCTCAAACACATGAAGCATGAAAATGTAAGTAACTAGTGCTAATGTACTGGGAATATTAACTTGTTCTAAACCCATATTGTTGTTGTCGTCATAGGTGATTGGATTATTAGATGTCTTCACTGCAGAGATTGCACTGGACCGGTTTAAAGACTTGTAAGTCTTTTTGCCCCCCTCTCTCTGTCTCTATCTCATTTTTCGCCAAATCTTAGTTTTCTTTTAGAACTCTTGATTGACAGCTTTAGCTCTGTATCTATACCAATATAGTATTTACTCACTATCCCTTGTCTGTGCCCATTCAAGACATCAAATCCATGTGTTCCAATCCATCATGTAAAAGAGGATGCACAGTGTAACTTTTCTTAACTTAATCTTCACGGAGATGTTATTGTTTTGCCACGAAATATTTCACAGTATGTATTTTCATGGAGACAAGCAGATGACCAGGGCAAGATAGCAAGTATGCTTCTTTTTCAAGGTCTGCAATAAGAGCCTTTAATTGGATAATAGAAGATAGATAAGTTTAATGTCCTCTTGTGGAACATTTTCGTAACGTACCCTCCTTGATAGATAAGTTTCACAGGGCACCTTTAACCATAGAAACCAAACATGTCTTCCACTTTGCTCCCTTTAGTTTAGACACATATTTTATCTAGCTTCAGCTAACATTAAGCTTTCTTATCTCCATTTAAGAAGTCACTGTTTGTAATGGACTATAGTTGAAACTGTTTGTGCACAGTTATCTGGTGATGCCATACATGGGGACAGACCTGGGTAAACTGATGAAGCTGGAGAGACTGACTGAGGACAGAGTACAGTTCCTGGTTTATCAGATGCTCCGAGGACTCAAGGTTATCATGCACAGCTGGGCGTACCTTCATTTTCTCTTCTATAAAACCCATGTTAGGTCTAATTATCTAGCAATATTTTCCAATTTTACAATACTAGCGCAATTACATTTGTTTGATTCTAAAATACATGTACACATAACTTAACCTAAAAAAACAATATTACCTTTGTCATGAATAGAGCCTTTTTTATTAGATTGTCTGTCACTGTTTAATAAAAATCCAATGTTTTCAACAAAAAAATTAAATAAAAAGTAAAAAGTCAGTTTGTTTTGCTGAGAGTCTAACTATGTGCCTGTCTTGTGTCCTCAGTATATCCACTCGGCAGGGATCGTCCACAGGGTACGTGACCTTTTGACCTTTCAGACCTGACCTTAGGGGGTGGAGCCTATTCTTTTCACACGCTGCTCTTTTCATTCGAATTCCCACACAAGATTTAACACTTTCATCTGCACTCGGTGCCCAGACAGACTCAAAGTAGGGATTCAGTGATATGCTGTCTGTTTGATATTTAAACATTTTTCTGCTAATCCACTAAAAAGCCCAAAATAATGCGCTATAAAGATGTTTACAAAGTCTATGTGTGCATTTGTTGCTGTTCAGAGTTTAAATTTACTGCCCCATATTGTTAGAAGTCATAAAGATGGCAGTCAACTTTCACCTAATTCTGTAACTTTTGTGGAGTGAAAGAATGTGAGTAATTTATTTGGAAAGCAACAGTAGTTTACTCATAAAAAATTACGATATTGGAGTGCTACACTGGATGAAAACGTAACAAACGCAGGTGCTCATCAGACCAGGGGGCTTGAATTCTCATAGAGAATCTTGTTGTGACAAATAAACACACTGCAAATCAGAGTGCCTCTGCCGTCCTCTTTTATCTCTAGGAGTTTACTCATATTGACTAACTATCTTCTGAATATAAATTTCTTAAAAAGTGAGTTATAATGTCTAGTAAGTTTTAGTCCATGAAAATATGGCTCAAAATGACATTCACCATTCCTTCTGTCATGTCATTATTAACCAGTCAGGTCTGAAGCATTTCAAAACACAGTGCAGACAACGATGAGACTGGAATCAATTTATGCAGATTTATTGTACAGGTTTTTATGGTTGCAAAATAATCATTTTAATTAATAATTTAATGCCATCTGGGACTTTGCAGAGAATATCTTCTGACTCAAAAACAGCAACTTTGAAGAGTTTCTTGTTACATATTTATAGATTGCAAATGACTGTGAGATTTTTCAGCACAACAATTTAGTTCCTTTTCTATGTGTGTAACAGAAAAGAAGACAACTTTTTAAAGTAGTAATGATGTACAGTACTACTGGTCTTGGATTCTGAAATTATGGCAGATCCTAATTTTGTATTTTTGGTCACCACTTTGCAGGATCTCAAGCCAGGAAATTTAGCCGTCAATCCAGACTGTGAACTGAAGGTACCAGATTAATTCCATAATGTCGTTCTCATAGATTACTTAATTTATCAGTTACATTTTTTTCTTATTTCAGATCTTGGACTTTGGTTTGGCTCGGCAAGCTGATGCAGAGATGACTGGTTATGTTGTCACGCGCTGGTACAGAGCACCTGAAGTAATCCTAAACTGGATGCACTACACACAAACAGGTATGGTACTCCATTTCTGTCTGAACTACTAATACATAAATATTAAAGGTGCACTATGTAGCTTTTTTAGAGGAGGGTCTGCCACCTGCTTGTTTCCATGGAGATGTTATTGCTCTGCCAAATTGATAAATCTGAGGGATTACACAGACATTTACCTATCACGCAGTTCCAGATTTTTATATTATATTAAATTGTATTATTATTTTATATTATATTATTATATATACATTGAAAAAAATGCCTTACAAAAAGGTTGAACGTTAGAATATAGCCATTATTGTGTTTTGTGTTTGGTTTTACAGTGGACATCTGGTCAGCGGGTTGCATCATGGCTGAGATGCTGCTGGGGAAACCTCTTTTTAAAGGAAATGACCGTATCCTTTTTCTCCTTTACAGTCCCTGACAAAAGTCTTGTCGCTTATCCATTTTGTAGAAACAAAAGCTTATAACCTGACTTTAAATTAATCAATTGGTTTTAGAAATGTCTCATATGAAAGCTAAAACCCTCCCAAATTATGCTCAATATACTAAAATAAATTTGCTTCACTGAAGAAAGATTGATCATTTAATGAACACAGAAAGGTCAGATTTTGGCAAGACAAAAGTCTTGTCGCCTACAGAAAATTGAACAAATAATTTACTTCAAATACAAAAATATGTTGCATAACGTCAGTGAATTAAGTAGTGGTGCTGTGAGATCCATATTTAATATCTTGTATGACTTCCATGAGCTTGAAGGACTGCATCCATGCGGTTCGACAATGATTCATACAATTTGTTGATGAAGTCATCAGGAATAGCAAAGAAAGCAGTCTTACATGCCTCCCAGAGTTCATCAAGATTCTTTGGTTTTGCCTTCCATGCTTCCTCTTTCATTCTACCCCAGACATGCTCAATGATGTTCATGTCTGGTGACTGGGCTGGCCAGTCCTGGAGCACCTTGATCTTCTTTGCCTTGAGGAACTTTGATGTAGAGATAGAAGTATGCGATGGAGCACCATCCTGCTGCAAAATTTGACCCCTTTTATGGTTGGGAATGTAAGAGGTAGCTAATACTTCTTGATATTTTAGGCTATTGATATTGCCTTCCACCCTGCAAATGTCTCGCACACCCCCATACTGGATGTAACCCCAGACCATGATTTTTCCACCACCAAACTTTTTTCTGGGTGAATCTTGGATCCATGCGGGCTCCAGTAGGTCTCCTGCAATATTTGCGGCGGCTGTGATGTAATTCAACCGAGGATTCATCTGAGAAATCCACCTTCTGCCACTTTTCCAGTGTCCATCCTTTTAGCAGGCTGTGGGCCTTGGCAAATGCCACACGGTTTTTTAATTGCCTTTTGTTTAGTGCTGGTTTCTGTGCACTGATTCGACCATGGAGGCCATTTCGAGACAGAATTGTACAAACTGTTCTGGTTGACACAGGGACTTGAGGTGACCAGGCCTGGTGGAGCTCTGCTGCAGTGGAAAAGGGGCTGGCCTTGGATTTTCGAATCAACAAACGGTCCTCCCGAGCAGTTGCCTTGCGGGGTCTGCCGGACCTGGGCTTGTCAAAAACATCTCCAGTCTTTTCAGATCTTTTTCTTATTCTTTGTACTTGACGCTGAGACACATTGAAGGTGTCAGCCACCTCAGCAGTGGATCTGGTCTTCAGCCTCTTGATAATTAACACTTTGGTCTCAGGGTGGATCTTAGGCATGTTGTCAGAGGTCGAGTTGCAGTTGATGTGAAGGTCTGGTGTGCTGGGGTTCTTTTTATACACACCCACTAATTGATTGATCAGTAACTGATCACAGGTGAGGCTGTAATCTAGGATTGGGTGCATCATATGACAAGGCGACAAGACTTTTGTCTTGCCAAAATCTGACCTTTCTGTGTTCATTAAATGATCAATCTTTCTTCAGTGAAGCAAATTTATTTTAGTATATTGAGCATAATTTGGGAGGGTTTTAGCTTTCATATGAGACATTTCTAAAACCAATCGATTAATTTAAAGTCAGGTTATAAGCTTTTGTTTCTACAAAATGGATAAGCGACAAGACTTTTGTCAGGGACTGTATAATGTATCAATGTTTTGTACAGCACGCACAAACATTATACGCACATCAACTTTTAATATATGACCCCTGACCCTGGGCCACCGCAGACCTGGACCAGCTCAGAGAAATCATGAAGATCACAGGAACACCCGCCCCTGAGTTTGTGACGAAGCTACAGAGCCAAGACGTAAGTGGAATAACAACTAGTCATGGGCAAAATGAATCAAAGCTTTAAAAGTGTGACTCAAACTAAAGTGGGCATGCCAAAGGAAACCTCCAAATGGATTGTTCAGTTTCTGTTACAAATTGACAAAAAAGTTCATACACACTTGTACTGTTAAAATAAAGTTCATATTCTTTGTAATACATTAAAATCCCCAGTAGATGGCAGCATTTTGTGTCTTCATTTTGGTAAAGCTTTGGACTGGGATTGGCTTTGATCAGCAGAGATATTTTGGACAGACCTTTGACTAATTTACTGACTGCATATCATACTCAATGCCATATTCAACACAACTTCAGTGTTTCTGTCCTACACATTTCTGGGTATTCTATATATTGTGTATTTATTGTTATGCACTTTGAACTACTTTGTGTACACATTGTTGTTTAAAAATGCCCCTTCCTTCCTGGCTTATAACCATTTTTTTTCCCATATAGGCCAGAAGCTACCTCAGAAGTATACCAAAGTTACCCAAAAAAGATTTGCACACTATATTTTCCAAAGCTAGTCCAGATGGTATGTATTTATGTATATTTTCTCATGTGTTACCTGTAATTTATGCTTGTAGTTATGTTAATAGATTATAATATGATTTATTTTGTAGCGGTGAGTGTGCTGGAGAAGATGTTGCTGTTGGACCCAGAGGAGCGGGTTAGTGCCTCAGAGTCGCTGGAGCTGCCGTTCTTTAGTGAGTTTAGAGACACAGACGAAGAAACTGAAGCACAGCCATACGACCAGACCATGGACAACACTGACCTGCCCCTGGACCAGTGGAAACGTAAGACAGAACACAGGAGATGGCTTTGTTAAAAATGCCTACTGCAGTACCTAAAGTCTGCCAGAGGGTGACACCATTTCACTTGCAAATTTAATAGACTAGGCAGTGGTTTCCAACTTTTTTACCTTAACTACCCCCTAAGCTTTGTCACTGTCAAATTTAACAATAATATTTTCTTGTTTTAACAATATTGATGTCCAGTGTCCTCTAAAACATCCCTAACTTTAAATGCTAATCAATTTTACCTTTTAAAATCTCCTGCTAAGTGCAATACCCAGGAGTTCCCGTGCCCAGTGGTTGGAAAATTCTGGACTAGAGAGAAGTTATAGAGATATAGAAACCGCTGGTGGGGATTTTATTGTTAATAGTTTGCTTTTGATATGAAAAAACATATACAATTTAATTGCATACATTCATAAAATTAACCTTTTCTGTGGTGAATATGTTACGTACATTCACTGTCATTATTGGGTCGAGTGACTGATCTTTGCTGGAAGACAGCAGCAATAATTGCACTGGTGACAATACAATCTCCACATCTATGTTTACTTAAAAAAAGAACATAAAATTCAGCTCTAGGACCACAACAAATAACTGACCCAATAAATAAATGTACTTCATTTTCTTTGCATTACAGCCTGTTATAGTATAAGTATAAGGATTGGGAAGGGGCATTGTGCTGCCATCTCAAAACACACCACTAGGTGCCTCCTCCTATTTGATTTTTTGAGTTTTATTTTCCCTCTGTGTGTCCAGGCCACACGTTCACAGAGATCCTGACCTTCAGACCTCCCAAAGACTCCAGAGAGACAACCCTTTGAAGCACAAACTGTCCTGTATCTTCAGCGTATGCACGATGTGTGGGACGGGTTTGCGCACATGGTTTTATCTTCCTCTGTCATGGAAACATAACTGCTACTGTTTTAATATGTGAATAAATGTGAATTGTATGTTCTTAACTGTGAATATGTAAAGTGGCTGCACAAGCAGTGTTGTTTGAAGCAAATTAAATAGCATTTTTAAACAAGAGATTCAGAATGGATAAAGAGTTTGGGTCTATCAGAATCAGAATCAGAATCAGAAAAGCTTTTATTGCCATTGTCAGTGAACACAATTCACAGACTAGGAACTTGCTTTGGTGATAAGGTGCAACATAGAACACTGAATAATAATAATAATAATAATAATAATAATAATAATAATAATACAAGTAGAGATATCACAGTTATAAAGGATAATAATAATAATAATGATAATAAAGTATCACTATTTGAATAAAGTAAGAGCATGCAAAAAGATTAAGATATATAATAAAAATAAAAATATTCAAGTATATACAGAGCATCAGAACAACAGTGCAAACCGACAGTGCAAAGAGCAAGTGACGTGACATGACTTATTTAAAGTGACTGGTATTATAAAGTGTCCTTAGTACAGGTGTTATAAGTGTTCATAAAGTGTTTATGAGTCCAACGGCAGAGGGGAAGAAACTGTTCTTATGGCGAGAGGTTCTGGTCCGTATGGACCGTAGCCTTCTGCCAGAGGGAAGTGGCTGGAATAGTCCATGTCCAGGGTGAGAGGGGTCAGCTGCTATCCGGCCTGCACGCCCCCGAGTCCTGGAGACGTACAGGTCCTGGAGAGATGGAAGGCTACAGCCGATCACCTTCTCAGCAGAGCGCACAATGCGCTGCAGTCTCTGTCTGTCCCTGGCAGTGGCCCCAGCATACCACACAGTGATGGAGGAGGTGAGGATGGACTCAATGATGGCCGTGTAAAACTGCACCATCATCTGGGCAGGCAGCTTGGCTTTCCTCAGCTGCCGCAGGAAGTACATCCTCTGCTGGGCTTTCTTGATGAGGGAGCTGATGGTCGGCTCCCACTTGAGGTCGTGGGTGATGCAGGTGCCCAGGAAGCGGAAGGAGTCCACAGTGGTGACAGTATGTGAAGTGTCTTGCTCAAGGACACAACACAACTACGCAAAGTTGACTGTGGTGTTTGAAATAATTAATTTAGTGAGTTAGGGTGAGTGTCTCTACCAAAAAGAGCCATTGCTGTGCTGTTTTGTTATTCTTTGTTCATGGTATTATGGCTTTACCTCCCAAATGAAATTGGATCCCACAATCAGTTCACGAATGAACTGTACAAGCAAACAAAGCTATAATATAAATGCAAAGAGTTAAGTGTGAGCAGGAGTCAAACAGATCTTGCATACAGAAAGTGTGAGACATATTTGATTCATTCGAGAGTGAGGCTTATTTTCATAGTCGCTCTAAACTAAAGATAAAGGTTGGTGAGTAAGAAGATAAATATGAGAGTGATATGAACTGTTTGCTTATAAACCTGAGTAACTCGGGGGAGAGCTGCATGATTCCTGGTGTTCGCAACATGGATCATAACTTTATTCGGAAACTTCATAAAATATATGGACTATTGCTGCTTTTGATGGGTAATACCTTTTATATCTTCTAAACTATAAACTATATTATGGTGTAGTTTCTCAAGTTGTGACTTTTATGAGATGGGTGAAACTATAAAACTACTCTGATACGGCAAGGCACTAAGACTTTTTGTGGAAAACTTCAAAATGTATAGACTGAGAATACATTATTATTTCTTTTTTAAAATAAAAAGTTAACTTGATGATTTTTTGTCGAATGCATGTAAGTTTCAAGTTTTAATTTAGATTACACACTGCTATTATGAGAGACTAGGTACCATCCAAATAGTGGTGCAATGTATGTAGTTTATGTTTAGTGTAGTAGTTTCTGGAACTGGATTACCTGTCGACCGAACTGGGGGCCAAAACTGTTGCCAAAACATACACTTTTACACACAGTTTGAATGTCATAGATATTAGCCTTATGGTCCCAAAAATATTCCCCAACTTTTTCCCCCAGAAATAAAAGAAAAAATACAAACTCTAATAGGAGGGTGTTAACTGATCAAATAATACAACTAATCTTTTGTTTCCTTATCAGAATTTCAGCAAGTACTACTAACAAGTGGAGGTATGTAACTAGAATATATAAGTCTACACTAAATTACTTACACATCTGTTTTTTTGTTTTTGTTTTTTGTGTACATATCTATTACATGTATTGATTTGATTCTTTGCAGAGGAACTGAAGCCAACTATCATAGGCCCTGACTTTGTGACAGTGGGGGTGCCCAGCAGTGTGGAGTGTGAGGCTAATTGTTTGTCCTGTACTTACTCCATGTCTCTGGATGGACAGACGGCTCAGGGACAGGGCAATTCTCTGAGTTTCACTGTCAACTATTACACAGAGGACCTGACTGTGGCCTGCTCAGTAACCCAAGGAAATCAAAACGCTACAGCTACTAAGAAACTACAAGTGTTAGGTATGGGAGAGATGTTACTTTATTTCATTATCAGATCAGTAAAAAGTGTGGGCATCATGGAGGACATCAAGTATAATATACAGTATGTGCTATGATTTTCTAATTACTTGGCACATTGGCGTGTCCTTCATTTTTCAGTCCTTATTTAATAGTACCTGTAGTATTTTGCATATAAATGCATTCGTTGTTTTTTTCTCCATAAATAGTTACTTTAGCATGAAGACTTTTGAGAGCTTTTTCCCTTTAATCGACTAATTAATCAATCTACACATTTTGAGGTTTGCAATTAAATTAAATAATCTGAGAGGTCCAGAAATTTGATAATAATTGTATTTTGGTGTGCATGTGAACATAACCACAGATTAAGTTTAAAGTGTTTTCTTTCATTTTCCTTTTCCTCACCAGTTGGTCCAGTAAATGTGTCCATCTCGGGCAGCGGTCTCCTCAACTCCTCTGTGAATTACACCTTCAGCTGCCACGCCCTCTGTCGGCCATCTTGTGTGTACTCTTGGAAGTTGGACTCTGGTCCTTGGATCAGCGGACAGGGGAACGTTCTCTCTGTGACGCCCAATGAGATGGACAGATTAAAAGTACTGGTTTGTAAGGCCACTAACACAGTGTCCGGGCTGTTTGTCGCTGCAGTACAACAGGTCTCTGTCAATGGTAAGAGCCCAACACAGAAAGAAGAGGGAAGAGGAAACTTGAAATTTTACTCAAGGACATTTTCTTCAAGCATCATGTAAAAATTGAAAAAAAAAAAAAAAAAAAAAAAAAAAACACAAAAAAACCAAACGAATATCTATATCTATCTATCTATATAGGGTTATATATATTCTTTTTCTTTTGGTCAGTAACAAGGTATGGTTTGAACGATCAGCCTTTGCATTAGTTGTCAAATTGCTCTACCTCATTGCATTGCAGTAAAAATGCAAAAATAAAACCCCAAAAACAAACAAAAAACAGCATGCTTTAGAAATTGCACTTGAGTAAAATGGTGACTTAAAAACATCTACTTCTATTTTCATCAAGAAGTCCACTGTCAACTTAATACCTATCATACTCTATTCCTTACCACAGTAGGTCCTTTAGATATGAAGATCGCAGGACCAGATGTGTTAGAGATGGGAGGAAAGGCTTTGTTTGCATGCTCAGCCGTATGCCAGCCCTCCTGTCGCTTCGTCTCATCTGTTGGCACTCAGAGTGTCAGAGGACATGTGGTTGAGTTGACAGTGGACCATCCTCTAAAATCAGTGACTATTAAGTGTGAGGCTCAAAACACAGCGTCAAGAAAGTCTGCCACTACGACAAAAACTGTACAGATTAAAGGTAGATGTCTTCTTAAAATTATAATAAATCAATGATTTCATCTGATCATTTTCTGTCTATAAATCCTAAATCTTGCTAATCACAGTGACTCCCTCATCAACCTCTCCATCTTCTTCTACCCTGCAAAACATACAGCAACATTATTATATTTTTTATTATATTTGGAGGTATGTAACTAGAATATATAAGTCTACACTAAATTACTTACACATGTTTTTTTGTTTTGTTTTTTGTGTACATATCTATTACATGTATTGATTTGATTCTTTGCAGAGGAACTGAAGCCAACTATCATAGGCCCTGACTTTGTGACAGTGGGGGTGCCCAGCAGTGTGGAGTGTTTGGCTAATTGTTTGTCCTGTACTTACTCCATGTCTCTGGATGGACAGACGGCTCAGGGACAGGGCAATTCTCTGAGTTTCACTGTCAACTATTACACAGAGGACCTGACTGTGGCCTGCTCAGTAACCCAAGGAAATCAAAACGCTACAGCTACTAAGAAACTACAAGTGTTAGGTATGGGAGAGATGTTACTTTATTTCATTATCAGATCAGTAAAAAGTGTGGGCATCATGGAGGACATCAAGTATAATATACAGTATGTGCTATGATTTTCTAATTACTTGGCACATTGGCGTGTCCTTCATTTTTCAGTCCTTATTTAATAGTACCTGTAGTATTTTGCATATAAATGCATTCGTTGTTTTTTTCTCCATAAATAGTTACTTTAGCATGAAGACTTTTGAGAGCTTTTTCCCTTTAATCGACTAATTAATCAATCTACACATTTTGAGGTTTGCAATTAAATTAAATAATCTGAGAGGTCCAGAAATTTGATAATAATTGTATTTTGGTGTGCATGTGAACATAACCACAGATTAAGTTTAAAGTGTTTTCTTTCATTTTCCTTTTCCTCACCAGTTGGTCCAGTAAATGTGTCCATCTCGGGCAGCGGTCTCCTCAACTCCTCCGTGAATTACACCTTCAGCTGCCACGCCCTCTGTCGGCCATCTTGTGTGTACTCTTGGAAGTTGGACTCTGGTCCTTGGATCAGCGGACAGGGGAACGTTCTCTCTGTGACGCCCAATGAGATGGACAGATTAAAAGTACTGGTTTGTAAGGCCACTAACACAGTGTCCGGGCTGTTTGTCGCTGCAGTACAACAGGTCTCTGTCAATGGTAAGAGCCCAACACAGAAAGAAGAGGGAAGAGGAAACTTGAAATTTTACTCAAGGACATTTTCTTCAAGCATCATGTAAAAATTGAAAAAAAAAAAAAAAAAAAAAAAAAAAACACAAAAAAACCAAACGAATATCTATATCTATCTATCTATATAGGGTTATATATATTCTTTTTCTTTTGGTCAGTAACAAGGTATGGTTTGAACGATCAGCCTTTGCATTAGTTGTCAAATTGCTCTACCTCATTGCATTGCAGTAAAAATGCAAAAATAAAACCCCAAAAACAAACAAAAAACAGCATGCTTTAGAAATTGCACTTGAGTAAAATGGTGACTTAAAAACATCTACTTCTATTTTCATCAAGAAGTCCACTGTCAACTTAATACCTATCATACTCTATTCCTTACCACAGTAGGTCCTTTAGATATGAAGATCGCAGGACCAGATGTGTTAGAGATGGGAGGAAAGGCTTTGTTTGCATGCTCAGCCGTATGCCAGCCCTCCTGTCGCTTCGTCTCATCTGTTGGCACTCAGAGTGTCAGAGGACATGTGGTTGAGTTGACAGTGGACCATCCTCTAAAATCAGTGACTATTAAGTGTGAGGCTCAAAACACAGCGTCAAGAAAGTCTGCCACTACGACAAAAACTGTACAGATTAAAGGTAGATGTCTTCTTAAAATTATAATAAATCAATGATTTCATCTGATCATTTTCTGTCTATAAATCCTAAATCTTGCTAATCACAGTGACTCCCTCATCAACCTCTCCATCTTCTTCTACCCTGCAAAACATACAGCAACATTATTATATTTTTTATTATATTTGGAGGTATGTAACTAGAATATATAAGTCTACACTAAATTACTTACACATGTTTTTTTGTTTTGTTTTTTGTGTACATATCTATTACATGTATTGATTTGATTCTTTGCAGAGGAACTGAAGCCAACTATCATAGGCCCTGACTTTGTGACAGTGGGGGTGCCCAGCAGTGTGGAGTGTTTGGCTAATTGTTTGTCTTGTAATTACTCCATGTCTCTGGATGGACAGACGGCTCAGGGACAGGGCAATTCTCTGAGTTTCACTGTCAACTACTACACAGAGGACCTGACTGTGGCCTGCTCAGTAACCCAAGGAAATCAAAACGCTACAGCTACTAAGAAACTACAAGTGTTAGGTATGGGAGAGATGTTACTTTATTTCATTATCGGATCAGTAAAAAGTGTGGGCATCATGGAGGACATCAAGTATAATATACAGTATGTGCTATGATTTTCTAATTACTTGGCACATTGGCGTGTCCTTCATTTTTCAGTCCTTATTTAATAGTACCTGTAGTATTTTGCATATAAATGCATTCTTTGTTTTTTCTCCATAAATAGTTACTTTAGCATGAAGACTTTTGAGAGCTTTTTCCCTTTAATCGACTAATTAATCAATCTACACATTTTGAGGTTTGCAATTAAATTAAATAATCTGAGAGGTCCAGAAATTTGATAATAATTGTATTTTGGTGTGCATGTGAACATAACCACAGATTAAGTTTAAAGTGTTTTCTTTCCTTTTCCTTTTCCTCACCAGTTGGTCCAGTAAATGTGTCCATCTCGGGCAGCGGTCTCCTCAACTCCTCTGTGAATTACACCTTCAGCTGCCACGCCCTCTGTCAGCCATCTTGTGTGTACTCTTGGAAGTTGGACTCTGGTCCTTGGATCAGCGGACAGGGGAACGTTCTCTCTGTGACGCCCAATGAGATGGACAGATTAAAAGTACTGGTTTGTAAGGCCACTAACACAGTGTCCGGGCTGTTTGTCGCTGCAGTACAACAGGTCTCTGTCAATGGTAAGAGCCCAACACAGAAAGAAGAGGGAAGAGGAAACTTGAAATTTTACTCAAGGACATTTTCTTCAAGCATCATGTAAAAATTAAAAAACAAAAAAGAAAAAAACAAACAAACGAATATCTATATCTATCTATCTATCTATCTATATATATATACATATATATATATATATATATATATATATATATATATATATATATATATATATATATATATATATATATATAATGGAAAAGACAGTTAGAGGGCAAAATCAAGGAGGCGCGGAGAGAAGTGAGCCAATTGTCAGAGGCCAAGAAAGGTGCAATGAAAAAACAAGTACCCAGGAGGTACAGCCAGATGCCCATACCTGAAGCACTCGAAACTGCCAAGCAAAGGCTGCAAGCCTTAGCCAGCTGCCTAAAGAGGTACATGCGGGAAAATGAAGCCAGATGAATAAACCGGCTCTTCGCAACACAACCTGCGAAAGTGTACGCTCAATGGCAGGGGAATAACACCAGGGCAGACCCCCCAAGGCTGGAGACTGAAAGGTACTGGAAGGGCATATGGGAGAGGGAGGCATCACATAACACCAATGCACAGTGGCTGGTGGCTCTGAGGGAAGACCACAGCAACCTCCCTGAACAAGATCCAGTCACCATCACAGTGGCAGACATTCAGGAAAGAGTCTCAGGCATGAAAAACTGGACAGCACCTGGCCCTGACATGATCCATGCGTACTGGCTAAAGAAGCTCACGGCTCTCCACGAGCGCCTGGCAGCACAAATGAACCAGCTGCTAAGGGATGGGACTCACCCTGAATGGCTAACCCAAGGGCGTACGATCCTGATCCTGAAGGATCCCTCAAAGGGTACAGTCCCATCCAACTATCGGCCAATAACCTGTCTCTCCACAACATGGAAGCTCATGTCAGGCATCATTGCGGCTAAGATAAGTGGGCACATGGATCAATATATGAGCACAGCACAGAAAGGCATCGGCAATAACACCAGAGGAGCCAAACACCAACTCCTGGTTGACCGAACAGTCGCCCATGACTGCAGAACCCGTCAGACCAACCTGTGCACTGCCTGGATTGATTACAAGAAAGCCTATGACTCAGTGCCACACACATGGATCACTGAGTGCTTGGAGTTGTACAATATCAGTCGGAATCTAAGGGCGTTCATTGCAAACTTAATGCGGTTGTGGAAAACCATCCTTGAAGCCAATGGCAAGCCAATTGCACAAGTGGCCATCAAATGTGGCATATACCAAGGAGATGCACTGTCCCCACTGCTGTTCTGCATAGGTCTGAACCCCCTCAGCCAAATCATTGACCGCACTGGCTATGGATACCGACTCAGAAACGGGGCCACCATCAGCCACCTCCTCTACATGGATGACATCAAGCTGTACGCTAAGAGCAAGCGAGACATCGACTCACTGATCCACACCACCAGGATCTACAGCACAGACATTGGAATGTCATTCGGGCTCGAGAAATGTAGTAGGATGGTGACAAAGAGAGGGAAGGTAGTCCACACAGAGGGGGTCTCACTCCCAGAGGGAAAAATAGCAGACATTGAGGACAGTTACAAGTACCTTGGTATCCCACAAGCAAATGGCAACCTTGAAGAGGCAACAAGGAAAGCGGCTACGGCCAAATACCTGCAACGAGTAAGGCAAGTCCTAAGAAGCCAGCTCAATAGCAAGAATAAGGCACAGGCAATAAACAGCTACGCCCTGCCAGTGATCAGATACCCTGCAGGAATCATAAGCTGGCCAAAGGAGGAGATACAGACCACAGACGTTAAGACACGAAAGCTCCTGGCCATGCATGGAGGGTTCCATCCCAAATCCAGCACCCTGAGACTGTATGCGAGCCGGAAGGAAGGAGGCCGAGGACTAGTGAGTGTGGGAACCACTGTCCAGGATGAAACAGTCAAAATCCATAAGTACATCAAGGATAAGGCCCAAACAGATGATGTGCTCAGGGAATGCCTCAGACAGTGGAGGTCAGAGGAAGAGGTGCTGGAGGGACCATCATGGCAGGACAAGCCCCTACATGGGGCATACTACCGAAACATAACTGAAGTGGCTGATATCAAGAAATCCTACCAATGGCTGGAGAGAGCTGGTCTGAAGGACAGCACAGAGGCCCTCATCCTGGCTGCACAGGAGCAGGCCTTGAGCACCCGAGCAATAGAGGCCCAGATCTACCACACCAGACAAGACCCAAGGTGTAGGTTGTGCAAAGAGGCTCCTGAGACAGTCCAGCACATAACTGCAGGGTGTAAGATGCTGGCAGGGAAAGCATACATGGAGTGACACAACCAAGTGGCGGGCATAGTGTACAGAAACATCTGTGCAGAGTCCAGGCTGGAGACCCCAAGGTCAAGGTGGGGAACTCCCCCAAAGGTTGTGGAGAATGAGCGAGCCAAGGTCCTGTGGGACTTCCAGATACAGACTGACAGAATGGTGATGGCAAACCAACAAGACATAGTGGTGGTGGATAAGCAACAGAACAAAGCCGTGGTGGTGGACATTGCAATACCAAGCGATGGTAATATCCGGAAAAAGGAACACGAGAAACTAGAGAAATACCAGGGGCTCAAGGAAGAGCTGGAGAAGGCCTGGAAGGTGAAGGCATCAGTGGTGCCTGTGGTGATCGGAGCACTCGGGGCTGTAACCCCCAAACTGGAAGAGTGGCTAAAGCAGATACCCGGAAAAACATCAGACATCTCAGTCCAGAAAAGCACAGTACTAGGAACAGCAAAAATACTGCGCAGAACTCTCAAGCTCCCAGGCCTCTGGTAGAGGGCCCGAGCTGATGAGGGTGAGAGAGACCAACCACCGTGGAAGGTGAAGAAACACATTTTTTTTTTTTAGAGTTATATATAATCTTTTTCTTTTGGTCAGTAACAAGGTATGGTTTGAACGATCAACCTTTGCATTAGTTGTCAAATTGCTCTACCTCATTGCATTGCAGTAAAAATGCAAAAATAAAACCCCAAAAACAAACAAAAAACAGCATGCTTTAGAAATTGCACTTGAGTAAAATGGTGACTTAAAAACATCTACTTCTATTTTCATCAAGAAGTCCACTGTCAACTTAATACCTATCATACTCTATTCCTTACCACAGTAGGTCCTTTAGATATGAAGATCGCAGGACCAGATGTGTTAGAGATGGGAGGAAAGGCTTTGTTTGCATGCTCAGCCGTATGCCAGCCCTCCTGTCGCTTCGTCTCATCTGTTGGCACTCAGAGTGTCAGAGGACATGTGGTTGAGTTGACAGTGGACCATCCTCTAAAATCAGTGACTATTAAGTGTGAGGCTCAAAACACAGCGTCAAGAAAGTCTGCCACTACGACAAAAACTGTACAGATTAAAGGTAGATGTCTTCTTAAAATTATAATAAATCAATGATTTCATTTTCTGTCTATAAATCCTAAATCTTGCTAATCACAGTGACTCCCTCATCAACCTCTCCATCTTCTTCTACCCTGCAAAACATACAGCAACATTATTATATTTTTTATTAAAATTAAATTTCTCTTCCAGGTGCTCCTCGCAGTGGCTCCGCTCTTTTAGAGATGACTTCAGCTGCTTTGCTTGTTGGTGCTGTTGTTGCTTGTCTTTAGGACATCTATTACATTGTGATGCAAAAAAGTAGGATTCGGATCAGTTAAATGTCCAGCAACAAACACGATTACTGAGTAGGCCCATATACAATTCCCATTCTGTTTGGGTCAGCAATCATTATATTTAAAAGAAATAAAAACATTATCTACTTCATAAACATAGCTTAATGTTCCTTTTCTGTCAAAGTAGTGCTCAATGAGATGTTAGAGGTTAGCTTTGAACTTAATCTAAAGTAGTTCAAAATACATTTCAGTTTTCTAAAGCAAAGAGTGACTTGAACCGTCACGCCTTGTAGGGCTGTGTTCTGTTTACCTTTGCATGATTTGTCAGAGTTTAAGGTCAAAGTGTGGGCAGTAAGTAAAAGTGGAAACAATTTAACTATCATTTATTATATCGAGCGTTAATATCACTGACAATTGAAATGGAAAACAGCTCTAAAATGTCACTGTTATACATTTTGATAAATTAAAAAATAAAAAGGTTTAAAAGCGAGAAAGCCATGTTTGTATTTGTAAGTATTTTGTTGTTTAATAAGCTTTAACTGTAGGCCTATGTAAGGATATATAGAGTTATATTCAACAATTGCAGAATAATTGCCATAAAAAACAATTCACATTTTGAACAAGACATTGTTCAGTGTAAGAAATGCAACATTTGAAATATTTGTGCAGTTTCACCATCATACACCATACTTCTTCTGTAAAGATGTGACAGATGACGCCTCAAGTTCACATTGGAGGAGAAAATCAAACAGCTCTGATAACACTAAAGAAAAACAAAACAATGAGTACTTTTAAAGTCACCACAGAAAATTGAGAATCTGATCAACATTTGTGTAAAAATACCTTTCTTCTCTGAAGATGACATAAACATGACTGCCATGTCAAAGCGTCTAACACTAGCAATGTTCTGCAGGATTTCAAGGGTTAGAGGTGGTGATTCAATTATGCATATTTATTGTACAGGTTTTTATGGTTGCAAAATAATCATTTTAATTAATAATTTAATGCCATCTGGGACTTTGCAGAGAATATCTTCTGACTCAAAAACAGCAACTTTGAAGAGTTTCTTGTTACGTATTTATAGATTGCAAATGACAGATTTTTCAGCACAACAATTTAGTTCCTTTTCTATGTGTGTAATAGAAAAGACAACTTTTTAAAGTAGTAATGATGTACTACTGGTCTTGGATTTTGAAATTATGCCAAACCCCAATTTTGTATTTTTGGCCACCACTTTGCAGGATCTCAAGCCAGGAAATGTCGTTCTCATTGATTACTGTTAGGGAAGGAAGACTGGTGGGCTCAAATATGCAGAGTAAAAAATGTATTAACACAAATAGGTTTCAGGGGCAAGTGGTTTCAGGGGTGGGACAGGACTGTTCCAGGTTGGCTGTAGACGGTGGAGGTAGGTGAAGGCTGGAGCTGACCGGAGGAACAGGACTGGTGGTAATGGGACGAAGCTGGCTCCGGGAGATGAAACTGAAGAGCGGACAAAAAATAGGTAAGTATAAAAATCAGAGTTCACAAAAACAGAGATTAATTCTAAGCTGAATCACCACAAGACTGACGGAACGATCTGGCACTGGAGAGCAGGTCAGCAGCTCTTTTATGTGGCAGGTGGTGATTGCAGGATGAGGATCAGCAGTGGAGCTCAGCAGGTGAGTAGGATTAGGATCCGCCCAGGAAATGCCAAACAAGGTAATAACAGAGAGGGGGAACGGGAGCAGGAGAGGAGGGAGAGGAGCAGCAGGAGGAAGAAACCCTCACAATTACTTAATTTATCAGTTACATTTTTTTCTTATTTCAGATCTTGGACTTTGGTTTGGCTCGGCAAGCTGATGCAGAGATGACTGGTTATGTTGTCACGCGCTGGTACAGAGCACCTGAAGTAATCCTAAACTGGATGCACTACACACAAACAGGTATGGTACTCCATTTCTGTCTGAACTACTAATACATAAATATTAAAGGTGCACTATGTAGCTTTTCTAGAGGAGGGTCTGCCACCTGCTTGTTTCCATGGAGATGTTATTGCGCTGCCAAATTGATAAATCTGAGGGATTACACAGACATTTACCTATCATGCAGTTCCAGATTTTTATATTATATTAAATTGTATTATTATTTTATATTATATTATTTTATATACATTGAAAAAAATGCCTTACAAAAAGGTTGAACGTTAGAATATAGCCATTATTGTGTTTTGTGTTTGGTTTTACAGTGGACATCTGGTCAGCGGGTTGCATCATGGCTGAGATGCTGCTGGGGAAACCTCTTTTTAAAGGAAATGACCGTATCCTTTTTCTCCTTTATAATGTATCAATGTTTTGTACAGCACGCACAAACATTATACGCACGTCAACTTTTAATATATGACCCCTGACCCTGGGCCACCGCAGACCTGGACCAGCTCAGAGAAATCATGAAGATCACAGGAACACCCGCCCCTGAGTTTGTGACGAAGCTACAGAGCCAAGACGTAAGTGGAATAACAACTAGTCATGGGCAAAATGAATCAAAGCTTTAAAAGTGTGACTCAAACTAAAGTGGGCATGCCAAATGAAACCTCCAAATGGATTGTTCAGTTTCTTACAAATTGACAAAAAAGTTCATACACACTGGTACTGTTAAAATAAAGTTCATATTCTTTGTAATACATTAAAATCCCCAGTAGATGGCAGCATTTTGTGTCTTCATTTTGGTAAAGCTTTGGACTGGGATTGGCTTTGATCAGCAGAGATATTTTGGACAGACCTTTGACTAATTTACTGACTGCGTATCATACTCAATGCCATATTCAACACAACTTCAGTGTTTCTGTCCTACACATTTCTGGGTATTCTATATATTGTGTATTTATTGTTATGCACTTTGAACTACTTTGTGTACACATTGTTGTTTAAAAATGCCCCTTCCTTCCTGGCTTATAACCATTTTTTTTCCCATATAGGCCAGAAGCTACCTCAGAAGTATACCAAAGTTGCCCAAAAAAGATCTGCACACTATATTTTCCAAAGCTAGTCCAGATGGTATGTATTTATGTATATTTTCTCATGTGTTACCTGTAATTTATGCTTGTAGTTATGTTAATAGATTATAATATGATTTATTTTGTAGCGGTGAGTGTGCTGGAGAAGATGTTGCTGTTGGACCCAGAGGAGCGGGTTAGTGCCTCAGAGTCGCTGGAGCTGCCGTTCTTTAGTGAGTTTAGAGACACAGACGAAGAAACTGAAGCACAGCCATACGACCAGACCATGGACAACACTGACCTGCCCCTGGACCAGTGGAAACGTAAGACAGAACACAGGAGATGGCTTTGTTAAAAATGCCTACTGCAGTACCTAAAGTCTGCCAGAGGGTGACACCATTTCACTTGCAAATTTAATAGACTAGGCAGTGGTTTCCAACTCCTTTACCTTAACTACCCCCTAAGCTTTGTCACTGTCAAATTTAACAATAATATTTTCTTGTTTTAACAATATTGATGTCCAGTGTCCTCTAAAACATCCCTAACTTTAAATGCTAATCAATTTTACCTTTTAAAATCTCCTGCTAAGTGCAATACCCAGGAGTTCCCGTGCCCAGTGGTTGGAAAATTCTGGACTAGAGAGAAGTTATAGAGATATAGAAACCGCTGGTGGGGATTTTATTGTTAATAGTTTGCTTTTGATATGAAAAAAGATATACAATTTAATTGCATACATTCATAAAATTAACCTTTTCTGTGGTGAATATGTTCCGTACATTCACTGTCATTATTGGGTCGAGTGATTGATCTTTGCTGGAAGACAGCAGCAATAATTGCACTGGTGACAATACAATCTCCACATCTGTGTTTACTTAAAAAAAGAACATAAAATTCAGCTCTAGGACCACAACAAATAACTGACCCAATAAATAAATGTACTTCATTTTCTTTGCATTACAGCCTGTTATAGTATAAGTATAAGGATTGGGAAGGGACTAGGGCTGCAACTAACGATTATTTTCATAATCGACTAATCGGACGATTAATTCAACGATTAATCGATTAATCGGATAAATGGCACTTTTTTGCAATTAACTCCTAAATGTTGTTTTAGGGATGTTCTAAGTACCAATGAAGACAAAATGAATAATTAATTCTTTCAAAAATATTTTATTACAGCTTTCTGACTTACGTGTATACTACAGACATGATAGCTATGTCTATGACTACACGAAGTGTAGTTTTCCCTTATCACAGATCCCATTTCAACGCTCATGTTTTCATGGCGAAATCGCGCAACACGACGGCAATAAGACATCCCAGTGACGGGAATACATAGTTAAAAGCCAAGACAGACAACAGTGTTTATGCCAATACCATGCTCGCTCATAAGCTAACCTACCGGGGTGAGTCTTTATCTTCGAGTACTCCGACATGTCTTCTCTTCAGATGTTCGTGCATAGTGGTTGTGCTCCCGTGCCAAGCAAAGTCCATCTTGCAAATGTTGCATGTGATTCTTTGCTTCACCTTGTCAAGAGTGAAATGCTCCCATGTTTTTGAAGTTTTAGGACGATCACGCGCCTGTGCCGAACAGGACGCAGCCATCTTTGTTTGGGATAGCGCAGGGAGATGCGAACTTACTGCGCATGCGCACAAGTACGGGGAGACGTGCCCTGTGGAAAGCTCACCGGAGCGCTCGTCTCAGCAGCTTTGAAGCTACAACTAATGTTGGAAAACACTCGCGATTAGGTGCCGACAATAATCGATGATTAAATTCGTTGGCAACAAATTTAATCATCGATTTTTATCGATTTTATCGATTAGTTGTTGCAGCCCTAGAAGGGACATTGTGCTGCCATCTCAAAACACACCACTAGGTGCCTCCTCCTATTTGATTTTTTGAGTTTTATTTTCCCTCTGTGTGTCCAGGCCACACGTTCACAGAGATCCTGACCTTCAGACCTCCCAAAGACTCCAGAGAGACAACCCTTTGAAGCACAAACTGTCCTGTATCTTCAGCGTATGCACGATGTGTGGGACGGGTTTGCGCACATGGTTTTATCTTCCTCTGTCATGGAAACATAACTGCTACTGTTTTAATATGTGAATAAATGTGAATTGTATGTTCTTAACTGTGAATATGTAAAGTGGCTGCACAAGCAGTGTTGTTTGAAGCAAATTAAATAGCATTTTTAAACAAGAGATTCAGAATGGATAAAGAATTTGGGTCTATGTGAAGTGTCTTGCTCAAGGACACAACACAACTACGCAAAGTTGACTGTGGTGTTTGAAATAATTAATTTAGTGAGTTAGGGTGAGTGTCTCTACCAAAAAGAGCCATTGCTGTGCTGTTTTGTTATTCTTTGTTCATGGTATTATGGCTTTACCTCCCAAATGAAATTGGATCCCACAATCAGTTCACGAATGAACTGTACAAGCAAACAAAGCTATAATATAAATGCAAAGAGTTAAGTGTGAGCAGGAGTCAAACAGATCTTGCATACAGAAAGTGTGAGACATATTTGATTCATTCAAGAGTGAGGCTTATTTTCATAGTCGCTCTAAACTAAAGATAAAGGTTGGTGAGTAAGAAGATAAATGAGAGTGATATGAACTGTTTGCTTATAAACCTGAGTAACTCGGGGGAGAGCTGCATGATTCCTGGTGTTCGCAACATGGATCATAACTTTATACGGAAACTTCATAAAATATATGGACTATTGCTGCTTTTGATGGGTAATACCTTTTATATCTTCTAAACTATAAACTATATTATGGTGTAGTTTCTCAAATTGTGACTTTTATGAGATGGGTGAAACTATAAAACTACTCTGATATGGCAAGGCACTAAGACTTTTTGTGGAAAACTTCAAAATGTATAGACTGAGAATACATTATTATTTCTTTTTTAAAATAAAAAGTTAACTTGATGATTTTTTGTCGAATGCATGTAAGTTTCAAGTTTTAATTTCGATTACACACTGCTATTATGAGAGACTAGGTACCATCCAAATAGTGGTGCAATGTATGTAGTTTATGTTTAGTGTAGTAGTTTCTGGAACTGGATTACCTGTCGACCGAACTGGGGGCCAAAACCGTTGCCAAAACATACACTTTTACACACAGTTTGAATGTCATAGATATTAGCCTTATGGTCCCAAAAATATTCCCAGACTTTTTCCCCCAGAAATAAAAGAAAAAATACAAACTCTAATAGGAGGGTGTTAACTGATCAAATAATACAACTAATCTTTTGTTTCCTTATCAGAATTTCAGCAAGTACTACTAACAAGTGGAGGTATGTAACTAGAATATATAAGTCTACACTAAATTACTTACACATCTGTTGTTGTTTTTTTTGTTTTTTTGTGTACATATCTATTACATGTATTGATTTGATTCTTTGCAGAGGAACTGAAGCCAACTATCATAGGCCCTGACTTTGTGACAGTGGGGGTGCCCAGCAGTGTGCAGTGTTTGGCTAATTGTTTGTCTTGTAATTACTCCATGTCTCTGGATGGACAGACGGCTCAGGGACAGGGCAATTCTCTGAGTTTCACTGTCAACTACTACACAGAGGACCTGACTGTGGCCTGCTCAGTAACCCAAGGAAATCAAAACGCTACAGCTACTAAGAAACTACAAGTGTTAGGTATGGGAGAGATGTTACTTTATTTCATTATCGGATCAGTAAAAAGTGTGGGCATCATGGAGGACATCAAGTATAATATACAGTATGTGCTATGATTTTCTAATTACTTGGCACATTGGCGTGTCCTTCATTTTTCAGTCCTTGTTTAATAGTACCTGTAGTATTTTGCATGTAAATGCATTCTTTGTATTTTCTCCATAAATAGTTACTTTAGCATGAAGACTTTTGAGAGCTTTTTCCCTTTAGTCGACTAATTAATCAATCTACACATTTTGAGGTTTGCAATTAAATTAAATAATCTGAGAGGTCCAGAAATTTGATAATAATTGTATTTTGGTGTGCATGTGAACATAACCACAGATTAAGTTTAAAGTGTTTTCTTTCATTTTCCTTTTCCTCACCAGTTGGTCCAGTAAATGTGTCCATCTCGGGCAGCGGTCTCCTCAACTCCTCTGTGAATTACACCTTCAGCTGCCACGCCCTCTGTCGGCCATCTTGTGTGTACTCTTGGAAGTTGGACTCTGGTCCTTGGATCAGCGGACAGGGGAACGTTCTCTCTGTGACGCCCAATGAGATGGACAGATTAAAAGTACTGGTTTGTAAGGCCACTAACACAGTGTCCGGGCTGTTTGTCGCTGCAGTACAACAGGTCTCTGTCAATGGTAAGAGCCCAACACAGAAAGAAGAGGGAAGAGGAAACTTGAAATTTTACTCAAGGACATTTTCTTCAAGCATCATGTAAAAATTAAAAAACAAAAAAGAAAAAAACAAACAGACGAATATCTATATCTATCTATCTATCTATCTATCTCTATCTATCTATCTATCTATCTATCTAACTGGAAAAGACAGTTAGAGGGCAAAATCAAGGAGGCGCGGAGAGAAGTGAGCCAATTGTCAGAGGCCAAGAAAGGTGCAATGAAAAAACAAATACCCAGGAGGTGCAGCCAGATGCCCATACCTGAAGCACTTGAAACTGCCAAGCAAAGGCTGCAAGCCTTAGCCAGCCGCCTAAAGAGGTACATGCGGGAAAATGAAGCCAGATGAATAAACCGGCCCTTCGCAACACAACCTGTGAAAGTGTACGCTCAATGGCAGGGGAATAACACCAGGGCAGACCCCCCAAGGCTGGAGACTGAAAGGTACTTGAAGGGCATATGGGAGAGGGAGGCATCACATAACACCAATGCACAGTGGCTGGTGGCTCTGAGGGAAGACCACAGCAACCTCCCTGAACAAGATCCAGTCACCATCACAGTGGCAGACATTCAGGAAAGAGTCTCAGGCATGAAAAACTGGACAGCACCTGGCCCTGACATGATCCATGCGTACTGGCTAAAGAAGCTCACGGCTCTCCACGAGCACCTGGCAGCACAAATGAACCAGCTGCTAAGGGATGGGACTCACCCTGAATGGCTAACCCAAGGGCGTACGATCCTGATCCTGAAGGATCCCTCAAAGGGTACAGTCCCATCCAACTATCGGCCAATAACCTGTCTCTCCACAACATGGAAGCTCATGTCAGGCATCATTGCGGCTAAGATAAGTGGGCACATGGATCAATATATGAGCACAGCACAGAAAGGCATCGGCAAAAACACCAGAGGAGCCAAACACCAACTCCTGGTTGACCGAACAGTCGCCCATGACTGCAGAACCCGTCAGACCAACCTGTGCACTGCCTGGATTGATTACAAGAAAGCCTATGACTCAATGCCACACACATGGATCACTGAGTGCTTGGAGTTGTACAATATCAGTCGGAATCTAAGGGCGTTCATTGCAAACTTAATGCGGTTGTGGAAAACCATCCTTGAAGCCAATGGCAAGCCAATTGCACAAGTGGCCATCAAATGTGGCATATACCAAGGAGATGCACTGTCCCCACTGCTGTTCTGCATAGGTCTGAACCCCCTCAGCCAAATCATTGACCGCACTGGCTATGGATACCGACTCAGAAACGGGGCCACCATCAGCCACCTCCTCTACATGGATGACATCAAGCTGTACGCTAAGAGCAAGCGAGACATCGACTCACTGATCCACACCACCAGGATCTACAGCACAGACATTGGAATGTCATTCGGGCTCGAGAAATGTAGTAGGATGGTGACAAAGAGAGGGAAGGTAGTCCACACAGAGGGGGTCTCACTCCCAGAGGGAAAAATAGCAGACATTGAGGACAGTTACAAGTACCTTGGTATCCCACAAGCAAATGGCAACCTTGAAGAGGCAACAAGGAAAGCGGCTACGGCCAAATACCTGCAACGAGTAAGGCAAGTCCTAAGAAGCCAGCTCAATAGCAAGAATAAGGCACAGGCAATAAACAGCTACGCCCTGCCAGTGATCAGATACCCTGCAGGAATCATAAGCTGGCCAAAGGAGGAGATACAGACCACAGACGTTAAGACACGAAAGCTCCTGGCCATGCATGGAGGGTTCCATCCCAAATCCAGCACCCTGAGACTGTATGCGAGCCGGAAGGAAGGAGGCCGAGGACTAGTGAGTGTGGGAACCACTGTCCAGGATGAAACAGTCAAAATCCATAAGTACATCAAGGATAAGGCCCAAACAGATGATGTGCTCAGGGAATGCCTCAGACAGTGGAGGTCAGAGGAAGAGGTGCTGGAGGGACCATCATGGCAGGACAAGCCCCTACATGGGGCGTACCTCCGAAACATAACTGAAGTGGCTGATATCAAGAAATCCTACCAATGGCTGGAGAGAGCTGGTCTGAAGGACAGCACAGAGGCCCTCATCCTGGCTGCACAGGAGCAGGCCTTGAGCACCCGAGCAATAGAGGCCCAGATCTACCACACCAGACAAGACCCAAGGTGTAGGTTGTGCAAAGAGGCTCCTGAGACAGTCCAGCACATAACTGCAGGGTGTAAGATGCTGGCAGGGAAAGCATACATGGAGCGACACAACCAAGTGGCGGGCATAGTGTACAGAAACATCTGTGCAGAGTCCAGGCTGGAGACCCCAAGGTCAAGGTGGGGAACTCCCCCAAAGGTTGTGGAGAATGAGCGAGCCAAGGTCCTGTGGGACTTCCAGATACAGACTGACAGAATGGTGATGGCAAACCAACAAGACATAGTGGTGGTGGATAAGCAACAGAACAAAGCCGTGGTGGTGGACATTGCAATACCAAGCGATGGTAATATCTGGAAAAAGGAACACGAGAAACTAGAGAAATACCAGGGGCTCAAGGAAGAGCTGGAGAAGGCCTGGAAGGTGAAGGCATCAGTGGTGCCTGTGGTGATCGGAGCACTCGGGGCTGTAACCCCCAAACTGGAAGAGTGGCTCAAGCAGATACCCGGAAAAACATCAGACATCTCAGTCCAGAAAAGCACAGTACTAGGAACAGCAAAAATACTGCGCAGAACTCTCAAGCTCCCAGGCCTCTGGTAGAGGGCCCGAGCTGATGAGGGTGAGAGAGACCAACCACCGTGGAAGGTGAAGAAACACATTTTTTTTTTAGAGTTATATATATTCTTTTTCTTTTGGTCAGTAACAAGGTATGGTTTGAACGATCAACCTTTGCATTAGTTGTCAAATTGTTCTACCTCATTGCATTGCAGTAAAAATGCAAAAATAAAACCCCAAAAACAAACAAAAAACAGCATGCTTTAGAAATTGCACTTGAGTAAAATGGTGACTTAAAAACATCTACTTCTATTTTCATCAAGAAGTCCACTGTCAACTTAATACCTTAATCATACTCTATTCCTTACCACAGTAGGTCCTTTAGATATGAAGATCGCAGGACCAGATGTGTTAGAGATGGGAGGAAAGGCTTTGTTTGCATGCTCAGCCGTATGCCAGCCCTCCTGTCGCTTCGTCTCATCTGTTGGCACTCAGAGTGTCAGAGGACATGTGGTTGAGTTGACAGTGGACCATCCTCTAAAATCAGTGACTATTAAGTGTGAGGCTCAAAACACAGCGTCAAGAAAGTCTGCCACTACGGCAAAAACTGTACAGATTAAAGGTAGATGTCTTCTTAAAATTATAATAAATCAATGATTTCATCGGATCATTTTCTGTCTATAAATTCTAAATCTTGCTAATCACAGTGACTCCCTCATCAACCTCTCCATCTTCTTCTACCCTGCAAAACATACAGCAACATTATTATATTTTTTATTATATTTGGAGGTATGTAACTAGAATATATAAGTCTACACTAAATTACTTACAAATCTGTTTTTATGTTTTTGTTTTTTGTGTACATATCTATTACATGTATTGATTTGATTCTTTGCAGAGGAACTGAAGCCAACTATCATAGGCCCTGACTTTGTGACAGTGGGGGTGCCCAGCAGTGTGGAGTGTTTGGCTAATTGTTTGTCCTGTACTTACTCCATGTCTCTGGATGGACAGACGGCTCAGGGACAGGGCAATTCTCTGAGTTTCACTGTCAACTACTACACAGAGGACCTGACTGTGGCCTGCTCAGTAACCCAAGGAAACCAAAACGCTACAGCTACTAAGAAACTACAAGTGTTAGGTATGGGAGAGATGTTACTTTATTTCATTATCAGATCAGTAAAAAGTGTGGGCATCATGGAGGACATCAAGTATAATATACAGTATGTGCTATGATTTTCTAATTACTTGGCACATTGGCGTGTCCTTCATTTTTCAGTCCTTGTTTAATAGTACCTGTAGTATTTTGCATATAAATGCATTCTTTGTATTTTCTCCATAAATAGTTACTTTAGCATGAAGACTTTTGAGAGCTTTTTCCCTTTAGTCGACTAATTAATCAATCTACACATTTTGAGGTTTGCAATTAAATTAAATAATCTGAGAGGTCCAGAAATTTGATAATAATTGTATTTTGGTGTGCATGTGAACATAACCACAGATTAAGTTTAAAGTGTTTTCTTTCCTTTTCCTTTTCCTCACCAGTTGGTCCAGTAAATGTGTCCATCTCGGGCAGCGGTCTCCTCAACTCCTCTGTGAATTACACCTTCAGCTGCCACGCCCTCTGTCGGCCATCTTGTGTGTACTCTTGGAAGTTGGACTCTGGTCCTTGGATCAGCGGACAGGGGAACGTTCTCTCTGTGACGCCCAATGAGATGGACAGATTAAAAGTACTGGTTTGTAAGGCCACTAACACAGTGTCCGGGCTGTTTGTCGCTGCAGTACAACAGGTCTCTGTCAATGGTAAGAGCCCAACACAGAAAGAAGAGGGAAGAGGAAACTTGAAATTTTACTCAAGGACATTTTCTTCAAGCATCATGTAAAAATTGAAAAAAACAACAACAAAAAAACAAACAAACGAATATCTATCTATCTATCTATCTGTCTATCTATCTATATATATATATATATATATATATATATATATATATATATATATATATATATGTATATATATATATATATATATATATATATATATATATATATATATACACACACACATATATATATATATATATATATAATGGAAAAGACAGTTAGAGGGCAAAATCAAGGAGGCGCAGAGAGAAGTGAGCCAATTGTCAGAGGCCAAGAAAGGTGCAATGAAAAAACAAGTACCCAGGAGGTACAGCCAGATGCCCATACCTGAAGCACTCGAAACTGCCAAGCAAAGGCTGCAAGCCTTAGCCAGCCGCCTAAAGAGGTACATGCGGGAAAATGAAGCCAGATGAATAAACCGGCTCTTCGCAACACAACCTGCGAAAGTGTACGCTCAATGGCAGGGGAATAACACCAGGGCAGACCCCCCAAGGCTGGAGACTGAAAGGTACTGGAAGGGCATATGGGAGAGGGAGGCATCACATAACACCAATGCACAGTGGCTGGTGGCTCTGAGGGAAGACCACAGCAACCTCCCTGAACAAGATCCAGTCACCATCACAGTGGCAGACATTCAGGAAAGAGTCTCAGGCATGAAAAACTGGACAGCACCTGGCCCTGACATGATCCATGCGTACTGGCTAAAGAAGCTCACGGCTCTCCACGAGCGCCTGGCAGCACAAATGAACCAGCTGCTAAGGGATGGGACTCACCCTGAATGGCTAACCCAAGGGCGTACGATCCTGATCCTGAAGGATCCCTCAAAGGGTACAGTCCCATCCAACTATCGGCCAATAACCTGTCTCTCCACAACATGGAAGCTCATGTCAGGCATCATTGCGGCTAAGATAAGTGGGCACATGGATCAATATATGAGCACAGCACAGAAAGGCATCGGCAAAAACACCAGAGGAGCCAAACACCAACTCCTGGTTGACCGAACAGTCGCCCATGACTGCAGAACCCGTCAGACCAACCTGTGCACTGCCTGGATTGATTACAAGAAAGCCTATGACTCAGTGCCACACACATGGATCACTGAGTGCTTGGAGTTGTACAATATCAGTCGGAATCTAAGGGCGTTCATTGCAAACCCAATGCGGTTGTGGAAAACCATCCTTGAAGCCAATGGCAAGCCAATTGCACAAGTGGCCATCAAATGTGGCATATACCAAGGAGATGCACTGTCCCCACTGCTGTTCTGCATAGGTCTGAACCCCCTCAAATCATTGACCGCACTGGCTATGGATACCGACTCAGAAACGGGGCCACCATTAGCCACCTCCTCTACATGGATGACATCAAGCTGTACGCTAAAAGCAAGCGAGACATCGACTCACTGATCCACACCACCAGGATCTACAGCACAGACATTGGAATGTCATTCGGGCTCGAGAAATGTAGTAGGATGGTGACAAAGAGAGGGAAGGTAGTCCACACAGAGGGGGTCTCACTCCCAGAGGGAAAAATAGCAGACATTGAGGACAGTTACAAGTACCTTGGTATCCCACAAGCAAATGGCAACCTTGAAGAGGCAACAAGGAAAGCGGCTACGGCCAAATACCTGCAACGAATAAGGCAAGTCCTAAGAAGCCAGCTCAATGGCAAGAATAAGGCACAGGCAATAAACAGCTACGCCCTGCCAGTGAGCAGATACCCTGCAGGAATCATAAGCTGGCCAAAGGAGGAGATACAGACCACAGACGTTAAGACACGAAAGCTCCTGACCATGCATGGAGGGTTCCATCCCAAATCCAGCACCCTGAGACTGTATGCGAGCCGGAAGGAAGGAGGCCGAGGACTAGTGAGTGTGGGAACCACTGTCCAGGATGAAACAGTCAAAATCCATAAGTACATCAAGGATAAGGCCCAAACAGATGATGTGCTCAGGGAATGCCTCAGACAGTGGAGGTCAGAGGAAGAGGTGCTGGAGGGACCATCATGGCAGGACAAGCCCCTACATGGGGCGTACCTCCGAAACATAACTGAAGTGGCTGATATCAAGAAATCCTACCAATGGCTGGAGAGAGCTGGTCTGAAGGACAGCACAGAGGCCCTCATCCTGGCTGCACAGGAGCAGGCCTTGAGCACCCGAGCAATAGAGGCCCAGATCTACCACACCAGACAAGACCCAAGGTGTAGGTTGTGCAAAGAGGCTCCTGAGACAGTCCAGCACATAACTGCAGGGTGTAAGATGCTGGCAGGGAAAGCATACATGGAGCGACACAACCAAGTGGCGGGCATAGTGTACAGAAACATCTGTGCAGAGTCCAGGCTGGAGACCCCAAGGTCAAGGTGGGGAACTCCCCCAAAGGTTGTGGAGAATGAGCGAGCCAAGGTCCTGTGGGACTTCCAGATACAGACTGACAGAATGGTGATGGCAAACCAACAAGACATAGTGGTGGTGGATAAGCAACAGAACAAAGCCGTGGTGGTGGACATTGCAATACCAAGCGATGGTAATATCCGGAAAAAGGAACACGAGAAACTAGAGAAATACCAGGGGCTCAAGGAAGAGCTGGAGAAGGCCTGGAAGGTGAAGGCATCAGTGGTGCCTGTGGTGATCGGAGCACTCGGGGCTGTAACCCCCAAACTGGAAGAGTGGCTAAAGCAGATACCCGGAAAAACATCAGACATCTCAGTCCAGAAAAGCACAGTACTAGGAACAGCAAAAATACTGCGCAGAACTCTCAAGCTCCCAGGCCTCTGGTAGAGGGCCCGAGCTGATGAGGGTGAGAGAGACCAACCACCGTGGAAGGTGAAGAAACACTTTTTTTTTTTTTAGAGTTATATATATTCTTTTTCTTTTGGTCAGTAACAAGGTATGGTTTGAACGATCAACCTTTGCATTAGTTGTCAAATTGCTCTACCTCATTGCATTGCAGTAAAAATGCAAAAATAAAACCCCAAAAACAAACAAAAAACAGCATGCTTTAGAAATTGCACTTGAGTAAAATGGTGACTTAAAAACATCTACTTCTATTTTCATCAAGAAGTCCACTGTCAACTTAATACCTTAATCATACTCTATTCCTTACCACAGTAGGTCCTTTAGATATGAAGATCGCAGGACCAGATGTGTTAGAGATGGGAGGAAAGGCTTTGTTTGCATGCTCAGCCGTATGCCAGCCCTCCTGTCGCTTCGTCTCATCTGTTGGCACTCAGAGTGTCAGAGGACATGTGGTTGAGTTGACAGTGGACCATCCTCTAAAATCAGTGACTATTAAGTGTGAGGCTCAAAACACAGCGTCAAGAAAGTCTGCCACTACGGCAAAAACTGTACAGATTAAAGGTAGATGTCTTCTTAAAATTATAATAAATCAATGATTTCATTTTCTGTCTATAAATCCTAAATCTTGCTAATCACAGTGACTCCCTCATCAACCTCTCCATCTTCTTCTACCCTGCAAAACATACAGCAACATTATTATATTTTTTATTAAAATTAAATTTCTCTTCCAGGTGCTCCTCGCAGTGGCTCCGCTCTTTTAGAGATGACTTCAGCTGCTTTGCTTGTTGGTGCTGTTGTTGCTTGTCTTTAGGACATATATTACATTGTGATGCAAAAAAGTAGGATTCGGATCAGTTAAATGTCCAGCAACAAACACGATTACTGAGTAGGCCCATATACAATTCCCATTCTGTTTGGGTCAGCAATCATTATATTTAAAAGAAATAAAAACATTATCTACTTCATAAACATAGCTTAATGTTCCTTTTCTGTCAGAGTAGTGCTCAATGAGATGTTAGAGGTTAGCTTTGAACTTAATCTAAAGTAGTTCAAAATACATTTCAGTTTTCTAAAGCAAAGAGTGACTTGAACCGTCACGCCTTGTAGGGCTGTGTTCTGTTTACCTTTGCATGATTTGTCAGAGTTTAAGGTCAAAGTGTGGGCAGTAAGTAAAGGTGGAAACAATTTAACTATCATTTATTATATCGAGCGTTAATATCACTGACAATTGAAATGGAAAACAGCTCTAAAATGTCACTGTTATGCATTTTGATAAATTAAAAAATAAAAAGGTTTAAAAGCAAGAAAGCCATGTTTGTATTTCTACGTATTTTGTTGTTTAATAAGCTTTAACTGTAGGCCTATGTAAGGATATATAGAGTTATATTCAACAATTGCAGAATAATTGCCATAAAAAACAATTCACATTTTGAACAAGACATTGTTCAGTGTAAGAAATGCAACATTTGAAATATTTGTGCAGTTTCACCATCATACACCATACTTCTTTTGTAAAGATGTGACAGACGATGCCTCAAGTTCACGTTGGAGGAGAAAATCAAACAGCTCTGATAACACTAAAGAAAAACAAAACAATGAGTACTTTTAAAGTCACCACAGAAAATTATTGAGAATCTGATCAACATTTGTGTAAAAATACCTTTCTTCTCTGAAGATGACATAAACATGACTGCCATGTCAAAGCGTCTAACACTAGCAATGTTCTGCAGGATTTCAAGGGTTAGAGCTGGTGATTCAATTTATGCATATTTATTGTACAGGTTTTTATGGTTGCAAAATAATCATTTTAATTAATAATTTAATGCCATCTGGGACTTTGCAGAGAATATCTTCTGACTCAAAAACAGCAACTTTGAAGAGTTTCTTGTTACGTATTTATAGATTGCAAATGACAGATTTTTCAGCACAACAATTTAGTTCCTTTTCTATGTGTGTAACAGAAAAGAAGACAACTTTTTAAAGTAGTAATGATGTACTACTGGTCTTGGATTTTGAAATTATGCCAAACCCCAATTTTGTATTTTTGGCCACCACTTTGCAGGATCTCAAGCCAGGAAATGTCGTTCTCATTGATTACTGTTAGGGAAGGAAGACTGGTGGACTCAAATATGCAGAGTAAAAAATTTATTAACACAAATAGGTTTCAGGGGCAAGTGGTTTCAGGGGTGGGACAGGACTGTTCCAGGTTGGCTGTAGACGGTGGAGGTAGGTGAAGGCTGGAGCTGACCGGAGGAACAGGACTGGTGGTAATGGGACGAAGCTGGCTCCGGGAGATGAAACTGAAGAGCGGACAAAAAATAGGTAAGTATAAAAATCAGAGTTCACAAAAACAGAGATTAATTCTAAGCTGAATCACCACAAGACTGACGGAACGATCTGGCACTGGAGAGCAGGTCAGCAGCTCTTTTATGTGGCAGGTGGTGATTGCAGGATGAGGATCAGCAGTGGAGCTCAGCAGGTGAGTAGGATTAGGATCCGCCCAGGAAATGCCAAACAAGGTAATAACAGAGAGGGGGAACGGGAGCAGGAGAGGAGGGAGAGGAGCAGCAGGAGGAAGAAACCCTCACAATTACTTAATTTATCAGTTACATTTTTTTCTTATTTCAGATCTTGGACTTTGGTTTGGCTCGGCAAGCTGATGCAGAGATGACTGGTTATGTTGTCACGCGCTGGTACAGAGCACCTGAAGTAATCCTAAACTGGATGCACTACACACAAACAGGTATGGTACTCCATTTCTGTCTGAACTACTAATACATAAATATTAAAGGTGCACTATGTAGCTTTTCTAGAGGAGGGTCTGCCACCTGCTTGTTTCCATGGAGATGTTATTGCTCTGCCAAATTGATAAATCTGAGGGATTACACAGACATTTACCTATCACGCAGTTCCAGATTTTTATATTATATTAAATTGTATTATTATTTTATATTATATTATTATATATACATTGAAAAAAATGCCTTACAAAAAGGTTGAACGTTAGAATATAGCCATTATTGTGTTTTGTGTTTGGTTTTACAGTGGACATCTGGTCAGCGGGTTGCATCATGGCTGAGATGCTGCTGGGGAAACCTCTTTTTAAAGGAAATGACCGTATCCTTTTTCTCCTTTATAATGTATCAATGTTTTGTACAGCACGCACAAACATTATACGCACATCAACTTTTAATATATGACCCCTGACCCTGGGCCACCGCAGACCTGGACCAGCTCAGAGAAATTATGAAGATCACAGGAACACCCGCCCCTGAGTTTGTGACGAAGCTACAGAGCCAAGACGTAAGTGGAATAACAACTAGTCATGGGCAAAATGAATCAAAGCTTTAAAAGTGTGACTCAAACTAAAGTGGGCATGCCAAATGAAACCTCCAAATGGATTGTTCAGTTTCTTACAAATTGACAAAAAAGTTCATACACACTGGTACTGTTAAAATAAAGTTCATATTCTTTGTAATACATTAAAATCCCCAGTAGATGGCAGCATTTTGTGTCTTCATTTTGGTAAAGCTTTGGACTGGGATTGGCTTTGATCAGCAGAGATATTTTGGACAGACCTTTGACTAATTTACTGACTGCGTATCATACTCAATGCCATATTCAACACAACTTCAGTGTTTCTGTCCTACACATTTCTGGGTATTCTATATATTGTGTATTTATTGTTATGCACTTTGAACTACTTTGTGTACACATTGTTGTTTAAAAATGCCCCTTCCTTCCTGGCTTATAACCATTTTTTTTCCCATATAGGCCAGAAGCTACCTCAGAAGTATACCAAAGTTGCCCAAAAAAGATCTGCACACTATATTTTCCAAAGCTAGTCCAGATGGTATGTATTTATGTATATTTTCTCATGTGTTACCTGTAATTTATGCTTGTAGTTATGTTAATAGATTATAATATGATTTATTTTGTAGCGGTGAGTGTGCTGGAGAAGATGTTGCTGTTGGACCCAGAGGAGCGGGTTAGTGCCTCAGAGTCGCTGGAGCTGCCGTTCTTTAGTGAGTTTAGAGACACAGACGAAGAAACTGAAGCACAGCCATACGACCAGACCATGGACAACACTGACCTGCCCCTGGACCAGTGGAAACGTAAGACAGAACACAGGAGATGGCTTTGTTAAAAATGCCTACTGCAGTACCTAAAGTCTGCCAGAGGGTGACACCATTTCACTTGCAAATTTAATAGACTAGGCAGTGGTTTCCAACTCCTTTACCTTAACTACCCCCTAAGCTTTGTCACTGTCAAATTTAACAATAATATTTTCTTGTTTTAACAATATTGATGTCCAGTGTCCTCTAAAACATCCCTAACTTTAAATGCTAATCAATTTTACCTTTTAAAATCTCCTGCTAAGTGCAATACCCAGGAGTTCCCGTGCCCAGTGGTTGGAAAATTCTGGACTAGAGAGAAGTTATAGAGATATAGAAACCGCTGGTGGGGATTTTATTGTTAATAGTTTGCTTTTGATATGAAAAAAGATATACAATTTAATTGCATACATTCATAAAATTAACCTTTTCTGTGGTGAATATGTTCCGTACATTCACTGTCATTATTGGGTCGAGTGATTGATCTTTGCTGGAAGACAGCAGCAATAATTGCACTGGTGACAATACAATCTCCACATCTGTGTTTACTTAAAAAAAGAACATAAAATTCAGCTCTAGGACCACAACAAATAACTGACCCAATAAATAAATGTACTTCATTTTCTTTGCATTACAGCCTGTTATAGTATAAGTATAAGGATTGGGAAGGGACTAGGGCTGCAACTAACGATTATTTTCATAATCGACTAATCGGACGATTAATTCAACGATTAATCGATTAATCGGATAAATGGCACTTTTTTGCAATTAACTCCTAAATGTTGTTTTAGGGATGTTCTAAGTACCAATGAAGACAAAATGAATAATTAATTCTTTCAAAAATATTTTATTACAGCTTTCTGACTTACGTGTATACTACAGACATGATAGCTATGTCTATGACTACACGAAGTGTAGTTTTCCCTTATCACAGATCCCATTTCAACGCTCATGTTTTCATGGCGAAATCGCGCAACACGACGGCAATAAGACATCCCAGTGACGGGAATACATAGTTAAAAGCCAAGACAGATGTCACGGGGTGACTGGACGGGGCGTGTGTGGGTTGATTGGAAGGGAGGTGTGTGTGTGCGCGGGACTGACTCTGACCCTGCCCCCAAATCAGTACTAATAGGGCGCAGGTGTGTGAGTAAAAGGAGAGGAGAGCGGTGCGAGTGGAAGACGACGGGGCTGAGCAGAGGAGACGGACGGTTTTGGGAGCTGGGTCGGGCGTCCGCGGTACCAGACATAGGGCCACGCTGAAGGAGCGCAGGAGGTGGGCAGAGGAAGCGGCGCACGACCTTGGCGCCCGAGCGACAGGACGCAACGTGGGAACAGTGGAGGGGGCGAGTGTGACAACCCCCCTCCTCCCAGCTAAGTGGCTTTTCTTGTTTGTTGTGTGTGTGGCAGGGCTACTCAAAGTTGCATGTTTTAATTTGGATTTTAGTGAAGTATTCTGCAAATTAGCCCTGGCCCAAAGTCCACTGCTCAATTAAGAGTTCCTACCTGTTGCCGGCCAATTGACGGCCTGTTCCTGCACGCAGGCCTCCTGAGCGCATGGACGAGTGCAGCGCGCGCATGGCAGAGCGGCCGGGACAAGAGGGAGAGACTGAGGCATCGCGGGAGCTGTGGAGGAGCACCGGAGCCGCGATCCCAGGGGACCCATCCACCTACCTCCAATGAGGGACTCTTAATAGTTTAGCTTTTAGTAGTTTTGGACATTTTATCATTCATAGACTCAATAAATTTTGTACATTTCTTTTAATTACGTGTGGCATTTTTATTTAATAGAGCACCTCCCCTTGGGACCAGAGGTTTTTAAATTGGGGCGTGTCCGGCCCGTGACAGAAAGTGGCGTTGTCGGCAGGACTGGTCCTTGGGTTGAGCCTCTATTAAATAAATATGTCTACTGAAGAGACACAGTCAGGTGGACAGTCCATGATGATGATGCCTTTTTTTATGGGCGGACCTTGGGTGTCAAGATTTAGTGGGACACAGTCCGATGTTAAATTTGGAGAATGGCGGAGCCAAATAGAGACTATGCTTACTTTCCAACCTATCAGAGACTCTCAAAAAGCTGACTTTGTTCTAGGATTTTTAGATGGAGAAGCAAAACGGGAGATTCTAGCTTTAGACCGGACTGAAAGGAACACCTCAAAGAAGATTTTTGATGCACTGTCTGAACTGTATGGAGACAACACCCATGTTTCCATTTTAAGAGCTCAGTTTTTCAACTGCAGACAGGAGTCTAACCAGTCACTGAGGGCTTTCTCTTTACGATTGCGTGAACTGTTTTCCAGGTTGAAGCAGAGAGACACCATGGGCTTGGAGCGGGGAGATTTGGTTCTAAGAGACCAGTTTGTGATGGGCCTGAAGGAGGGCCCCATCCGCCAAGAGCTCAGGCGGCAGGTGCGAAAGAGCCCCCACCTTACCTTTGAAGAGGTAAAAATGGAAGCTCTGGCCCTAGAGGAGGAGCAGGGTGAACATTGGCCAGCCTATGACTGCTTGGCGGTGAGTAGAACGCCCCCGACAAATACAAGTGTAGCTACGGACTGGAAACAAGAGTTGCGTGCTGAAGTTATGAAGGATGTAAAGGAGCAAATGTCAGCAATGACAAAGACAATTTTGGAAGAGCTAAAGGGAGCGGTCTCCCCTCCTTTTGACGCCGCTCGACACCCAAGTAGAAGCCCGAGACCTAGAACCCCTCTTAATGCAAGATTTAAGTGGGATCCCCAAGGCCGTCCTATATGCAATGTGTGTGAACAAATTGGTCATATTAGTCGTAGGTGCCCCTCCAAACTGTCCAGTCAGGGTTTTTAAATGCCCCGGCCACTGCGGGTCAAGTGTCCGGACCCTCTCCTAGTGACCCAATCAATTGCAGTCCTAAAGCTAAGCTTATTGGAGATTGTCCCCTAATAGATGTGGGTGTAGATGGGATAAATGTTAAGTGTTTGGTAGACACTGGATCTCAAGTAACGCTGTTTAGTGAGAGTGTCTGTAGGAAGCTCCTTGGGAGTAAGCAACTAAAAAGCGAAGGATTGCCATGGTTAACATTGAGGGCTGCTAATGGGCTTAATATCCCATGGGTGGGTTACATGGTAGCTGACTTTGTCATCCATGGGGTCCGGGTGCCAGCGCGTGGTATTGTTGTAGCCAAGGATGAATGTATTGGAGCCGATAAAGCCATCCTTGGGATGAATGTAATTGCTGATTGTTGGGAAGAACTCTTTAGCAAGTACAGGGAATCCGTAAACCATCCAAAGCCCCCGCTTGGTAAAGAATGGGATTCTGTTTTTGTAGACTGTCAACGTGTCCGTGCTATGTCAACGGCGGACCAGTGGAAAGTTACAGCTCGCCTAGCCAGTCGCTCCCCTGTAACTGTACCTGCACAGAGCGAAATGACTCTTTGGGCCAAAATTCCGCCGCCCGCCCAAAGTCGACCATGTGATGCACTGGTAGAACCCCTAGGGGAACAGGGAAGGGTCGAAGTGGCAAGAGCTCTGGTAACTGTGGGGAAGGGCCGTATTCCCGTGAGGGTCCGGAACCTCCATCCCTTTGATGTTACACTCAGCAGATTTCAGAGGTTGGCAGCTGTGTCTGAAATCAGCCCTGACAGTGTGCGGGATGGCCAGGAGCTGTCCATTGTGGAAGTGGACCCTGGAGTCGTGGAAGTTGGTTTGATCAATTCTGCGGGAGAAAAACCTAAGGTAAATGCAGAGAGTTCTGCTTTTTCTTTCCTTAAGGGAGATGGATTGAATGAGGAGGAACAAAGGCAACTGGAGCAACTATTACAGCGATGGACACATGTCTTTTCCTTACATGAGGAGGACTATGGACGGACGGGTGCTGTGAAACACGCCATACCAACAGGTGATGCTAATCCTATCCGTGAGAGGTTTAGGCCAGTACCCCCGACCCTTTATAAGGAGATACGTAGCCTCTTAAAAGACATGTTAAAGGGGGGAGTCATTAGAGAGAGCTGTAGCCCTTGGGCGGCCCCCATTGTCCTTGTTCAAAAGAAGAATGGAGATTGGCGATTTTGTGTGGATTATCGCAAGTTAAATAGTGTAACCCACAAAGACGCCTACCCGTTGCCTAGAATTGAAGACTCTCTAACCAGCCTGAATAGAGCCGCGTGGTATTCCACCCTAGATTTAGCCAGTGGTTATTGGCAAGTGGAGGTAGAGGAAAGGGACAGAGGGAAAACTGCATTCACTACTCCTTTTGGTTTATTTGAATTTGAAAGAATGCCCTTTGGGTTGTGTAATGCACCTGCAACCTTTCAAAGGTTAATGCAGAAGTGCCTGGGGAATCAGTTAGCCGAATCAGCAATGGTTTATCTTGATGATGTGATTGTGTTTTCCAGAAATTTTGCAGAACACCTTCAACACCTAGAGTCTGTCTTTCAGTCCCTGAGCACCTATGGTCTTAAACTCCGCCCGGAAAAATGCCAGCTGTTCCGGAAGCAGGTTAAGTTCCTTGGGCATTTAGTCAGCAGTGAGGGAGTTTCCCCTGATCCAGAGAAGGTGGCAGCTGTTGCAGATTGGCAACCCCCTACTACTGTCAGGCAAGTCCGCTCATTCCTGGGGTTTGTGGGGTACTATAGACGATTTATAAAAGACTTTTCAAAGATTGCTAAGCCCCTGAATGGACTCTTAGTAGGCACTAGTCGAAACAGAGGGCGGGGCTCCCCTTCTGTTGAGTGGAATGAGCAGTGTGAAATGGCCTTCCAGCAGTTAAAGAAAGAACTACTGCAGGCCCCCGTTTTAGCGTATGCTGATTACACCTTACCTTTTACCCTCTACACGGATGCCAGTAACACCGGGCTCGGTGCTGTGTTGGCGCAAGACCAAGGGGGGGTTGAGCGCGTAATTGCATATGCCAGCAGAAGCTTGCATCCAGCAGAACGTAATGATGCGAATTATAGCTCGTTCAAGCTTGAGCTTCTTGCCATGAAGTGGGCGGTAGCAGAAAAGTTCAAGGACTATCTTTGGGGTGCAAAATTTTCTGTTGTGACGGACAATAACCCACTGGTACATTTACAAACGGCTAAGTTGGGAGCGACGGAACAAAGGTGGGTCGCACAGTTGGCCAACTTTGATTACTCAATCAGATTCCGCCCAGGAAGAGAGAACACTAATGCTGACGTCCTTTCTAGATTCCCCATTGTACCACCAAATCAGGTCCCGGAGGAGCAGGAGCCACTGGTGGCAGCGGTGGAGACCGCGGTCTCTCCACAGACCCGAGCTGACAGCTGGGGATGGGACCTAGACCGATGGCGGAGTCTACAGGGAGAGGACCCTGATTTGTGCAAGATCAAGGAACACATTAAGAGAGGTATGTTACCAAATGCTACAGAACGGCAAGCCATGGCTCCGCCTGGAAAGATTCTGTTGCGGCACTGGCGGAAGTTGGAGCTAAGAGGCGGTGTTGTGTGTAGAACCATCCAAGATCCGCGAACATTAGAGACTGTACACCAAATTGTCGTTCCAGTTTCACAGGCACGACATCTCTGGACTATGTACCATGAGCGGATGGGACATCCGGGGCTGGAGAAGTCATTGGCTCTGCTGCGGAGAGGTTTTTATTGGCCACAGATGGAGGTCATGGTCAATACCTGGCTACAAGCATGCCCGCGCTGTGTTTTGCATAAACCCGGGCCCCAAGGTAAAGCCCCTCTAGTGCCACTGATTGCCAAGGCCCCTATGCACATTGTAGCTGTTGATTTTCTGACATTGAGCCGCCCTACCGATAGATACCAAAATATACTTGTCATGACTGATTTGTTCACAAAGTTTGCATGGGCTGTACCTACACTAGACCAAACGGCCCTCACAACAGCACGTGCCCTGTGGACCTATGTGATCCAGCCGTTTGGGTGCCCAGAAGTACTTCATTCTGACCAAGGCACTAATTTCGAGTCCCGGTTGATATATGAACTTTGCCAAATGTATGGGTCCCGTAAAAGCCGAACCACCCCGTATCACCCTATGGGGAATGGAACCTGTGAACGTTTTAACCAGACAGTGCTGAACCTTCTGGGTACATTAGAAGTAGAAAAGCAACAGAGGTGGGTAGAGTTCTTACCTGGACTCATCCAAGCGTATAACAACACTGTCCATGCGTCTACAGGATATGCACCTGCATTTCTGATGTTTGGCCGTCATATGAGGACTCCTGTGGACCTGCTGACGGGAGGCTTTGGAACTGAGGCCCCCATGGACACTACAGACTGGGTGGCCAAGCACCAAGAACACTTGGCCTATGCTTACCAGAGGACATCCGATAGCCTCCAGAAGGCTGGTCAGAAAAATAAGATGCTCTATGACCGCACTGCCAAAGATGCTCCGCTCTTGCCTGGGGAGCGAGTACTGGTGCGGGACCACAGGCGGCGGCAGACTGGTAAACTCAGTGACCGGTGGGAAAAGAGACCCTTTGTTGTTGTTGCTAGACTTCATCCTGATCGGCCGGTCTATAAAGTGCGTCCAGAGGGGAAGGACGAGCCTGAACGTGTGGTTCATCGCAACAATCTACGGCCGTGCCTCCATTATACGGCGCCTGAGACCGGTGCCATTCATCACCAAGACAACGCGCTAATGCCGATGTGGGGACTCTTGTTGCCGTTGGGAGAGGGTGGGCAAGAGGGGCCTCCACTCTCACCTGAGCCAAGACGGTCTCAGAGGACCAATATGGGGGTACGACCCCGCAGGTATATGGACTAGAACTTTGTATGTTGTTCCAGGGACTAGAACATATTGGTCAGGGGGGGTGTCACGGGGTGACTGGACGGGGCGTGTGTGGGTTGATTGGAAGGGAGGTGTGTGTGTGCGCGGGACTGACTCTGACCCTGCCCCCAAATCAGTACTAATAGGGCGCAGGTGTGTGAGTAAAAGGAGAGGAGAGCGGTGCGAGTGGAAGACGACGGGGCTGAGCAGAGGAGACGGACGGTTTTGGGAGCTGGGTCGGGCGTCCGCGGTACCAGACATAGGGCCACGCTGAAGGAGCGCAGGAGGTGGGCAGAGGAAGCGGCGCACGACCTTGGCGCCCGAGCGACAGGACGCAACGTGGGAACAGTGGAGGGGGCGAGTGTGACAACCCCCCTCCTCCCAGCTAAGTGGCTTTTCTTGTTTGTTGTGTGTGTGGCAGGGCTACTCAAAGTTGCATGTTTTAATTTGGATTTTAGTGAAGTATTCTGCAAATTAGCCCTGGCCCAAAGTCCACTGCTCAATTAAGAGTTCCTACCTGTTGCCGGCCAATTGACGGCCTGTTCCTGCACGCAGGCCTCCTGAGCGCATGGACGAGTGCAGCGCGCGCATGGCAGAGCGGCCGGGACAAGAGGGAGAGACTGAGGCATCGCGGGAGCTGTGGAGGAGCACCGGAGCCGCGATCCCAGGGGACCCATCCACCTACCTCCAATGAGGGACTCTTAATAGTTTAGCTTTTAGTAGTTTTGGACATTTTATCATTCATAGACTCAATAAATTTTGTACATTTCTTTTAATTACGTGTGGCATTTTTATTTAATAGAGCACCTCCCCTTGGGACCAGAGGTTTTTAAATTGGGGCGTGTCCGGCCCGTGACACAGACAACAGTGTTTATGCCAATACCATGCTCGCTCATAAGCTAACCTACCGGGGTGAGTCTTTATCTTCGAGTACTCCGACATGTCTTCTCTTCAGATGTTCGTGCATAGTGGTTGTGCTCCCGTGCCAAGCAAAGTCCATCTTGCAAATGTTGCATGTGATTCTTTGCTTCACCTTGTCAAGAGTGAAATGCTCCCATGTTTTTGAAGTTTTAGGACGATCACGCGCCTGTGCCGAACAGGACGCAGCCATCTTTGTTTGGGATAGCGCAGGGAGATGCGAACTTACTGCGCATGCGCACAAGTACGGGGAGACGTGCCCTGTGGAAAGCTCACCGGAGCGCTCGTCTCAGCAGCTTTGAAGCTACAACTAATGTTGGAAAACACTCGCGATTAGGTGCCGACAATAATCGATGATTAAATTCGTTGGCAACAAATTTAATCATCGATTTTTATCGATTTTATCGATTAGTTGTTGCAGCCCTAGAAGGGACATTGTGCTGCCATCTCAAAACACACCACTAGGTGCCTCCTCCTATTTGATTTTTTGAGTTTTATTTTCCCTCTGTGTGTCCAGGCCACACGTTCACAGAGATCCTGACCTTCAGACCTCCCAAAGACTCCAGAGAGACAACCCTTTGAAGCACAAACTGTCCTGTATCTTCAGCGTATGCACGATGTGTGGGACGGGTTTGCGCACATGGTTTTATCTTCCTCTGTCATGGAAACATAACTGCTACTGTTTTAATATGTGAATAAATGTGAATTGTATGTTCTTAACTGTGAATATGTAAAGTGGCTGCACAAGCAGTGTTGTTTGAAGCAAATTAAATAGCATTTTTAAACAAGAGATTCAGAATGGATAAAGAATTTGGGTCTATGTGAAGTGTCTTGCTCAAGGACACAACACAACTACGCAAAGTTGACTGTGGTGTTTGAAATAATTAATTTAGTGAGTTAGGGTGAGTGTCTCTACCAAAAAGAGCCATTGCTGTGCTGTTTTGTTATTCTTTGTTCATGGTATTATGGCTTTACCTCCCAAATGAAATTGGATCCCACAATCAGTTCACGAATGAACTGTACAAGCAAACAAAGCTATAATATAAATGCAAAGAGTTAAGTGTGAGCAGGAGTCAAACAGATCTTGCATACAGAAAGTGTGAGACATATTTGATTCATTCAAGAGTGAGGCTTATTTTCATAGTCGCTCTAAACTAAAGATAAAGGTTGGTGAGTAAGAAGATAAATGAGAGTGATATGAACTGTTTGCTTATAAACCTGAGTAACTCGGGGGAGAGCTGCATGATTCCTGGTGTTCGCAACATGGATCATAACTTTATACGGAAACTTCATAAAATATATGGACTATTGCTGCTTTTGATGGGTAATACCTTTTATATCTTCTAAACTATAAACTATATTATGGTGTAGTTTCTCAAATTGTGACTTTTATGAGATGGGTGAAACTATAAAACTACTCTGATATGGCAAGGCACTAAGACTTTTTGTGGAAAACTTCAAAATGTATAGACTGAGAATACATTATTATTTCTTTTTTAAAATAAAAAGTTAACTTGATGATTTTTTGTCGAATGCATGTAAGTTTCAAGTTTTAATTTCGATTACACACTGCTATTATGAGAGACTAGGTACCATCCAAATAGTGGTGCAATGTATGTAGTTTATGTTTAGTGTAGTAGTTTCTGGAACTGGATTACCTGTCGACCGAACTGGGGGCCAAAACCGTTGCCAAAACATACACTTTTACACACAGTTTGAATGTCATAGATATTAGCCTTATGGTCCCAAAAATATTCCCAGACTTTTTCCCCCAGAAATAAAAGAAAAAATACAAACTCTAATAGGAGGGTGTTAACTGATCAAATAATACAACTAATCTTTTGTTTCCTTATCAGAATTTCAGCAAGTACTACTAACAAGTGGAGGTATGTAACTAGAATATATAAGTCTACACTAAATTACTTACACATCTGTTGTTGTTTTTTTTGTTTTTTTGTGTACATATCTATTACATGTATTGATTTGATTCTTTGCAGAGGAACTGAAGCCAACTATCATAGGCCCTGACTTTGTGACAGTGGGGGTGCCCAGCAGTGTGCAGTGTTTGGCTAATTGTTTGTCTTGTAATTACTCCATGTCTCTGGATGGACAGACGGCTCAGGGACAGGGCAATTCTCTGAGTTTCACTGTCAACTACTACACAGAGGACCTGACTGTGGCCTGCTCAGTAACCCAAGGAAATCAAAACGCTACAGCTACTAAGAAACTACAAGTGTTAGGTATGGGAGAGATGTTACTTTATTTCATTATCGGATCAGTAAAAAGTGTGGGCATCATGGAGGACATCAAGTATAATATACAGTATGTGCTATGATTTTCTAATTACTTGGCACATTGGCGTGTCCTTCATTTTTCAGTCCTTGTTTAATAGTACCTGTAGTATTTTGCATGTAAATGCATTCTTTGTATTTTCTCCATAAATAGTTACTTTAGCATGAAGACTTTTGAGAGCTTTTTCCCTTTAGTCGACTAATTAATCAATCTACACATTTTGAGGTTTGCAATTAAATTAAATAATCTGAGAGGTCCAGAAATTTGATAATAATTGTATTTTGGTGTGCATGTGAACATAACCACAGATTAAGTTTAAAGTGTTTTCTTTCATTTTCCTTTTCCTCACCAGTTGGTCCAGTAAATGTGTCCATCTCGGGCAGCGGTCTCCTCAACTCCTCTGTGAATTACACCTTCAGCTGCCACGCCCTCTGTCGGCCATCTTGTGTGTACTCTTGGAAGTTGGACTCTGGTCCTTGGATCAGCGGACAGGGGAACGTTCTCTCTGTGACGCCCAATGAGATGGACAGATTAAAAGTACTGGTTTGTAAGGCCACTAACACAGTGTCCGGGCTGTTTGTCGCTGCAGTACAACAGGTCTCTGTCAATGGTAAGAGCCCAACACAGAAAGAAGAGGGAAGAGGAAACTTGAAATTTTACTCAAGGACATTTTCTTCAAGCATCATGTAAAAATTAAAAAACAAAAAAGAAAAAAACAAACAGACGAATATCTATATCTATCTATCTATCTATCTATCTCTATCTATCTATCTATCTATCTATCTATCTAACTGGAAAAGACAGTTAGAGGGCAAAATCAAGGAGGCGCGGAGAGAAGTGAGCCAATTGTCAGAGGCCAAGAAAGGTGCAATGAAAAAACAAATACCCAGGAGGTGCAGCCAGATGCCCATACCTGAAGCACTTGAAACTGCCAAGCAAAGGCTGCAAGCCTTAGCCAGCCGCCTAAAGAGGTACATGCGGGAAAATGAAGCCAGATGAATAAACCGGCCCTTCGCAACACAACCTGTGAAAGTGTACGCTCAATGGCAGGGGAATAACACCAGGGCAGACCCCCCAAGGCTGGAGACTGAAAGGTACTTGAAGGGCATATGGGAGAGGGAGGCATCACATAACACCAATGCACAGTGGCTGGTGGCTCTGAGGGAAGACCACAGCAACCTCCCTGAACAAGATCCAGTCACCATCACAGTGGCAGACATTCAGGAAAGAGTCTCAGGCATGAAAAACTGGACAGCACCTGGCCCTGACATGATCCATGCGTACTGGCTAAAGAAGCTCACGGCTCTCCACGAGCACCTGGCAGCACAAATGAACCAGCTGCTAAGGGATGGGACTCACCCTGAATGGCTAACCCAAGGGCGTACGATCCTGATCCTGAAGGATCCCTCAAAGGGTACAGTCCCATCCAACTATCGGCCAATAACCTGTCTCTCCACAACATGGAAGCTCATGTCAGGCATCATTGCGGCTAAGATAAGTGGGCACATGGATCAATATATGAGCACAGCACAGAAAGGCATCGGCAAAAACACCAGAGGAGCCAAACACCAACTCCTGGTTGACCGAACAGTCGCCCATGACTGCAGAACCCGTCAGACCAACCTGTGCACTGCCTGGATTGATTACAAGAAAGCCTATGACTCAATGCCACACACATGGATCACTGAGTGCTTGGAGTTGTACAATATCAGTCGGAATCTAAGGGCGTTCATTGCAAACTTAATGCGGTTGTGGAAAACCATCCTTGAAGCCAATGGCAAGCCAATTGCACAAGTGGCCATCAAATGTGGCATATACCAAGGAGATGCACTGTCCCCACTGCTGTTCTGCATAGGTCTGAACCCCCTCAGCCAAATCATTGACCGCACTGGCTATGGATACCGACTCAGAAACGGGGCCACCATCAGCCACCTCCTCTACATGGATGACATCAAGCTGTACGCTAAGAGCAAGCGAGACATCGACTCACTGATCCACACCACCAGGATCTACAGCACAGACATTGGAATGTCATTCGGGCTCGAGAAATGTAGTAGGATGGTGACAAAGAGAGGGAAGGTAGTCCACACAGAGGGGGTCTCACTCCCAGAGGGAAAAATAGCAGACATTGAGGACAGTTACAAGTACCTTGGTATCCCACAAGCAAATGGCAACCTTGAAGAGGCAACAAGGAAAGCGGCTACGGCCAAATACCTGCAACGAGTAAGGCAAGTCCTAAGAAGCCAGCTCAATAGCAAGAATAAGGCACAGGCAATAAACAGCTACGCCCTGCCAGTGATCAGATACCCTGCAGGAATCATAAGCTGGCCAAAGGAGGAGATACAGACCACAGACGTTAAGACACGAAAGCTCCTGGCCATGCATGGAGGGTTCCATCCCAAATCCAGCACCCTGAGACTGTATGCGAGCCGGAAGGAAGGAGGCCGAGGACTAGTGAGTGTGGGAACCACTGTCCAGGATGAAACAGTCAAAATCCATAAGTACATCAAGGATAAGGCCCAAACAGATGATGTGCTCAGGGAATGCCTCAGACAGTGGAGGTCAGAGGAAGAGGTGCTGGAGGGACCATCATGGCAGGACAAGCCCCTACATGGGGCGTACCTCCGAAACATAACTGAAGTGGCTGATATCAAGAAATCCTACCAATGGCTGGAGAGAGCTGGTCTGAAGGACAGCACAGAGGCCCTCATCCTGGCTGCACAGGAGCAGGCCTTGAGCACCCGAGCAATAGAGGCCCAGATCTACCACACCAGACAAGACCCAAGGTGTAGGTTGTGCAAAGAGGCTCCTGAGACAGTCCAGCACATAACTGCAGGGTGTAAGATGCTGGCAGGGAAAGCATACATGGAGCGACACAACCAAGTGGCGGGCATAGTGTACAGAAACATCTGTGCAGAGTCCAGGCTGGAGACCCCAAGGTCAAGGTGGGGAACTCCCCCAAAGGTTGTGGAGAATGAGCGAGCCAAGGTCCTGTGGGACTTCCAGATACAGACTGACAGAATGGTGATGGCAAACCAACAAGACATAGTGGTGGTGGATAAGCAACAGAACAAAGCCGTGGTGGTGGACATTGCAATACCAAGCGATGGTAATATCTGGAAAAAGGAACACGAGAAACTAGAGAAATACCAGGGGCTCAAGGAAGAGCTGGAGAAGGCCTGGAAGGTGAAGGCATCAGTGGTGCCTGTGGTGATCGGAGCACTCGGGGCTGTAACCCCCAAACTGGAAGAGTGGCTCAAGCAGATACCCGGAAAAACATCAGACATCTCAGTCCAGAAAAGCACAGTACTAGGAACAGCAAAAATACTGCGCAGAACTCTCAAGCTCCCAGGCCTCTGGTAGAGGGCCCGAGCTGATGAGGGTGAGAGAGACCAACCACCGTGGAAGGTGAAGAAACACATTTTTTTTTTAGAGTTATATATATTCTTTTTCTTTTGGTCAGTAACAAGGTATGGTTTGAACGATCAACCTTTGCATTAGTTGTCAAATTGTTCTACCTCATTGCATTGCAGTAAAAATGCAAAAATAAAACCCCAAAAACAAACAAAAAACAGCATGCTTTAGAAATTGCACTTGAGTAAAATGGTGACTTAAAAACATCTACTTCTATTTTCATCAAGAAGTCCACTGTCAACTTAATACCTTAATCATACTCTATTCCTTACCACAGTAGGTCCTTTAGATATGAAGATCGCAGGACCAGATGTGTTAGAGATGGGAGGAAAGGCTTTGTTTGCATGCTCAGCCGTATGCCAGCCCTCCTGTCGCTTCGTCTCATCTGTTGGCACTCAGAGTGTCAGAGGACATGTGGTTGAGTTGACAGTGGACCATCCTCTAAAATCAGTGACTATTAAGTGTGAGGCTCAAAACACAGCGTCAAGAAAGTCTGCCACTACGGCAAAAACTGTACAGATTAAAGGTAGATGTCTTCTTAAAATTATAATAAATCAATGATTTCATCGGATCATTTTCTGTCTATAAATTCTAAATCTTGCTAATCACAGTGACTCCCTCATCAACCTCTCCATCTTCTTCTACCCTGCAAAACATACAGCAACATTATTATATTTTTTATTATATTTGGAGGTATGTAACTAGAATATATAAGTCTACACTAAATTACTTACAAATCTGTTTTTATGTTTTTGTTTTTTGTGTACATATCTATTACATGTATTGATTTGATTCTTTGCAGAGGAACTGAAGCCAACTATCATAGGCCCTGACTTTGTGACAGTGGGGGTGCCCAGCAGTGTGGAGTGTTTGGCTAATTGTTTGTCCTGTACTTACTCCATGTCTCTGGATGGACAGACGGCTCAGGGACAGGGCAATTCTCTGAGTTTCACTGTCAACTACTACACAGAGGACCTGACTGTGGCCTGCTCAGTAACCCAAGGAAACCAAAACGCTACAGCTACTAAGAAACTACAAGTGTTAGGTATGGGAGAGATGTTACTTTATTTCATTATCAGATCAGTAAAAAGTGTGGGCATCATGGAGGACATCAAGTATAATATACAGTATGTGCTATGATTTTCTAATTACTTGGCACATTGGCGTGTCCTTCATTTTTCAGTCCTTGTTTAATAGTACCTGTAGTATTTTGCATATAAATGCATTCTTTGTATTTTCTCCATAAATAGTTACTTTAGCATGAAGACTTTTGAGAGCTTTTTCCCTTTAGTCGACTAATTAATCAATCTACACATTTTGAGGTTTGCAATTAAATTAAATAATCTGAGAGGTCCAGAAATTTGATAATAATTGTATTTTGGTGTGCATGTGAACATAACCACAGATTAAGTTTAAAGTGTTTTCTTTCCTTTTCCTTTTCCTCACCAGTTGGTCCAGTAAATGTGTCCATCTCGGGCAGCGGTCTCCTCAACTCCTCTGTGAATTACACCTTCAGCTGCCACGCCCTCTGTCGGCCATCTTGTGTGTACTCTTGGAAGTTGGACTCTGGTCCTTGGATCAGCGGACAGGGGAACGTTCTCTCTGTGACGCCCAATGAGATGGACAGATTAAAAGTACTGGTTTGTAAGGCCACTAACACAGTGTCCGGGCTGTTTGTCGCTGCAGTACAACAGGTCTCTGTCAATGGTAAGAGCCCAACACAGAAAGAAGAGGGAAGAGGAAACTTGAAATTTTACTCAAGGACATTTTCTTCAAGCATCATGTAAAAATTGAAAAAAACAACAACAAAAAAACAAACAAACGAATATCTATCTATCTATCTATCTGTCTATCTATCTATATATATATATATATATATATATATATATATATATATATATATATATATATATATATATATATATATATATATATATATATATATATATACACACACACATATATATATATATATATATATAATGGAAAAGACAGTTAGAGGGCAAAATCAAGGAGGCGCAGAGAGAAGTGAGCCAATTGTCAGAGGCCAAGAAAGGTGCAATGAAAAAACAAGTACCCAGGAGGTACAGCCAGATGCCCATACCTGAAGCACTCGAAACTGCCAAGCAAAGGCTGCAAGCCTTAGCCAGCCGCCTAAAGAGGTACATGCGGGAAAATGAAGCCAGATGAATAAACCGGCTCTTCGCAACACAACCTGCGAAAGTGTACGCTCAATGGCAGGGGAATAACACCAGGGCAGACCCCCCAAGGCTGGAGACTGAAAGGTACTGGAAGGGCATATGGGAGAGGGAGGCATCACATAACACCAATGCACAGTGGCTGGTGGCTCTGAGGGAAGACCACAGCAACCTCCCTGAACAAGATCCAGTCACCATCACAGTGGCAGACATTCAGGAAAGAGTCTCAGGCATGAAAAACTGGACAGCACCTGGCCCTGACATGATCCATGCGTACTGGCTAAAGAAGCTCACGGCTCTCCACGAGCGCCTGGCAGCACAAATGAACCAGCTGCTAAGGGATGGGACTCACCCTGAATGGCTAACCCAAGGGCGTACGATCCTGATCCTGAAGGATCCCTCAAAGGGTACAGTCCCATCCAACTATCGGCCAATAACCTGTCTCTCCACAACATGGAAGCTCATGTCAGGCATCATTGCGGCTAAGATAAGTGGGCACATGGATCAATATATGAGCACAGCACAGAAAGGCATCGGCAAAAACACCAGAGGAGCCAAACACCAACTCCTGGTTGACCGAACAGTCGCCCATGACTGCAGAACCCGTCAGACCAACCTGTGCACTGCCTGGATTGATTACAAGAAAGCCTATGACTCAGTGCCACACACATGGATCACTGAGTGCTTGGAGTTGTACAATATCAGTCGGAATCTAAGGGCGTTCATTGCAAACCCAATGCGGTTGTGGAAAACCATCCTTGAAGCCAATGGCAAGCCAATTGCACAAGTGGCCATCAAATGTGGCATATACCAAGGAGATGCACTGTCCCCACTGCTGTTCTGCATAGGTCTGAACCCCCTCAAATCATTGACCGCACTGGCTATGGATACCGACTCAGAAACGGGGCCACCATTAGCCACCTCCTCTACATGGATGACATCAAGCTGTACGCTAAAAGCAAGCGAGACATCGACTCACTGATCCACACCACCAGGATCTACAGCACAGACATTGGAATGTCATTCGGGCTCGAGAAATGTAGTAGGATGGTGACAAAGAGAGGGAAGGTAGTCCACACAGAGGGGGTCTCACTCCCAGAGGGAAAAATAGCAGACATTGAGGACAGTTACAAGTACCTTGGTATCCCACAAGCAAATGGCAACCTTGAAGAGGCAACAAGGAAAGCGGCTACGGCCAAATACCTGCAACGAATAAGGCAAGTCCTAAGAAGCCAGCTCAATGGCAAGAATAAGGCACAGGCAATAAACAGCTACGCCCTGCCAGTGAGCAGATACCCTGCAGGAATCATAAGCTGGCCAAAGGAGGAGATACAGACCACAGACGTTAAGACACGAAAGCTCCTGACCATGCATGGAGGGTTCCATCCCAAATCCAGCACCCTGAGACTGTATGCGAGCCGGAAGGAAGGAGGCCGAGGACTAGTGAGTGTGGGAACCACTGTCCAGGATGAAACAGTCAAAATCCATAAGTACATCAAGGATAAGGCCCAAACAGATGATGTGCTCAGGGAATGCCTCAGACAGTGGAGGTCAGAGGAAGAGGTGCTGGAGGGACCATCATGGCAGGACAAGCCCCTACATGGGGCGTACCTCCGAAACATAACTGAAGTGGCTGATATCAAGAAATCCTACCAATGGCTGGAGAGAGCTGGTCTGAAGGACAGCACAGAGGCCCTCATCCTGGCTGCACAGGAGCAGGCCTTGAGCACCCGAGCAATAGAGGCCCAGATCTACCACACCAGACAAGACCCAAGGTGTAGGTTGTGCAAAGAGGCTCCTGAGACAGTCCAGCACATAACTGCAGGGTGTAAGATGCTGGCAGGGAAAGCATACATGGAGCGACACAACCAAGTGGCGGGCATAGTGTACAGAAACATCTGTGCAGAGTCCAGGCTGGAGACCCCAAGGTCAAGGTGGGGAACTCCCCCAAAGGTTGTGGAGAATGAGCGAGCCAAGGTCCTGTGGGACTTCCAGATACAGACTGACAGAATGGTGATGGCAAACCAACAAGACATAGTGGTGGTGGATAAGCAACAGAACAAAGCCGTGGTGGTGGACATTGCAATACCAAGCGATGGTAATATCCGGAAAAAGGAACACGAGAAACTAGAGAAATACCAGGGGCTCAAGGAAGAGCTGGAGAAGGCCTGGAAGGTGAAGGCATCAGTGGTGCCTGTGGTGATCGGAGCACTCGGGGCTGTAACCCCCAAACTGGAAGAGTGGCTAAAGCAGATACCCGGAAAAACATCAGACATCTCAGTCCAGAAAAGCACAGTACTAGGAACAGCAAAAATACTGCGCAGAACTCTCAAGCTCCCAGGCCTCTGGTAGAGGGCCCGAGCTGATGAGGGTGAGAGAGACCAACCACCGTGGAAGGTGAAGAAACACTTTTTTTTTTTTTAGAGTTATATATATTCTTTTTCTTTTGGTCAGTAACAAGGTATGGTTTGAACGATCAACCTTTGCATTAGTTGTCAAATTGCTCTACCTCATTGCATTGCAGTAAAAATGCAAAAATAAAACCCCAAAAACAAACAAAAAACAGCATGCTTTAGAAATTGCACTTGAGTAAAATGGTGACTTAAAAACATCTACTTCTATTTTCATCAAGAAGTCCACTGTCAACTTAATACCTTAATCATACTCTATTCCTTACCACAGTAGGTCCTTTAGATATGAAGATCGCAGGACCAGATGTGTTAGAGATGGGAGGAAAGGCTTTGTTTGCATGCTCAGCCGTATGCCAGCCCTCCTGTCGCTTCGTCTCATCTGTTGGCACTCAGAGTGTCAGAGGACATGTGGTTGAGTTGACAGTGGACCATCCTCTAAAATCAGTGACTATTAAGTGTGAGGCTCAAAACACAGCGTCAAGAAAGTCTGCCACTACGGCAAAAACTGTACAGATTAAAGGTAGATGTCTTCTTAAAATTATAATAAATCAATGATTTCATTTTCTGTCTATAAATCCTAAATCTTGCTAATCACAGTGACTCCCTCATCAACCTCTCCATCTTCTTCTACCCTGCAAAACATACAGCAACATTATTATATTTTTTATTAAAATTAAATTTCTCTTCCAGGTGCTCCTCGCAGTGGCTCCGCTCTTTTAGAGATGACTTCAGCTGCTTTGCTTGTTGGTGCTGTTGTTGCTTGTCTTTAGGACATATATTACATTGTGATGCAAAAAAGTAGGATTCGGATCAGTTAAATGTCCAGCAACAAACACGATTACTGAGTAGGCCCATATACAATTCCCATTCTGTTTGGGTCAGCAATCATTATATTTAAAAGAAATAAAAACATTATCTACTTCATAAACATAGCTTAATGTTCCTTTTCTGTCAGAGTAGTGCTCAATGAGATGTTAGAGGTTAGCTTTGAACTTAATCTAAAGTAGTTCAAAATACATTTCAGTTTTCTAAAGCAAAGAGTGACTTGAACCGTCACGCCTTGTAGGGCTGTGTTCTGTTTACCTTTGCATGATTTGTCAGAGTTTAAGGTCAAAGTGTGGGCAGTAAGTAAAGGTGGAAACAATTTAACTATCATTTATTATATCGAGCGTTAATATCACTGACAATTGAAATGGAAAACAGCTCTAAAATGTCACTGTTATGCATTTTGATAAATTAAAAAATAAAAAGGTTTAAAAGCAAGAAAGCCATGTTTGTATTTCTACGTATTTTGTTGTTTAATAAGCTTTAACTGTAGGCCTATGTAAGGATATATAGAGTTATATTCAACAATTGCAGAATAATTGCCATAAAAAACAATTCACATTTTGAACAAGACATTGTTCAGTGTAAGAAATGCAACATTTGAAATATTTGTGCAGTTTCACCATCATACACCATACTTCTTTTGTAAAGATGTGACAGACGATGCCTCAAGTTCACGTTGGAGGAGAAAATCAAACAGCTCTGATAACACTAAAGAAAAACAAAACAATGAGTACTTTTAAAGTCACCACAGAAAATTATTGAGAATCTGATCAACATTTGTGTAAAAATACCTTTCTTCTCTGAAGATGACATAAACATGACTGCCATGTCAAAGCGTCTAACACTAGCAATGTTCTGCAGGATTTCAAGGGTTAGAGCTGGTGATTCAATTTATGCATATTTATTGTACAGGTTTTTATGGTTGCAAAATAATCATTTTAATTAATAATTTAATGCCATCTGGGACTTTGCAGAGAATATCTTCTGACTCAAAAACAGCAACTTTGAAGAGTTTCTTGTTACGTATTTATAGATTGCAAATGACAGATTTTTCAGCACAACAATTTAGTTCCTTTTCTATGTGTGTAACAGAAAAGAAGACAACTTTTTAAAGTAGTAATGATGTACTACTGGTCTTGGATTTTGAAATTATGCCAAACCCCAATTTTGTATTTTTGGCCACCACTTTGCAGGATCTCAAGCCAGGAAATGTCGTTCTCATTGATTACTGTTAGGGAAGGAAGACTGGTGGACTCAAATATGCAGAGTAAAAAATTTATTAACACAAATAGGTTTCAGGGGCAAGTGGTTTCAGGGGTGGGACAGGACTGTTCCAGGTTGGCTGTAGACGGTGGAGGTAGGTGAAGGCTGGAGCTGACCGGAGGAACAGGACTGGTGGTAATGGGACGAAGCTGGCTCCGGGAGATGAAACTGAAGAGCGGACAAAAAATAGGTAAGTATAAAAATCAGAGTTCACAAAAACAGAGATTAATTCTAAGCTGAATCACCACAAGACTGACGGAACGATCTGGCACTGGAGAGCAGGTCAGCAGCTCTTTTATGTGGCAGGTGGTGATTGCAGGATGAGGATCAGCAGTGGAGCTCAGCAGGTGAGTAGGATTAGGATCCGCCCAGGAAATGCCAAACAAGGTAATAACAGAGAGGGGGAACGGGAGCAGGAGAGGAGGGAGAGGAGCAGCAGGAGGAAGAAACCCTCACAATTACTTAATTTATCAGTTACATTTTTTTCTTATTTCAGATCTTGGACTTTGGTTTGGCTCGGCAAGCTGATGCAGAGATGACTGGTTATGTTGTCACGCGCTGGTACAGAGCACCTGAAGTAATCCTAAACTGGATGCACTACACACAAACAGGTATGGTACTCCATTTCTGTCTGAACTACTAATACATAAATATTAAAGGTGCACTATGTAGCTTTTCTAGAGGAGGGTCTGCCACCTGCTTGTTTCCATGGAGATGTTATTGCTCTGCCAAATTGATAAATCTGAGGGATTACACAGACATTTACCTATCACGCAGTTCCAGATTTTTATATTATATTAAATTGTATTATTATTTTATATTATATTATTATATATACATTGAAAAAAATGCCTTACAAAAAGGTTGAACGTTAGAATATAGCCATTATTGTGTTTTGTGTTTGGTTTTACAGTGGACATCTGGTCAGCGGGTTGCATCATGGCTGAGATGCTGCTGGGGAAACCTCTTTTTAAAGGAAATGACCGTATCCTTTTTCTCCTTTATAATGTATCAATGTTTTGTACAGCACGCACAAACATTATACGCACATCAACTTTTAATATATGACCCCTGACCCTGGGCCACCGCAGACCTGGACCAGCTCAGAGAAATTATGAAGATCACAGGAACACCCGCCCCTGAGTTTGTGACGAAGCTACAGAGCCAAGACGTAAGTGGAATAACAACTAGTCATGGGCAAAATGAATCAAAGCTTTAAAAGTGTGACTCAAACTAAAGTGGGCATGCCAAAGGAAACCTCCAAATGGACTGTTCAGTTTCTTACAAATTGACAAAAAAGTTCATACACACTGGTACTGTTAAAATAAAGTTCATATTCTTTGTAATACATTAAAATCCCCAGTAGATGGCAGCATTTTGTGTCTTCATTTTGGTAAAGCTTTGGACTGGGATTGGCTTTGATCAGCAGAGATATTTTGGACAGACCTTTGACTAATTTACTGACTGCGTATCATACTCAATGCCATATTCAACACAACTTCAGTGTTTCTGTCCTACACATTTCTGGGTATTCTATATATTGTGTATTTATTGTTATGCACTTTGAACTACTTTGTGTACACATTGTTGTTTAAAAATGCCCCTTCCTTCCTGGCTTATAACTATTTTTTTTCCATATAGGCCAGAAGCTACCTCAGAAGTATACCAAAGTTGCCCAAAAAAGATCTGCACACTATATTTTCCAAAGCTAGTCCAGATGGTATGTATTTATGTATATTTTCTCATGTGTTACCTGTAATTTATGCTTGTAGTTATGTTAATAGATTATAATATGATTTATTTTGTAGCGGTGAGTGTGCTGGAGAAGATGTTGCTGTTGGACCCAGAGGAGCGGGTTAGTGCCTCAGAGTCTCTGGAGCTGCCGTTCTTTAGTGAGTTTAGAGACACAGACGAAGAAACTGAAGCGCAGCCGTACGACCAGACCATGGACAACACTGACCTGCCCCTGGACCAGTGGAAACGTAAGACAGAACACTAAAGATGGCTTTGTTAAAAATGCCTACTGCAGTACCTAAAGTCTGCCAGAGGGTGACACCATTTCACTTGCAAATTTAATAGACTAGGCAGTGGTTTCCAACTCCTTTACCTTAACTACCCCCTAAGCTTTGTCACTGTCAAATTTAACAATAATATTTTCTTGTTTTAACAATATTGATGTCCAGTGTCCTCTAAAACATCCCTAACTTTAAATGCTAATCAATTTTACCTTTTAAAATCTCCTGCTAAGTGCAATACCCAGGCGTTCCCGTGCCCAGTGGTTGGAAAATTCTGGACTAGAGAGAAGTTATAGGGATATAGAAACCGCTGGTGGGGATTTTATTGTTAATAGTTTGCTTTTGATATGAAAAAAGATATACAATTTCTGTGGTGAATATGTTACGTACATTCACTGTCATTATTGGGTCGAGTGATTGATCTTTGCTGGAAGACAGCAGCAATAATTGCACTGGTGACAATACAATCTCCACATCTATGTTTACTTAAAAAAAGAACATAAAATTCAGCTCTAGGACCACAACAAATAACTGACCCAATAAATAAATGTACTTCATTTTCTTTGCATTACAGCCTGTTATAGTATAAGTATAAGGATTGGGAAGGGGCATTGTGCTGCCATCTCAAAACACACCACTAGGTGCCTCCTCCTATTTGATTTTATGAGTTTTATTTTCCCTCTGTGTGTCCAGGCCACACGTTCACAGAGATCCTGACCTTCAGACCTCCCAAAGACTCCAGAGAGACAACCCTTTGAAGCACAAACTGTCCTGTATCTTCAGCGTATGCACGATGTGTGGGACGGGTTTGCGCACATGGTTTTATCTTCCTCTGTCATGGAAACATAACTGCTACTGTTTTAATATGTGAATAAATGTGAATTGTATGTTCTTAACTGTGAATATGTAAAGTGGCTGCACAAGCAGTGTTGTTTGAAGCAAATTAAATAGCATTTTTAAACAAGAGATTCAGAATGGATAAAGAATTTGGGTCTATGTGAAGTGTCTTGCTCAAGGACACAACACAACTACGCAAAGTTGACTGTGGTGTTTGAAATAATTAATTTAGTGAGTTAGGGTGAGTGTCTCTACCAAAAAGAGCCATTGCTGTGCTGTTTTGTTATTCTTTGTTCATGGTTTTATGGCTTTACCTCCCAAATGAAATTGGATCCCACAATCAGTTCACAAATGAACTGTACAAGCAAACAAAGCTATAATATAAATGCAAAGAGTTAAGTGTGAGCAGGAGTCAAACAGATCTTGCATACAGAAAGTGTGAGACATATTTGATTCATTCAAGAGTGAGGCTTATTTTCATAGTCGCTCTAAACTAAAGATAAAGGTTGGTGAGTAAGAAGATAAATATGAGAGTGATATGAACTGTTTGCTTATAAACCTGAGTAACTCGGGGGAGAGCTGCATGATTCCTGGTGTTCGCAACATGGATCATAACTTAATACGGAAACTTCATAAAATATATGGACTATTGCTGCTTTTGATGGGTAATACCTTTTATATCTTCTAAACTATAAACTATATTATGGTGTAGTTTCTCAAGTTGTGACTTTTATGAGATGGGTGAAACTATAAAACTACTCTGATACGGCAAGGCACTAAGACTTTTTGTGGAAAACTTCAAAATGTATAGACTGAGAATACATTATTATTTCTTTTTTAAAATAAAAAGTTAACTTGATCATTTTTTGTCGAATGCATGTAAGTTTCAAGTTTTAATTTAGATTACACACTGCTATTATGAGAGACTAGGTACCATCCAAATCGTGGTGCAATGTATGTAGTTTATGTTTAGTGTAGTAGTTTCTGGAACTGGATTACCTGTCGACCGAACTGGGGGCCAAAACTGTTGCCAAAACATACACTTTTACACACAGTTTGAATTTCATAGATATTAACCTTATTGTCCCAAAAATATTCCCAGACTTTTTCCCCCAGAAATAAAAGAAAAAATACAAACCCTAATAGGAGGGTGTTAACTGATCAAATAATACAACTAATCTTTTGTTTCCTTATCAGAATTTCAGCAAGTACTACTAACAAGTGGAGGTATGTAACTAGAATATATAAGTCTACACTAAATTACTTACACATCTGTTTTGTTTTTTTGTTTTTGTTTTTGTTTTTTGTGTACATATCTATTACATGTATTGATTTGATTCTTTGCAGAGGAACTGAAGCCAACTATCATAGGCCCTGACTTTGTGACAGTGGGGGTGCCCAGCAGTGTGGAGTGTGAGGCTAATTGTTTGTCCTGTACTTACTCCATGTCTCTGGATGGACAGACGGCTCAGGGACAGGGCAATTCTCTGAGTTTCACTGTCAACTATTACACAGAGGACCTGACTGTGGCCTGCTCAGTAACCCAAGGAAATCAAAACGCTACAGCTACTAAGAAACTACAAGTGTTAGGTATGGGAGAGATGTTACTTTATTTCATTATCGGATCAGTAAAAAGTGTGGGCATCATGGAGGACATCAAGTATAATATACAGTATGTGCTATGATTTTCTAATTACTTGGCACATTGGCGTGTCCTTCATTTTTCAGTCCTTGTTTAATAGTACCTGTAGTATTTTGCATATAAATGCATTCTTTGTTTTTTTCTCCATAAATAGTTACTTTAGCATGAAGACTTTTGAGAGCTTTTTCCCTTTAGTCGACTAATTAATCAATCTACACATTTTGAGGTTTGCAATTAAATTAAATAATCTGAGAGGTCTAGAAATTTGATAGTAATTGTATTTTGGTGTGCATGTGAACATAACCACAGATTAAGTTTAAAGTGTTTTCTTTCATTTTCCTTTTCCTCACCAGTTGGTCCAGTAAATGTGTCCATCTCGGGCAGCGGTCTCCTCAACCCCTCTGTGAGTCACACCTTCAGCTGCCACGCCCTCTGTCAGCCATCTTGTGTGTACTCTTGGAAGTTGGACTCTGGTCCTTGGATCAGCGGACAGGGGAACGTTCTCTCTGTGACGCCCAATGAGCTGGACAGATCAAAAGTACTGGTTTGTAAGGCCACTAACACAGTGTCCGGGCTGTTTGTCGCTGCAGTACAACAGGTCTCTGTCAATGGTAAGAGCCCAACACAGAAAGAAGAGGGAAGAGGAAACTTGAAATTTTACTCAAGGACATTTTCTTCAAGCATCATGTAAAAATTGAAAAAGAAAAATCTAGATAGATAGATAGATAGATAGGGTTATATATATTCTTTTTCTTTTGCTCAGTAATAAGGTATGGTTTGAACCATCAGCCTTTGCATTAGTTGTCAAATTGCTCTACCTCATTGCATTGCAGTAAAAATGCAAAAATAAAACCCCAAATACAAACAAAAAACAGCATGCTTTAGAAATTGCACTTGAGTAAAATGGTGACTTAAAAACATCTACTTCTATTTTCATCAAGAAGTCCACTGTCAACTTAATACCTTAATCATACTCTATTCCTTACCACAGTAGGTCCTTTAGATATGAAGATCGCAGGACCAGATGTGTTAGAGATGGGAGGAAAGGCTTTGTTTGCATGCTCAGCCGTATGCCAGCCCTCCTGTCGCTTCGTCTCATCTGTTGGCACTCAGAGTGTCAGAGGACATGTGGTTGAGTTGACAGTGGACCATCCTCTAAAATCAGTGACTATTAAGTGTGAGGCTCAAAACACAGCGTCAAGAAAGTCTGCCACTACGACAAAAACTGTACAGATTAAAGGTAGATGTCTTCTTAAAATTATAATAAATCAATGATTTCATCGGATCATTTTCTGTCTATAAATCCTAAATCTTGCTAATCACAGTGACTCCCTCATCAACCTCTCCATCTTCTTCTACCCTGCAAAACATACAGCAACATTATTATATTTTTTATTAAAATTAAATTTCTCTTCCAGGTGCTCCTCGCAGTGGCTCCGCTCTTTTAGAGATGACTTCAGCTGCTTTGCTTGTTGGTGCTGTTGTTGCTTGTCTTTAGGACATATATTACATTGTGATGCAAAAAAGTAGGATTCAGATCAGTTAAATGTCCAGCAACAAACACGATTACTGAGTAGGCCCATATACAATTCCCATTCTGGTTGGGTCAGCAATCATTATATTTAAAAGAAATAAAAACATTATCTACTTCATAAACATAGCTTAATGTTCCTTTTCTGTCAAAGTAGTGCTCAATGAGATGTTAGAGGTTAGCTTTGAACTTAATCTAAAGTAGTTCAAAATACATTTCAGTTTTCTAAAGCAAAGAGTGACTTGAACCGTCACGCCTTGTAGGGCTGTGTTCTGTTTACCTTTGCATGATTTGTCAGAGTTTAAGGTCAAAGTGTGGGCAGTAAGTAAAGGTGGAAACAATTTAACTATCATTTATTATATCGAGCGTTAATATCACTGACAATTGAAATGGAAAACAGCTCTAAAATGTCACTGTTATGCATTTTGATAAATTAAAAAATAAAAAGGTTTAAAAGCAAGAAAGCCATGTTTGTATTTGTAAGTATTTTGTTGTTTAATAAGCTTTAACTGTAGGCCTATGTAAGGATATATAGAGTTATATTCAACAATTGCAGAATAATTGCCATAAAAAACAATTCACATATTGAACAAGACATTGTTCAGTGTAAGAAATGCAACATTTGAAATATTTGTGCAGTTTCACCATCATACACCATACTTCTTCTGTAAAGATGTGACAGACGATGCCTCAAGTTCACTTTGGAGGAGAAAATCAAACAGCTCTGATAACACTAAAGAAAAACAAAACAATGAGTACTTTTAAAGTCACCACAGAAAATTATTGAGAATCTGATCAACATTTGTGTAAAAATACCTTTCTTCTCTGAAGATGACATAAACATGACTGCCATGTCAAAGCGTCTAACACTAGCAATGTTCTGCAGGATTTCAAGGGTTAGAGCTGGTGATTCATTCCTGCACAAAAGTGCAATAAGTTAATATATGCAAGTAAGAAGTAAGTAAATATAATAATTGTATGACATGTGAAGGTGCTCAAACTTACTTTATGTAAAAACCATGCAGTGTATTTAGAATGTGGTTAAGCACACTTGGTTCAAGAGAGTTGTGGAATATCTTTGAGTACGCCTCTGGTTTCATTTGCTGTTAAAAAGAAAACAAAGCAATTTCAGATTTAATTGAACTAAAATATCCATAAGCAAGTTATGAGCTGCATTCCCAAATCACCCACCTTCAAATATGAATAAATTATTTCAGGTTGAGATCCAATCTTACGCAGGTCTGCTTCAAACTGAAAACTGTTGGGTGGAGGAGGAGGTATGTCCACGACTTGTAATGATGTTTGAACTGACGTATCAGGAGCAGAAGTATTAATTCTAAGGGAAGGTTCTTCTGCTTGTGTATATCTGAAAAGTAAACATTTTGACTATGGGACTACATGTACATAAAGAAATGAACATAAAGAAATCTTTGGGAAATATTTTTACTCACGGTGCTGATTGGCATGCTGAAAGATCTGCTATTTCTTCGATTTTAATCATCTTGGCACTCGGTGATGTCAACAGTGGAGATGTGTCCCCTTGAGCCTTATTCACTGCATCCTGGGACTCACTCACTGGTATATCAGAGACCAATACTTTTCCACTGACTTCTTCTATGTCAATTCGCCTCAGTGGTTTCTACACAACAAAACATAATTCTAATTTCAGTAGAACTTCACTATTAAAAAAAGACTTTGTAAATTTTGGAAAGCTATAGATCAGACCATGTACGCTTTTTTAAATTTGAGATGATATTCGACACCTGTCTCTTGCTATCATTTTTTGCTATACCATTTATATTTTTACTCTTTGTTATTATATTGTATTGTGATGACTGTGCTACTGTATCCAAATAATTTCACTTGTGGATCTATAGTGTCTAATTCTAAGTCCAAGTCTAAGAATAGTGGCTCGTGTGACATCTGCTGGACAACTAGCGCTATGACACATTTCATTACCTTGATACTGTGTATTTTCATTGCCAGCATACAGAATTTTCATACATTATAAATACAAACTTAGGCTCAGAATGATCAGATATATCCTTGTATAATATGTCAAATGTGGACTAAACAGCAGAATAACTCACCGTGGACTGCAAATGTTTGGGTTTTTCTATTGGTTGGATTGTTCTCCTTTGTGTGCAATCGGACGACTGAAGACATCCACTGGAAACATCCTAAATAAAGGCACAATATCATTTTGTTCTGCATTTTATATTTCATATTGTTGTTGGTCTTTGTTTGTACAATACCTGTATTTTCTGAAGCTCATTCAAAGCCTGCTTGTTCCCTGGTTCAAGTTTCAAAACCTCTTGGAAATCTGTTAATCATTACATTACATAAAAAGCTAAGGATACAAAAACAATCACATACTTTTAAACGAAGATAGGTGAAGTCTATTACCTTTTTTGGCCTCTTCTAGTTTCCCTAATGACACTCTGGCTGTGGCTCGGCGAGCAAAGGCTTTGGAGTATGTATTGTCCAGAGAAATAGCCTTAGTGCAGTCTTCCTCTGCCTCCATAAACCTACAGCAAATCAATTTCTATCATTTATTAATCATGGATATAAACATTTAAAACAAATGGATTTTAATACAAGGAATGAATTTTACCTCTCAAGTTTAAGGTATGCCATTGCTCTGTTTGCTGGCAAAAGAACATTCATGCTGTCAGCCTCAATCCCTCTGCTATAGCACTCCACGGCTGCTTCATACTTTCCCTCTTTAAAATAAGCATTTCCCTATGAAGAACAAAAAAACACAATGATTCCACTTCATGACCAGGTATTCTTTCTTATACAAGATGCAGACATTGTAAATGATGGTGTGGAAAGATTTAGTACCAAGTATCACAGATTTTGAATTGTTGCAATATATTTTAAAGACAGTGGCAACGTAGTTAGGACTTTGAAAGACGCTTTGGTTGGAAAAATATTGTTCATTGTTATGAATTCATGGTGACATACTGGCTATACTTTAGTAGTGAGTACAGTCTTACCCTGTCTTTTTGTAATACTGCCTCCTGTTTTCGTTGCTGCTCCTCCATTTGCTTTTGCTTTTCAGGGTCCACTTTTGGGACTTCCTTTATTGGTGAAGCTTCTTCTGGGTGATGAGCTGAATCAGAGTCAAGAACCTGAAAGCAAGTATAAGCTATCTGACTAACAAGTACACATTAATAAATCTTGATTATTACATGAAACAAACCTCCTTCATTTTCTTCACTTCGTTCTGTGCCTCTGCATTGCCCGGATCAAGTTTGAGAACAATTTCATAATCTGTTAAAGTAATATTGAGATTGTTACTTTTATGCCTTTAAATCAGACAGACAACTGATTTTACACTAATTACCTTCTAATGCAGATTCATATTTCTTTTGAGCATATCGCGCCGCTCCTCTTCGTAAAAATGCTTTCACATACTTGCTGTCTAATGCAATTGCTAAACTGCAGTCGGATTCTGCCACAGCAAATCTGAAAAGAGCATAATGAAATAGGTATGTTCATTCAAATGTAAAATATCACTATTTCTGCTTTTCAAAATGAGCAATAATACTCGCTTTTTGAGTCTGAAGAAAGCTGTAGCTCTGTTTGTTGGAAGCACGGGGTTGTAAGGGTCTGCAGCCATTCCTCTGGTGTAACACTCAACAGCTTCGTCATATTTGCCCTCTTTAAAAAAACTGTTGCCCTGAAAAAAAAAAGTAAATACTCAGTTAAAGATCAACTATTGTGTTTGATTTCTGTGTTTCATAAAAGTACTAGGGTACTTTTTCTTTCTCAGTCAGGGCCTTTTCCCGATCCACTGCAAGTTCCTCAGAGTCGGATTCATTTGACTCTGGTGGGCTTTCTTCTTTATCCATTTCTTCCAAGACCTTGTCCTGATGGAACAAAAACATAAGAAGGCATAAATCTTACATAGCTTGAATGATATTTTAACTGAACAATTAACAGCATACCACATTGAATTTGTCCCAGGACCTATAGTCATATCCCTTGATTCTTTCTTGCGTTTTCTCTCCTGTTGTCTCATCACCATTGCCTCCAAGGCCATTACTTGTAGATGCCAGTTTATTTTTCTTCTTTTCTCTCATCTTTGCCTTGTAGTCTTTATTGCGGATAGGTGGGAGCTTCTTCTATAAAAGAAAATAAAAACAAAATGGTAATGCAATTACTAAATGTGCAAGCTACTGATCATTTGGATGGGTGCTGCTATACATGTCAACAATTATTTACCAGCATTTCAGAAATGTAACGAGATAGAACTTCAGTGTTTATAAAAAGCTTACCTCTTCTCCCTGTACTTCTCCTGTACGGAGCTCCTCATCCTTCTTCTTAATGTCTTCCTCCCAGGTATCCAACTCCCGCATAAAACTGTGCAAATCTTCAGCATTTTGGCGCATCTGAAGCTGAAGTTCCAGAGCTTTGTTTCCACCGGACATGATCTTTCTAAAATGGCAGACTTTGGTTTAGGATAAGTTTCAATTTTCAATTTGCAAAGTATCGTTAGCTGAATGCTGAGTGACAAGAGATACACGCCGATAAAAAAATAACTAGCAAAACAGAGTGAATAATGGTTGCTTACAGATAGCAATTATGCAGTAGCTACTCCGAACGTGTACAATTTAATGTAAACAGTTTACAGTCTAACAAACGTACTCAAAGTTTCTTAACTTTTACTTTAAGAAAGAAAAGTGGAGAAACATCAGGCGGTTGTGTTTGTGTGGGGAGCCATGACAGCCTAGTTCCGTCATGCTTTGCTCTGACGCATGCGCCGAAACGTGCCAAAGATCGTTTATGTTAAAAGAAAATGTATGATAAACGTGGATCTATCATGGATCTATGAAAGACAGTAACACACTATGAACATATTATGTGTAGTACTAATATATTTATTGTTTTTTTATTGTTACACGTTATTAAAATTATTTCAGTGTCAATTGTGTGTATGATTTTGTACTGCATTTCACGTTGTCTACCATGCTACCTACTTTTCTAAAACAAGCTTTGTTCCTGAACTAAACTATATATTTTTTCAATATAAAATTACACAAGTACATTACAAGTTATTTTGTAAAAAACAGTTCGTACACATAAGAAGAAAATAACTAAATAATTAAATGTTAAATAAGATTTTTACTTTTGCTTCGCCTGTACCACGTGACCTACACAACAGCGATGACCTCCTGCCTGGTTAGCGGTGGCAGCTAACGGCGGTACATATGCAGTTGTTTACAAATTGTAGATATTAAAAAAGAAAATGGACCAGACCAAACAAGATGAGGATTATGGGTATGATTTATTCCCCGGGAGAAACAGCTCGAAGTACAACAAGGGATTAGTTACAGAGAGGCTCTTCAGGTTCAACCGCAAATGTCAGGCCATGTTGCAGGTCGCAGTAGATACCAGTAAGTACAGGATTTCTGCAATGCCTACATAAAACAGAAGTTTTCATTCTGCCAACAAAAGCATAACGTGATGTCTGATGCGTGCTTATTACTTTATATGTTGACTCTAGGGCCACCATAGCTAAAAATTTGGTATTCTGTGACTTATTCCGTCTTTTTTTCCCTTAGATCCCTATGCCAAACTTTTACTCGGTGCAATGAAGAATTCTGGTTGGTATGTATGATTATGCCCCAGGCCAAGTTAAACATTTCTCAAAATCAAATCTGAATGCTATGTTTTTATCAATTCATCTATTCAAATCAACCATTATTTCTTGTTAGGCTATATATACCCTATATGTTTGTCTGCAGTACATTCCGTCATATTATCCCGTGATCTATTGACACTGCTTCATATATTGTACAGCCAAGTATTTAAAAGCAGACATTTTTCCTGCGAAGACTGTGATGGTACAGTTAGTGGTGGATTTGATGCTGCCTCTTCACAAGTAAGTGCATCTCTCAATTATAAAACACACTGTACTTTTGACTATCAAATAAAAAAATAAAAATAATCTTTTGTATGTACAATTTGCAGATAGTTTTGTGTCAAAACAACATTGAGAAGCAATCCCACATGAACAGAGTTGTCACACATGAACTCATCCATGCCTTTGATCACTGCAGAGCAAATGTGGACTGGTTTAACAACTACAGACACCTGGCATGTTCTGAGGTGAGTGCAACCAGGGCTTTCTCTGATCTGACCTTAAATGGCATGTTTTACTGTTGCAGCTGAAACACTGACAGTTTAAGTTGTGAGACTGTATTTATGAGATTTGAAAAAAGGTTTACAATATACAGTATACACCCTGTAAGTCTCAAACAAGTCCTGTAACATTAGGCTAATCTTTTAACTAATATTGTCTTGAAGGGCGCTTTAGAGGCGATGAGTAAATATAATTTTTAAAGCAACAGCACTATGTAGTTTATGTCAGATTCACATTAAACATGGGATAAGTTTGCGGCATATTTTCAGCTAGTTTTTTTGTGAACTGCAACCACATCTGCCTGCAGTGCTCTGTGGCTCACGTGACATTTTTTGCTTCATTTAAGAACGAGAGGATACCTTTCGGCTTAGTAAAATAATGGGATCTAAATAAATAAACGTCATTCCTAATTTGTCATTAATAATAATGTTAAGCATATTACTGTGTACAGAGTTCACTATATAAAAGTGTATTGTTTCTATTTTAGATCCGGGCAGCTAACCTTAGCGGAGAGTGTTCATTTAGTAATGAACTTTGGAGATTCCAATTTGGCCTACAGAAGCACCACCAGGTATCTAAAGAACCTTGAAGTGATTTCATTTCAATTGTTCTTTCCTTACAAAAACTCTACTAACATCTTACAGAAGTGTGTCCGAGCTCATGCCCTCCGCTCTATTCTGGCCGTGAGGAAAATAAGCAGAGAAGACGCTGAGAAAATAGTGGACGAAGTCTTTGACTCTTGTTTCAATGACCATGCACCATTTGGACGCATCCCTCACAGCAAGAAGGACGCAAAGTTTGCCTACAGATTTTATGAGAGCAGAGATCGATATGATGCAAACATTTAATAGCACATCTCATTTACCTCTCGGGGTGCTTTAGCTGGCCCAAAGGCTGACATACTGTGACAGAGGCAGCTTCTGAGACAGTCTCTTATTTATAGCTTCAGTGGTCACAAAATGAAATATCTTCTGAAGGGATTTCAGTGTAAAACATTTCTTCTTTTTGGACACTAATTCTGCATAAAGTGATTGTAAAGACTGAAATCACCTTGGAAGTATTAGATGAGGCTGCAGTGATACTTTTAGGTGATCAGTGGTGCTTACGAGGAAATGCTTATTTCCTGTTTGTCCATTAATGTTTCTGCAACCTCAGTTGATTCCATGTAAATAGAGTGGACTGTGCTTAAATTTAAAAGAATAAACTAAACTCAAAGTTTTACAACATCTTTTTCTTTGTTTTCCCACTACCCTAGACTACTTGCCAGTCAGATCTTTGGAGTGGTAAGCCAACTCCAAAAAACATGTTTTGCAGCAATTTGTAAGGAACAAAAACACCTGGAACAAATGTAATATAGGTAATTTTAATGCATCCTTCTCTTTATGCTATTTATGAAAGATCATTTGTTTCATCTGATTTCGAATCTTAAATGCCGCTGAATTTCTCACTTTGAATCTTATAACTCAAGGTGCCAAGGCCTAAGCAATCGATTGTGTGTGACTGAGGTGGGTGGGCTGTTTCTTGTTTGCTTTTCTCTTCTGTGGGCCGAGCTTCTAGTTAAGGAAATAAAGAGATGAGGTTTTGATTAGGCTAATTATGACCATTCAGGTTGGTTCCCTACAACATTTCCTGGTTGTTAGATTGACTCACTTAGGATCAGTTACTTATGCCTTGGCAGTTTGGATCTTTGCTGTGAAATTTTTCACTGAATTTTACACTGTTGAATTTGAGGGCTTGAAGATATATGTGCTTAATATTAAAAAGGTGAAAATTTTTAAACACATGCATAATGTATACTTAAATTTAAAGTTACTTGTCAGATCTGTGGAGAGGTAAGCCAACTCACAATAAGAATGCATGTTTGCAGGTATTTATAAGGCGCAAATACCTGTAATTGAACAAATGCAACATAGGTGATTTTAATATTATACAGTGAAACATTCCAGACAAAGCAATAGAATCTCCAAGGAGGTAAGTTGGTAGAAAAGTTACACAGTGCACCTTCAGACATTTCCATAATACAGCTGCTAAAGAATCATGTCTCCTTCCACAGATTTTAATGAAGGACAAAGTTAAACAAGAATTAGCCTCATAAGCCCCCCAAAAACCCTGTCTCTCCTGTATATCTCTATTACACCACACATTCAAAAGCCCTCAGTCTCTCCTCTGGAGTAGTCTAATATACCACTTACTGTATCTCGGAAGTGCCTGCTCACAAAACATGGGCATGGGTTGAACAATGAGCGTGGGTGGGATGGAAGGGCTAAAGAAGATTAGGTTAATTTTAGCAGCTTAGAAAATGATCAAAAGAGCTTCTAATAAGAGGGATGAAGAAGTTAATGGGGTTTGGACTTAATGCAATGTCATACCCAAGTTGACAAAATAGACAAATTATACAAAACAGAATTTGTGTACAAATGAAATATAAGCTAATATGTTTGATCAGTGGTTTTACAAGTATAATTTATCATTCATTGTTTTGTACAGTTTGATATGAATAATCTTTATTCCATGAATTATTCCCACAAATACTGTAAGCATTAAGATTGAAGACTACAGAATAAATCTTTTGGGAATAAACATATATAAAGTGATAAAATATTTCCTACTTCAATCATAATGAAATCATTTTGTTCAGTACATATACACAGAGCAGTAATGTGTATTTTTATAGGTTAATTGATCCTCTAAATGGCAGTTTTGCTTCATAAGAGATCAAGCTCAGATCAAGCCAAATCCCAGTCACACTACTTTAATAAAATACATACTTTAATGTAAATGAGTAGAGTGTTGCAGGTAGATGCTGTGGTCTTTTATCACAAACATTCAACAAAGTAATCAGTTTGTTTTTTTTTTGTTTTTTTTTTTACTATTTTATCTCTGTAAGTGAGGGGCTGCCCACTGTGATGTAATTATGCTCCTGCTACAACAGCACACAGCCTCCAGTGAAGTGCAGTGGGACAGGGACTTAACCCACAGAGCAGTAATGAAGTCGTGCCATTAATTAGATTATTCCAAACGAACTCCGACTGAGCATGAACCATGCAAGAAGAGAAGTTTGAGATGTGCAAAGAGCCAATACAATTTCAATCTGAATTTGAAGTAGGCCGATGCAGTGGAGACTTGGTAATATCACACTAATCTTTTATCCTGTTATTTTCTACTAATTGAACAGGTATATTAGGTTTCTTTAAAAAGTTTCAACATCTTACTTGGCATAATTTTAAATTTCATATTTTCAAGTTTGCCAGAGAAACAATACAACTTGGAGGGTCTACTGAGGTCTGCTAAATAAAAACATGCATTCTAACTGTCATTGGGGTTGCCTCTCCACAGATCTCGCCTGTAACTTAGCTTGGTGGCATCACCTGCTTGTCTGTGTGGATATGCTTGATGCCATAGAGACAGGCAGACTCTCCACCAGAAATGTTGCATGATGCACCTTTAAGAAATTATATATTTTTCATATTACATTTATGTATTTCAAGTATGAGAGTGAGGTAGGCGACAACCTTTGAAAGTAAAGGCCATTTACCCATTTACTGCATATACTGTGGACAATTTAGAAATAGTAATAATCTAATGCTTACTATTATTAATATTAATTTAGTAATAATCCCATCTTTTAGAATAGTAAGAGCAGAGGAAACCATAGTAGGCTACAAGGCCCCCAGACAATATATTTTTGCTTTAGATTGTTTTTTATACTTTTTTATTACCATAAATGTGTAGTAAGATTTTACTGCTTTCTTTTCCCATGGCGTGTCCTTCAAAACTGTAAACCGGTGGATTTGTGTTACAATGACGGCAGTTTATTAAGACCTAATCCTGGATATTATATCAGGAAATCCATCCAAGCTTTGACACTAGTCTTTATGAGTCTTGTTTTCACTTTCTTTGTTATCACATTGGCCACTCTCCATAAAACCCACATCTTTAAAGTCTGTAATTAACCGTCATTATTCTCTCATCAACAAATAATCCTCTCAGATTTATACAGTTTGTTTTCCCCTTTTTACTTATTTGTGCTAAATGCCTTAACAATATTCACAGTGCAGAGATAAAATGCCTTCAAAGACGTGGGCAGCTGGTTAACTCACACTGAAGAAGATGATGTCCACAGCAGTAATTAGCTCACGTTGGCATTTGGATCACCACTTTCTGCTAATGATATGCGTGATATTAATTAAGAGAAAGTGATTAACATATAACTGCTGAATATGTCCCGGGGTAGGAGCAGCAGTGGGTGGCTCTCCCTGCAGACACTGGCTCATTAATACTCCTCAACAGGCAGCCTTGTTAACCTTGACAGTTGAGAGTGATTCTTAAACTTTGTGGACTTTTCTTTGAAAGTTTCACACAGAAATGTTTAAGCAGAATTCACTTGTTCTATTGTCTTCTCATTTCTGCCTTTGGCCTCCCTGCATGATATAAATGTAGATTTGTCATTATTGGGATGAAGAAAACCTTTATTCATGTTTAAAAGTTTAGCTTTGTTCTACTTTATTGGACATTTTTGGGTATCTTTTGTCAGCATGGTGAGTACTTCACCATGAAATATTTGTAGACCTGGTAGAGCACTCACTGTCATATGCCATAACATATTAATTGCATTTTTTGGTTAGCTATTTTTGGTTTATTATAGGATAGCTCCATTGCCATCAAATCAAAACAAAAATATATTTTAAATGAACAAAAGTAAAAAATATCACCTATAAACAGGAAGCTGAAACCCTTGAATAGCCAGCATGTCATTCAGAAGTCCAAGGACAGATCACCTTTCTTCCTCTTGTTAGTGATGTGTGCTGCTCTGAGCGGACAGGAGCCCATGGGACCTCCTTCATTGTGCAGGGATGAGCCCGGAGGGTGGGCTTGTGTCCCAGGTGAGCCCCTTCTCTTTGACCTGTCCCGCCTCCTGCGTGGTTAGTCCAGATAAGTGTCCTCCAGCTGCACACATTTGTTACGGATGGATGCCTGAGCCGAACATCCACAACCACAGGGAGCACCCGTGTACATCCGGGACAGGGGCCGAGCTCTCTCACCCGCGTCTGACTGCGCTGACATATATAGATTGGAAATAGGGCAGCTGTGGCATAGGCTTCATGCTCTGATCAACCTACAACCACCTACAATGCCAAACATAGCTGGGAGGCTATATCATGTTTCAATGTTAAAGCTATATTTGCAATGGCTCTTTGGTCTTATTGGTCTTACCAATCGACATCATTCACTATACCTGGTGGAGATATTATAATTGTCAGACCCACAATCTTGCACATTCCAAACTGGTGTGATAATGGCATAGGTTATTGATTTTCAACCAGTGTGCCAGGGAACACTAGTGTGCCTTGGAAAATGTCAAAAAAGAGACAAATATGACCACTGTTGCAGTTTAATTAATTTAGTGCCAGACACTGTGATGCAGACGTTATTTACACTTTTTTGTTATCCATTTCAGTGGATAGTGTGCTGGAGCCTATTTTTTAACAACAAAAATATGTCCCGGCTCAAAAAAGGTTGAAAGAACACCTGCTCCCACCAGTTCATGCTGTCATTGTGTTCTTGGGCAAGACACCTCACCCACCTTGCCTGTGTAAATTGTATTAGACCGATGAATATTGAATGAATATTTATGCCAATTGGCAGTCACAGTCCTGCAACCTCACTGAACTAAACAGCAGGCCTAGTGGCTATAAAAAGACATATATAGCCTACATACTTTGCACGAGACACAAACAAAGTGAGTCACTATCATTAAAGGTGCACTACATAACTTTTCGGTAGGGGGGTCTCACCTTTTTGCTTCTGTGGAAATGTCATTGCTCTGCTTGGAAAGTATGACATTAAACAGATCTACCTTAATTGCAGGTGGTTTTGTTGCTCAAAAAATACCTAGAAAAACAGGCATTCTGACTGTGAGCGGAATTGCCACTCCACAGATCTGGTTTTGTCTGAGGTTTAATGCCATATTGTGCCATTAATGTTATTCCAGACAAAGCAATAACATCTGCAGAAAAGCATTTGATGGACCCTCCACCAGAAAAGAAAAGTTACACACCTTTAATATGTTTCTATTCCTCATGAAGTCTTGAGCTTTATTCTACCAGAGTAACTCAAACTGCTGTGGTGTTGTTATTGATCATCAAAGGTCTGCCTGACATCCTAATGAGCGCATAATTATCATTTAGTCTGTCTGACCTCTGCTCCAGCCGGGGCTTCATTACTCAGCAGACAGAGGGCAGCACTGACCCCATGTCCCGTCTGCACATCATACTCATTAACAGAGGCCGGCCCAGGCATGGCTGCTGCTGCTGCTACCCCCAACCCCAACTATTGATGCTGCACACAAGACACTAGGCCTATAGTCATCATCACGGACTCCAACAAGGACAAACACATCGATTCTCCGTTTGACTTTGGTGATAAAAGGTGTGGGAAAGTCATGATAGTTTAGGTGGAATCCAAAACTTGTAAACCTGACTTCACTTAAAAGTAGCCTATATTTGTGAGAATGGGTACAATGAGTAAGATATGGGGAGCAGAAAGGCAATGATGGTCATGGAATTCTTAAGTGAAACAGGGAATTTAGTTACTTGTCTGAAAATGCAACACAAAAAGTACAATTACTTTTGTCAGAATTTAACTGCTCAAAATACTTACTTTTATATTTTGATTTGGCTGTAGCTGTTGTATGTCTTAGGCTTGTCACAGCTTCATATTTCTATCTTCACCCTAATGTAGTAGCATGTGTGTCCACTAGAGGTCACTCAGGCACTGTGAACTAAGCTGCAAGCGCTATAGATTTTTTTTTTTGGGCTTTTTTTAATTTCATAAACTCTGAACTAACCTCGGGGATTTGCAACAGTTCTACCATATGTTTAATTAATTTGCATCAATGAAATCGACAAGCATGTACACAGGGCAGCTGCCTGTAATTCATAACACACCAGGGAATTTGCATAAAACACAATAGATGTTTGTAAGTTATTGACTTGGGGGTTAATTAAAACATACAGTACATCATGTATCTTGGATGTTGCTCTATAAATGGCAGCAGTTTTAACTGTACATAGAGTTTTCATTGTTTATTAACTTTAAAACAATCTCTTAAGAAGAACATGTCCCATAGCCAATGGATCTTGCATTATAACACCATAGTAATGTACTTTTCCCACAGTCTGTTCCTCTGAGTAAATACACACCACTTAATAATCTCTGGGCTTTCCTCTCAATCCCCTGATCCTGTCACTCCTCTCTCCCCCTCAGGACGTCCCGTACAGAGATACCTACACACCCATAAACACACAGAAACCACACTTTTGATGATAAATGCACCTGGTCGCCCATGTACTTGTAGACAGTGTGGGGAAAGGTTTCTTTGCATATGGAGACAGGGAGACAGCAGTACTTAACATGGGGCAGTGATCGTGAAAGAGCCCTGACCTTATACCAGCTTGTTACAATTTATCATACACTTGTAGTGTCCAAATGAATAAATAGTTAACAAAGATTGCACTCAGATATTGTGATAGGAGTTCAAGGTTCAAGCACAGAAAAAGTGGAACAGAATGACAAAAGACAATATACCAGCATACACACCTGCACGACGACTTACACTTTTACTTAGCCCTCATCTACAGCTTTTAGGTCTAACTTGGCCAGACCTTGTTTTGTCTCACAATAACAGTATGGAGTGAGTCTTAAATGTTCGTTTTGAAAGCTCTCTGCTTAGCTTTGACTGAATCAAAAGCAGTAAAACGTGTGCTTCTTGGAAAACTGTCTTGTATTGGAAATGTAAACAGAGGCTGCAGGCTGGGTCCTAAACTGTGGTTAATCTGAGACAAAGCCAATGGCTCACAAACAGTCCATGTGTGATCACACTCTTGTGGTGTGTCATTGTGCTCATTGTGATGTCTGGCTGTCCATCACACTCATATGGATCAATTTCAGATTTGTTTGTAAATTGTCTTTTTGAACTAACAGCTTTTATGTTTCCCTTCGGTGTTTATATGACAAGAAATTCTTTAAACATTGATACACCAAAAAAAAAAAAAAAAGAAAAAGACATAGTTACATAAACAAAAATAGTTGTGGCATCAAAACAATCCCCTTTAATCCACTTTTAATCCACTTTAACTAGCATTTACAAAATCTCCCATAGTTATAAGCAAAAGTGCAAAGGTTCCTGTAAAGAAATTAGATGTCCATATTGTAGCCTTTACTGTATATCTTTCTTTCATATACAATAGGAAGCATTTATCAGACAATTGCATCTTGGTAATACATATTATACTGTATGTATAATGTTACTAAACGTGTCTCAACATCACTTGTCCTCATTCAGGCATTAGCTGGACTATAATGTGGGTGTCAGAACAATAGTCTTAGCTGTGGTCTGTGATTCAAATCAGGTGTAAGTGACTGACGCTGTATGGACCACATATGTGTGGCTTTCACACTGGTAATTACAACACTTTCAAACATGTGCTATGGGCGTTTGATGTGCAGTCAGAGAGAGACCTTTGAAGATTAGCACCAGCACCATCTGTGAGAAACTGAGGAAGAGGAAGAAGAAGACGAAGAGAGAAGCAGAGAGATGAACTGACACATGTGAAATCGTCCCACTGCTTTGTGCAATACAGGTGCTCATTACTCACAATCACACTCTGGCTATACAGGAAAGCATGGTCCAAAGATGATTTTTCTTGATAGTTGTTTGTGAAGAGTTTAGCCAATATTTAATAAGAAATTGAATGATCTATATGTTGGACAAGTTCTGAATATATACTATGGGAAACTGCCAGTGGGTCAGTCAAGAGTTTTAGTAAACTAAACTTATAAATATTTCAATTTTTCTTCTCCATATCCGGGACCGGGTCGTGGGGGCAACAGTCTAAACAGGGACTCCCAGACTTCCTTCACCCTGGACACTTCCTCCAGCTCCTCCAGGGGGACTCCAAGGCGTTCCCAGGCCAGCCGAGAGACATAATCCCTCCAGCGTGTCCTGGGTCTTCCCCGGGGTCTCCTCCCTGTGGGACATGTCCGGAACACTGGAAAACTCATTTCGGCCGCTTGTATCCGCGATCTTGTCCTTTCGCTCATTACCCAAAACTCATGACCATAGGTGAGGGTAGGAACGTAGATTGACGGTAAATCGAGAGCTTTGCCTTTCGGCTCAGCTTCCTCTTCAGCTCCATCCTCCCCTCACTCGTGAACAAGACCCCGAGATACTTGAACTCCTCCACTTGAGGCAAGGACTCTCCACCCACCCGGAGAGGGCAAGCCACCTTTTTCTGGTCAAGTTTTTTGATAATAATTATTATAACATAATTATAGATTACAGAAGCCTATATTTTAGAGAAATTAGCTCATGATCACATTGGTCTGGTCATCCACCACATGCCTGGATTCGAATATATCCCTCAGGAAAAAAGAAAAGCCCACCTTTACCAGAGAGCATTCTGCTATCTGACATTAAACAGGTGTTAAAATGTGTGTATCAGCACCAACATGTGGTGGGTTTTTAAGAGTCATGGGCAGTTTGCTGCAGGTGGTGCTGGGCGGGGGCTCGGGTGGTGCATATGGAGCGTGGAGGTCTCTGAGGGTCACTACATGTGGATACAACAGTGAGCTGGGGAAACATGGCACCACGGCAGGGAAAACCAGCACATTTTCCACTTTTTATGAGACACAATACCTTTAATGGAGTTATAGCTTTCTAAGGCCTGCAGATTTTTTTTTTTTTTTTTTTTTTTGATCAGACATTTTGAAATAAGTTTGCCTTCTCCTGTGCTCTCCAGATTTCTTTCATGTATGCATATGTTATTAAACTTAAAAAATTAGTCCGTCTTCTACTTCAACACTCTATAGGCTAGACACTTGAAACCGCAAAGTTCTCCATGTAAGTCATTTCTGAATATTGACACTTATTGCCTTCAATACAACATATATAGCAATGTAGTGTCATGTTTCTAAAAGCGATATAGAAACTACTGAAAGACAAAGGACAAAGAATCCTGGTCGGAGGTTAGAGATGTGGTCTTGCTGTTGTTGCTTGATTTTGTATGCATAAAAAATGTTTAGCGTTTAATAGGATACACACAACCCCTAGTGTCCCCCCCACATTCGAGAATGAGAGAAGTCCTGTTTGGTGGGAACGATTATGTCCCCCTCTCTATCATGGAAAGTAATGTGCAGCAGCAATTTGTCCACCTGCACCTCTGAACAGCAGGCTTGGTAACAATTACTGGGCCAGGAAAGCAAACATTACAGAGTCATTACAATAATGATAGTAATTCAGGCCAGAGGAGAGTATGCTCCACAGGCAGTCCCCCCACCTCAGCCCCTCTCCCCTCCCCAAATACTCAACTTCAACTTCACCATGATGTTTTGGACGTTTTCCCTCACAGTGAATGTTTCTTTATGCTGCCTAGTCCCTACACAAACACTACTGTTATTGATGGGCTGTTTTCGTTCCAGTGGACAGCTCCATAAATCACCATCTTGGGGTTAAATGAGGCTGTACTTAGACTGACTTGTCAATAATATATCATGCCAGTGATCAGACTTGGATTAATAATCCTATTAATAAAGCACTGCTCATGTAGTGCAATCAATTTCTGTTCATCATTTATAGTGATTATACTGAAATATAAAGCTAATTTTAGAAGAATGAAAAGTAGTACAACATCATTACATTTGTTTTGGTTGGTGAGTGTAGGAACAACATAATAGAAATTGTATTCCCTTAATGGTGCTCTATGTAACTTTTTGGTTAGGGGTCCATCACCTGCTTGTTTCTATGGATATGTCATTGCTCCACTTGGAATATTCCACAGTATAACATTAAACCACTCTACCTTACATTTATTAAAGTGCAGATGGTTTTATGGCTCAAAAATACCTAGAAAAACAGGTATTCTGGCTGTGGGCGAGTTTGCCAATCCAAAGATCTGACCTGTAACTTGGTCTAGTTTGATCTCCATGAAGACAGGTTTATTACCATACTGTGAAACATTCCAGACAAAGCAATAACATCTCCATGGAGAAAAGCTACACCAGAAAAGTTACACAGTGCACCTTTAACAAATGAAACATTTCTCTACAACTATGGGCCTTATGTGAGAGACATCTAATTAATGACTAAAGAGCTGCAGGGCTGATTGTCTGCATGGAAAACAATCAGGTATAATACTGCATTTGTTTCTGTTGTAAAGCGCTACAAAAATCACATTTGATTGATTGATTGATTGATTGATATGGACAACTGAGATTTACCACTTATACCACACAATAATTACAGAAAAATATACTTTCTGGAAAACTTGCCACATTTAAATTAAAATGATTTAGATTTGTAAAAAAAAGACTCACAAGTAATGACATTTTGATTAACTCCTGGTATGCTTGATCATAAAACAGCCAGTCGTCTTTCTGAATGCTTAACAAGGACCTATTTCAGGGGCATGTGAAAGTGGCCTGTCCCATGAGTGAGGAGGGGAGAGGGGGCACCAGACTGCAGGGCTGGGTCCCTCTGCTGCCAAGCTGCTGTAGAAACTTATTTATATTTCAAAAAGCCTTAGACAGTGCCAAGACATTATCCAAGACGAGTCAAGTAATGCAGTCTGCTGGTGCTGGTTCTGCTGCCATCCAGTCTGGAAAACATCTAACATCTTTGTTATGAGAAGAGCACACCAGTGGACCTGTGTTTTCCATTTGGAGGCAGCTGAGTCAGTGTGGGAGGACTGGAGCACATGATAAAATAGGTTATGAAATGAGAGAAATGGCTGCCGTCAGTCTCCTGGGTGGGCCCGAGAAAATGTGACATGAAGTCTATGGATTAATTTAGCATTCGTCAGCAGTTTTTGTGCAGAAGAGTTAGACTGATATATGAGGCCATTAAAGATCAGTCATAACTCTGCGCTTTGATTCAAGCATTTTTTTAGAGTTTCAGCAGCTGGATTATAATTAGAAGCAATAAATATGTAATGAAAAGCATGCAACAATGAGTGAAAAGGCATTTCATTTGGCACTGTTATAGTTTTGTGTTTTAGTTGTAGCCAGGCCAGTGTTTTGTAGCGAAACATGCCACAACATCCCCAATGGCCAGACTTCAGAAGGTGTGCTTGTACAGTCCAAGATGCCCAGGACTGAGCACTCCATCTAGTGGTACTGCACCCTGCAGTTTGAGTCCGGACTAAGACACTCAGCTGTGACAACCTGTAGTCAATTTGTGTATGCCATGTGCTCTACCCACAGAGCTATTTGTCTATAGTAAGTGTTATTTTACATATAATTTACAGCAGATTGTTGAAAAGTCCCATTTCATCTCAGTAGGACTTCCCTGGTTAAATAAAAGTTGATAAATAAATACAAATTTTACATTGCATTTGTTTTAAATTCTCAAAATGATTGCATAAAAAAAATTGGGCTGACCCTTTGGTAATCCCATTAAAAAAAAAGAAAAGTCTGAACCTGAATGATTTCATGTATTTGTATATTGGATAGGCTGCATGTGAACATCCATCACTGTACACATTCATGAGTTGTGTACAGTGACAAATCTGTTTTAATGGCATATTGGTGAGGAGTTATTCCCCTCTGTTCTGTGCCCAGTCCTTCTGTGGGCCCAAATGAGGCTCAGACAGTCTGAAGCGAAAGTGGGAATTCCCCACAGTGAACTGATCCTCTGCCACTGACTGATGTTGTAATTTCTCACTCAAATCTAAAACCAAACAATAAATATTGGACTCCTCAGTTCTTCTAAAAGACTTCACTGTTTGCACAACACAACCTGTCTGAACATGCTCCAGTGTAGAAGTACTCCCATTGTCAACCCCTGAAAGAAACTCTAGAAGACATATAGCCTTATTTTACCGACATGTTGAAACCAAATATTACAGATAAAACTGAGACCTCTTTTAAATTGATACAACACGCCTTGACTTCTGCCCAAAGTTAAATTGGTGTCAACACTGTCTTTGTGAGTAAGACTCTCTTAAATCTTCAGGACTAAAAAGCCCCCTCGGAGACAAGAAGACTGGATTTATCACGTGTAAAGCCCATATTGGACTCATTAATGACTGGCAAACAAGAAGAAAGTATGAGTTAATTGCAGTGACATTCCAGCCAACATATAAACTGTGCCTGTGCCAGTGCTTTTCCATGAGGAGTGATTGGTAATCCACTCCTCAATTCAAATAATCAAGAAAATATGGAGCTGAACGCATTGATGCAAAAATTTATAATAAAACTTCTCTGTGAAAGCCACCCAAGCTGTCAGTATGTCAACATAAATCAATTCATATTGTGGCCACGTCTGCTTGTGAATCCCCGACCTTGTCAGATCTAATAATAAATAAAATATTAAAATGTCAGGTAAGCTAATGCCGGGCCTAGTTAGTACTTGGATGGGAGACCGCTGCAATACCACTTGCTGCAGTGGGGTGGCAGTGGCTCTAATATAAACTGTTGTTGTGTCCTTAGGCAAGACACTTTGCCTAGTATGAATATGTAAATAAATAATGCTCTGTATAGCGCTTTAGGTGTCTTGAAAGGCACTAAGTTAAGTTAAAGGGCCCATATTAAGATATTTTCTGATCTATGTTATAATGTTTCCTCAACCACAACATACCTGGAGTTGTGTTTGTTTCATTCACACACACATTTAACATACAAATCCAGCATATGCAGGCTAGACACTGTTTCATCTTGTGATGTCATGTGGTGCTTCAGGAAGTGCTCCACTGTGTTCTCCATACACCTTCACTAGAATTATTTAGATAATGGCAGGTCTGGAATTGCCTATTTCTACTGAACAAACGGGAAAAGGCAGCTGTTAACATGAAAATGACCACTATGACATCACAAGTTGGAAAAGAGCATTTTGAGGTTCGGGGATGTAGACATATGTGTGTTTGAATGAAACAAAACACAACTCCATGTATGTTTGTGAAGAAGTAACAGCATTACAACATGGTTTAAAGCGCACAAGAATCCATTTTGTGTACTGTAGGACCTTTAAATGACTGTAGCCTTCAACCAAGTTTGCTTTACTAGTTTGTTCAGTGTTGCAATAAGAAAAGACTGAAAATGGAAAGGGAACACAATTATTAAACATATTATTGTTACCATGTAACTATTATGTGAAGACATTTTATTGTTTGTTTGTTTGTTTGTTTGTTTTTACATTAGTAGATCAATTAGAAAAATGCCATGACCAAAACTCTATATGAAAAGTTGCACCTCTGCAGGTTTGACAAACAGTACGGCGACTCCTGGTCTGTGCTCAGAGACTTATGAAAACACTCACACCCTGTTATCAGATTAAGTCTCTACAAAAGGCTCAACATCAACAAAAGAACAAATATTTCCAGGTTTTAAAGAAAAGGACCTCGATTAGCTCAGAGCCAGATTGGTCTCTCTATGCAGCAGCCCCCATGTCTTCATTCCTCTTCCTTTGCTTTCATTTGTTCAGCCTGTCGACGGCTCACTAGACCTGAAATAAAAACCTTTAGTGTTTATTTGCTCATTGTCAGCGTGAGGTTTTTCTCATCAGTCTCGATGCGTTTGAAAACTATGGATTTGAGCTGCCAGTGGGTTTGAGGTGTGGTACATGCAGAATGCACTGAAAGGCACTTCTCACCGTAACAATTGCTTATATTCTATAGCAATCATAGATGCTGTTGTAAGATTGTGTTGCCTGCAAAGTGCCACAGAATAGCTTTATCTCTCCATGGTCACAGACAGTTGGCGCAATCAGGCAAGTCAGATCTGTGCAGAGGTGACCTCTCTTGTAAAAAGAATGCATGATTTCGAGATTTTGTCATAGAAAAAGACACATAATTAAATAAATGCTACAAAGACGAGTTTAATGCTATAGTGTTGAACATAGGCGGATTCTCCAGTTATACAGTTATATAATACACCTTTAAAGGACTTGTTTTAGCATATATAACACCCCTCATTTATGTTTTAGCATGATATTTGGCAAAACAGTTATATTTGAATCACCATGGACAAATAGTATTAACATAGAGACATAAAAGAGGCTCTGCTCTGTTTGAGGCTCTTTAATCTGAGCTTTATTTTAATGCAATCTGACCAGAAAGAGCTGGCTTAGTGGGAACTACAACAAGTGAGCTGATTTGTGCTCTTAAACAAGTCTCTCACACATAAAATCGCAGTCAGAAGCTCGCTACCATTAGTCAACAGGTTTTCAGTTAATATCTCACACATTTTTGTTGAAAATCAAACTCCTTAACATGACCGTGAACACTCACATTGACCACAGGCTCTTAAAAATGTATTGTTTAAATCCATTTTGTATTTTTTTCTTGAGTTTTCATATTATCTTAAAACTTTTTTGACAGCGTTTGCTAATCTGAGCATCGTGTCCACTATAGAGATACATGTAGAACACCCCCAGCATGACGTCACTGCAAAGTATCAGTTGGTAAAAAAGTAGGCTACACCAAAACATTAAAAGAACTATTTGGCTTGACAGCTATTTGTTGACACCAACTAAAGTATAGAAAATCACTGACCTTCTCCTTTAACCTTTCACAGGGCCATATTTGTAAAGACACCTTTCAGAAACCAGACGATAAAGCTATTAACCACTCTGTCAACAGGGTCTGCTCGCCCCCTGACCTCGAGCTGAATCAACACTCTCCTGCAGCTCAAACACACGGAGAGCTAAGTAAGTGCTTGACCCCAACAATAGACAACAACACTGGTGTTTCTCCCCTCAAGGGTTTTGTGAAATAAACAATCTTAAGGTTCTATATTACACAAATAAACTCTTGTGAGCATTAAGCCATGTTATAATATTGTTACCTCATCAAAAACATATGCCTTTAATATTATTATTATTTGTCTACATCATGAAGTGGTAGTTTTCAAGTTAACAGCTACATTTTACGTTTTGTTTTGTTTTGTAGAGGTAGGCAATTCCAGGACTAAAGCTATTCATACAATTTTAGTGAAGGTATATGGAATTTACTTTTTGTTTGAGACATCTTAAATATGCAGGGTTTGGGTGTTATAATTTTTTTTATTTTAAATTTTCAGTGATGGGAGGAATACTGTGTTTGTATTTGCATAATATATTTACTACTGAAAAATCAAACTAAAATGTATTTTGTAACATATCAGTCAATCCAAGTATTGTATTCTGAATATTTAGAATACTTTTGCATTGAGGTGCATTGAAATTATAGTGTAAAGATGCAATATAGCTTTAAAAACAGCTTTATATTTGTTTCAGTATTTGTTATGCATTTCCTATCACTCACTGGAGAAGGAAAAATCACACCCACCTCACCACAAGAGCAGAGTTTCCTGTTTTTATCACTAGTTGTGTGCAGTTTGAGCCCTTAATTGTGTGATTAAGTACTACAATATATTCCTTTGATTTTAGGAAAGTAACTGGATACCACCAAATGAACTGTAACTGTACTGTGCAGTTACTCAAAATTTGTATTAAGTCAACCTTGCTTTAATGTCTATGTAAACTGTATATTTGTGTGTTCCAGGTCACTTGATGTTTGGTGAAGGCAAAATGACATTAGTTTTCAAATAACATACAGTGGCTCCAATAAGTATTTGTACAGCTCTGAAAATTGTGAATGTACACACCTATTATGTAAAATTAGTTACATGAATCACTTGGATAGATCTGGATGTTCCATCATTACAAAACATAACCATATTTTTCATCTTATAAACAACACAAAGAAATTAGTGAAGTTTTATCATTTATTGAAGTCCAAAAAGTATTTGTACAGTTCATTCTCAGTACTTGGTGGATCTACCACGTGCTTTAATGACCGCCTCACACCTGGCAGGCATACTATCCACGAGTTTCTGACCCACCTCTGGACCGAGGCCGTCCCACGTCTCCTGGATCAGTGTCTGGAGACCAGCCTTGTTGGTGGCATGCTGACCATGACGATGCCTCTTGACCTCCTCCCACAGGTGCTCTATGGGGTTCAAATCCGGGCTCTGTGGGGGCCATTCCAGCACCTTAACCTTCTTGCGTTCCAGGAAAGCCTTCACCCGCTTAGACGTGTGCTTCGGATCACAGTCATGCTGGAACACGTACCTCCGACCAAGGAGCCTCCGAGCTGATGGCAGCATGTGCTGGTTCAGGATGTCCTCGTACATGGCAGAGTCCATAATTCCACCGATGAAGTGAAGGGATCCGACGCCACTGTACGACATACAACCCCAGACCAGGACACTTCCACCTCCGTGCTTGACTGTAGGCTGTACATACTCTGGCTTGTACTCTTCACCTGGTTTTCTCCACACCGACTTTTTGCCGTCTGATCCAAACATGTTAAATTTCGATTCGTCAGACCACAGGATGCTTTTCCAGAATGCAGAAGGCTTGTTTCTGTGTTCCCGAGCGAATCTGAGGCGTTTTCGACGGTTCCTGGCGCTGATGTAGGGCTTCTTACGGGCCACCCTCCCAGCCAGACCTACTTCATGGAGGCGGTTACGGATGGTCTGGGCACAAACATGGCTTCCAGTTGCTTCCTCCACTTTGGTGGCAAGACTGGAGGCTGAGGACTGTCTCTCCCTCTGTACCAGCTGGGAGATGTACCGGTCAGTGCGCTGGCTAGTCTTCCTGGGACGTCCTTTCCTGGCTGCATTGGCTATGCGTCCAGACTGTTTGTACTTCTTGATGATGTACTGCACGGTCGTGTGGCGTAACGCTATCCGAGTTCCAATTTTTCTGGTGCTTAGGCCTTCTTTATGTAGCTGAATGATTTGCTCCCGCATTCGACGGGGTATCTCGCCTGTCTTAGCCATATCACAGGAATACATTATGGGCATGGTCAGGCCACTTATATAGGCCAGTCTGTGTAGAGTGTCCAGTATGGTCACGCTTGACAAAATCACACCAAGTGAGTCAACCATGTCCTGTAAACAACTGTAAACAACTCAAGTTAATTTTAGGTGAGTATTATAAGTTTTGTGACTCACTAATGGAACTGTACAGATACTTATTGGGTTAGATAATCGCATTTCTGACCAAATATGCCATTTTGACATTAAATATTTGTTTAAAACATAATATGATTATCAAATATTTTAATCACTTTTACACACAATAGCAAGCATTTAGCCGAATATACAAAAGCTGTTATGTAGTCGAATTTTCTAGTAGTGTACAAATACTTATTGGAGCCACTGTACGTATTGTGCATATTCTGAACGCTAACTTCTTCCTCATGTTTCAACAATGAGGACGTGTTTTCAGTCATTTTGGGATAACTGCTGAGCTCTAAGCCTTTCTTTGTAGTTTATGTTTCTTTGTGTGGTGTTTGTTGACGATAGCTGAAGTTTGTAAAATCCTTTAAGGACAGTGAGTGATTATACACAAGGGTCCAATTATTCTGAGAAATTATGCTCAGTTCACTCAAATCCCGGGAAATGCAACAATTTCTCACAGCGTACAGTGTAGCCAAACCACCACCAGTCAACACACAGTGAGTCTTCAGCCTCTCCGAGATGACAGGAATAGTGACAACCACTAAATGAAAATAAAATGAAATTCCATGATCATAAACTGAGTAGTTATAGCCTATAATTAAATAGATAAAAGTTAATTAAGTGTCAACGGGGAAAATAAATTAGGCGTCAACAGGAACTCAAAATACAAATCAGTATTTAAAGTTTTTCCAGCAATGTATGCTCAGTCACCATGGCGCCGTATAAAGGACAAATCAGATACATCACACAGTCTTGTCCTATTTTAGTCATGGATTTTAGTCCATTACCATGACAACTGTCAACATGTCCAGGCCCTGTCTTCACCAACATTCTACATTTTTCTAAAAAAAAAAAAACAATATGCCACAGTGAGGGACAATGTGCTACTTTTTTTAGTTTCAATTTTTTTTTTTAGTTTTAAATTGTCAATGATAGCATTATAGAGATGCAGCAGCCTTGTAATTATGATGACCAGCTAAACATTAGCCAATAGATAACGAGGCTATCTCGTTATCTATTGGCTGTTAGGTTGTGAATCAAACTCCCTACTCCTCTAACGTAACTGACTTGCCAGCAGCTAGAATTACGTGGTTTACGTACACCTGTCACACATTCCACATATGCAAGACGCTGTTCACTCAACCAACGCAGCGGTTCTTAGCGGCTTTTTGCAACTGTAGCTTCCTCGCAGTTTGCACAAAGTTTGTTGCGATGGCAGACAAGAATCCACTACCAGTTAGCCGCAAAAGAAAGTCTGTTTTTGAGGTCGCTGAAAGAAGAAGACAAGGGGAAAAGGACTGAAGCCAAACTAAGGGGATTCTTGGAGATTCGTTCCAGCGATGGCGAGCACTGAAGCAGAGGGTCTAAAGACTGACACATTGGTCGCTAAATTACTTCCGGACAGGAAAACTTCCGCTTATCATTTGAAAATGTACAGTATAGTTACAGCAGTAAAAGCAATTCTGAACTCACACCTCTATACGGAAACCCTGAGAGGCGAGCAAAAATAAATAAATAAATAAATAATAATAATAATAATAATAATAATAATAATAATAATAATAATAATAATAATAATAATAATAATAAATACATTATTAATAATAATAATAATAATAATAATAATAATAATAATAATAATAAATAAATAAATAAATAAATAAATAAATACTGTTGCTATACAGTTAAGGAAATCACCAGTGGTAAATGTAGTAGATAGTAAAGGTGAACTTCCTGGAAAGAATCACTTCACAAACATGCTTTAACATTGTAAACACGCATACACTCAAGCAGTAGAAGGCAGGTTAATTTTCATGCTGTCTTTGTGTCAGTCCTGACTTTGCCTCCAGTGGAGAAATGCCATGAGTGTCGACAGTGATGACAGAAAGAACGGAAACCACCTGGAGTTAAACCTCTCTCAAGGTCACCCCTGCTCATTCTTCTACCCCTCTGGATTGTAAAAAAATCCCTGGGGGGCGATGCTGTGCCTGTCTGGGCCTATCCACGGCTTAAGATCAATGTAGACAATTTCCTCCGTATTAGCAATTTGTTTGGGATTATTTCTGACTTAAGTTTGTTTAAGCAGATATCTTATTATAAAAGTGAGAATACATTTTGAAAGTAAATGTTTAGCCGGGTGGATGTAGGAGACTACGAACACAGGTTATGTTTTCATTTCACTCATTTTGCCAAATTTAATGAAGTGAAATTTTTTGGGAAGATGCAAAGGTTAAACAAGAAATTGCTGAAGTTCCCAGGTGCAGAAAGTAGTGTAGCCTGGAGGGTTTAGTGCCATTGTAGGTCATAAATCTGCACTCTTTTATGAGAATTAAAAAACATTGGCAAAATCTGATCTGATGTTCGGGATTCTAATCTTTGTTTTGTTTTGTTTTGTTTGCTGCTGTCATCTTTATGTAAGAACTGTCAGGGATGGCACAAGAGAAGAGAGGTTTTAGTTCCAAAAAGCAGTGAAACAATGACAGCAATAACATAAAATAAAATCGATCAAAATTGTGAGACCAAAATAGTGAACTAAACTGCACAATTTATGTATTATAAATGATTAAATGATTAAATGATTAAAATCTTGCCTATTCTTATGGACCTAATCTTGTGTCCCATCTTGTCTTGTGGGAATTGTCTTGTTCCACTCTTAACAATATCTTATATCTTTCACTTACTGATAGATAAATGCTAAAATTTCAAATAACATTAATCAATGGAGAGCAAAAGGGGGTCAAAGTTATTTCACTTCACCAAGATGTGTTTTGTAAAGAATTATCACATAGTTGCAGACGTGCTGAAATTAAACCTTAGACCCAATTAAATGGGAATCCACTAAAATCCCACGGTCGTATAACACGTTCACATGAGTAACCAACATTGTGAATCTCAGCACGGACCCAGCCATCTCTTTTCAATCTTATCATCAAACTCTGGCTTTTTGCATGATTAAAAGCACATACAAGAGCTGTGCGCCTTGCAGATGTTGCCATAAATCAGAGCTTGGCCCTGCCTCTACAACTGGCTGCTTGACAAATCCTGCACAATAACTGCGGCCCCCACCCCACCCTTCCAGTAAACGGGGAAAAAAGAAGGGAAAAAAAGTCTGGAATTCCTATCCGACTGCTTGTAACTCTTTCAGGACGATTGTAAAGTTGGAGCCGTGTCAGCACAGGTGGAAATCCGAGGGCTCGTAAAATCACACAGAGGAGAAGAGGCCCCGCCCACTTGAGGCTTTCTCTGCCACAACAATGTCTTGAACTCCTGCTGTCTGCACTGGCTCTCACTGTGACTAATCCCACTCAACTCTAAGGAGCTAAATCAGTTCACCAGCCAATGTGTCTGTGAACGCCAGTAACACGCTCCCCCATGAACATAAAGACGCCGCCAGGGTAATGGAAGGGAGTGAATCATTCTACAGGCAGCTTTCCAAGGCTGGTGAAATGTGCCTTCAGCTGAGGATACTGCAAACCTGCAATCCTTACATTTACATCATTTTTTATCTGTTTTGAGTACCAGTGTCATCAGATTTTTTCTTTTGGTATAGTTTCATTATTTTACATAATGGATAAGCTTGCCCCATTGAAAAAATCTTATAATTATACAGATTTATATTGCACTGTCCAAACTTGACATGTTTCCCATAAAGCTCTGTTCTTTCAGGTGGGTCAAGTGTAATCCCCTGACAAATAAGGGATTTGCATCAACCTTCTGGGTATAAAACCTCCCTTACATTCATAACATTATATAAGACTACTTTCTTTTCTCTGTCTGACCCTCTTTTGCATCCACTTCAGAATGTCCACTTTCACTACATTCTCTTAAAGCCTCCTGTTTGGCAGACTTCTCACAATTCAGTTACAACCACTTCTCTTAACACACAAAACTTTTGCATTTTGCCTCTCAGTTGTACCCATTGCTAAAATTTAAGTCACCGAAACAACTCCAAAAGTGAATTTAACATACATCTTATACAAATGTAAGAAATTAAGTTTATGGCTGACCACTTTCAGAGTTGTAAAGATTGTACAGATCAAAATGGCTTTCCCACTACGTAGTAATACTTAAGGTGTTGTATTTTATACTAAAAAGCTACATAGTATACATGGTCGGATGGTTTTCATAGAGTCTGGGCTGAGATTCAGCCTGATGGAAAAGTAATTGCACACATTATAAATGACTGTGGTACTTTTGAGGCTTCCAGAAGGATTCTGGCTTATGTTTGTCATTAACTTCAGTCATTTGATATGAACAAAAGTCTCTCACCTCATTGATTGTACAAAAGTGATCTCGCAACATTTCCTGTTTCTTTCTTACTCAGGAGGACAATGCTCAGTCATTATGTTTCTAGTTTATACAGTGCAATATTTCAGTATGTAATAAGTAAGCCAGTGAATCAGTATACTACAATTCTGTTTGAAGATGAAGTCTGAAGCATTTGAAATCTTTTAAAGTGTAATTGTGGAGTTGAGGTAAAGAAGAATCTACGGTGTTTCTGACACCACCATCACAGCGGAAAACCATGAACACATCACACTACCATTTTCAACAGCATATATTGAACAACTACAACCTTAGATACAAAAAAACTGGGGTCGACTAAACTTACCTTTATCTTAAGCTACTATCTGAAAATGATTCATTCTGACAAGGCATATCTAATACATGCATGAGCTCAGTGGTCAGCGTCCAATCCCCCGACACACTTCCTGAGCTTTATAACTCAGGAATAATCATTTCTGCGAGCCGCCTGCAGCCATTTAATACAATAAACATATGTCTTTGTGTCACCACATCTGGCAGCAATAACGGCAAATTAGCTACAAAATTCAGAGTGTCTGGCAATAAGATAAGGCTGTAGCATGCTAAATTCATTTTCTGGGGGAGAGCAGGACAGCAATGGCCTGGGGAGCTGACCCTGGATCAGTTATGAACACTACAAGCCAACATAATGCAACCTACAGTCTGAACTCAGATCTGCAGCACTGGATCCCTTGACTTCCCTGCCAGTCAGTGATGGTCTAGGGCAATAGTGGACTTCCTGTCTCATTTTACCAGGAGCAGAATCAAAGAGAAGAAATCCTAATCTGGCTGGTCTTTGCCTTTTGCCCACTGGCTGGAAAAGGATATTGTCGCCAGTTGCAGACTTGTATGGAGGCTTCATATCCACAGGCTTTTTATGATAAAGTAGGGGAAGCTTGCTCTGCCTCAGTCACTTGTCACCACAAATTGTTCTTGGGCTGCAGCAATTTTAGCAACTTTGGTGAACAAGTAAATAAACCATCCTGACCAAAGCAGCATGTTTAAGGGGGGAATTACAGCCATTCAGCCTAATTGTAACATGCATTTTTCAGTCAAGTGTTAAAATGAATTTGGAAATGCGGCAGGGAACAGCATTTAAAAAACTGATTTTACATTTGTATAATCTGGATATTTCAGCATGATGTGTGGCATTTTGAACACATTTGTACTGCATTGAAAAGTATCAGATTGACCAAAGAGTATCTGTCAATGGATGTCTTTCATTATTTCTCTCTTTCTTAACTTTGGTTGACAATTGCAGTATATCATTTGGAGTTTTTTCATGATTTAAAATGCATGAAGCAACCAATAATAACCCAAATTCTGTTTTATCTGTCTTTTGTTCTGTGACCTTCTATTGCACTTTATCTCAAATATAGTTTTTCAGGTACTTTTTGTTTATTATGTTTATTTGGTGTTCTTGAGTAAAGATTTTTTTTTTTCTTTTGGCTCCTCCCTCAGCTCTGATCCACATGATCCATGGTGAATAAGCAGCTCTGCTCTGTATACCATGCCTTTGTAAAGGTTCAGAGGAAATGTCCTGTTTGCTGGACTCTTGAGCCCCAGCTGTTGCCCAGGTGTGTGGATGTGTGTGGCGGCACCATCTTGTCCCAATCGCAGCCTCCTCAAAGAACTGGCAGCACTTCCAACAAAGCCTCTCATTCCATTACAATGGGGTAAAGGCGTTCAGAGGAGCTCTGCATACAGAGCACAGCCAGGTGTGCTAAACATTAGTCAGCCACACGGACAGGGAATAAACAGCATGTCTTAACAAAGCAAACCATCAGCATTTCCATTCACAGCTCCAACTGCAATGACTGAGCATGAATGAAACAGTTTTAAAGTATGCACCTTTTCAGAGATTGGGAGATTTTCATGGTTATTTGATTTAAAAAAAAAATTGTTTAGGTTAAATCATTGCGAAAAAGCTGTCTACTTAACAATTTCTATACATTAATCAAATTAAACCAAGGAATAACATAATCTTTTCTTGAATTTGTGTCTAATATATTTGTTTACTAATGGGACATTGTGTATTAAATTCTTGTATAATATAATATTATAATATATGCACTAATATTTCTCATTTTGAATTGACACTAAACATACCAACTTGATTTTTCCCCCATGAGGACAGGTCTGACACACAACGCCTGTGCTTGAATAGGGGCTCTTGACTAAATCCCCTCCGAAGTGCAGGCACCACCATCTTGAATGTGGCATTTGGTAAACACGTCTTCTCTCCGTGGCAGCCAGCTCACCGTGAGACGCTTTTCAAGTGCAAGTTTCAACAGCTAACAGTGAAGCACAAGCACACCTTTTTCCCTCACACTGCAGAGGAGAGGCCTACAATAACAAACGGCCCGACCAGGACAGGGGAGGTGAGAGGAGAGGGGTGAGATGGAGTGAGTCACCCAAACACATGTAAACACAGGGACTAGCTCAGGTTTGTGCAATATTAGTTCAACTGCAACTTCAGGGCGTTAACAGGGCTTAGATGTAATTATAACATGTGTATTTGCAGACAGTTATTAGCTAGGGTGTAATTATAAAAGTATTGTGTTCGGTGTTAGCCTTAGACCTGGGAGCTCAATATCATCATTTGGTATGAGCCATTAGAATGTAATGTGTATGTAATGTAATGTAATGGCTAATACATTTTTTTAAGGTGCACTTATTCAATTGCAGGTGTTGTATTGCTAAGAACATGCATCTTTACTTTGAGCGAACATACTTATTCACAGATCTGACATGTAACTTGGCCTGGAGGAGTCATTTACTTGTCTCCATGGAGATAGTTTGATGCCATATGCAGCATTAACATCTTCATGGTGACGAGCAGTTTGTCAGCCATCCACCCTAAAAGTTACATAGTCCATCTGAAGAAAACTGGCATATGCAAACCTTATTGGAGATGGTAGCTTATAAAATGGATGTCCATACTTCCCCCTTTCCCAAACATTTCCTTCAAGAGTTCCTGGTTAATTCCTAAAGCGTTTCCAGTCTCGTTGAGAGACATGACCACAACCTCTTCTTCAGCTGTCTCCTCTTCATGAGAAGGAGCAATGGCTTCACTCAAAGCTCCCCAACAAATCTAGGTATTCTTGAATTCACAGTTTTTTCTAGATTTCCATGGTAAATTTGAAATAATCTATATCCTTTTACTTTAGCAACTAGGTATTGGCGTAACATTCTCACTGTTGTATGAGAAGAAACATCTGCATTTAATGATTATTCACTATTACTGACAGTGAAACAGAGAACTCCTTCATTTTCTTTCATTCCCCTTGTCTAACACATCTCCATTTAGTATTAAAGAACAGTACTTCTTTTACGTACTATTTCAACAGTATATACTAGTATTATAGACTCATATAGCAACACTAGTTCATCAGAAAATATATAGCATTAATCTGTGTGAAGATTCAGCTCTATAGGTCTTGAGGTTACAATAAAGTGACTACTGCAGGACCTACTAAAACATCCAGAAACCTCTCTTATTGGACTCCAAACAACTAAACAAAATTTCTTTCGCTTACTATTTTACTATTTTTTGTTAAAAAACAGAAACAATGACCAACCAAGGGCCTTTAATGTTTGTTAGTGACTGCAGCTATGATGAAATAGCCACTAACTGTCTTTCGCTAATATGGATAATACTGGGTTAGGCTGTTGGGGTTATGGTCTCCCACCCCTTTTATTGTTTTAGGAGATCACATTAAGACAAGTACGACCACAAGGCACGGAAACTAGTCATTTTTACTGCAGTATTATGTGCCGCTACACTGACAAACCCAACTTCTGCTATAGCATTAACGTCCCGCTGCTTTTTAAAACTATTATCTACAAAACAAACAAGTCCACTAATAAGTCTCTTTAATAGCAAACACTGGAAGAATAAGGACCAAAGACCAAACTATATAAAAGAGTATTAGGGCTGTGTATTGCTACCGGGCCAGATTTTTAATGGCCAGGAGCAATGTTATTATATTATTAGTAATATTATTTATTAAGCTATTATGAGAAACTTATGAGCCATATTTTTCATTAGCAAAGGTAGGGTAAATATGTACACTAACTGATAGCCTGAGAGCAAAGTTTCCAGCATAGTCACGTTCATTAATTTGGAGCAGAAATTGAGGTAATAAAAGTATAAGCTTGTGATTACTAACAGAGAACAAACAATAACACTGAATTATGTCCTGAGCTGTAATGGAGGCAGCGTTGAAAGCAAACAAAATATGCACTTAGTGTTTTTCTTTGTCTCAGTGGGGGATCTCATTCATTATAGACTGGAGTCGTCCTTGGAGGTCTGTGGCTGTTGCCTGAAAAGTTCAAAAAGTACACTTGCTGCCAAAACGATTCCTAGTTACACCTTCTGCGGGAATACAAGCAGTATCTCCCTTTCATTATCCAATTTTTCATACACCTCTACAAATACTTTCTTCAGTAATATCCAAGAGACTATTTTCAAGTCCAGAAGACTCACCAATGTGTCTGATACTGCTGGTAAGAAAATGTGCAATATATCCAGTTTTAGTTGCTCAGGTTGCCATAGCCTTAGCGGTGGTACTTGTAGGTTCTAGGCTGAAGCTGCGATGGAAAGTAAAGGTATAAGTGTGAAAGTACTGTACAGTTTTAGGTATCACTTCATTTTACAGTGGATAATTTTGACTTTTACTTCCAAACATCTGAGGGCGGGTACCTGTGCATTTTACTCCACTGCAACTGAAATGAAAAGTAGAAAGTTATTTTCCTTATGATTTGGCACCTGGCTTTGATCCAACCAACATATATAGATAAAACTTAATTTAAAATAAGAAATTAAGTTGTTTCTGTCCAAATATAAGCCAATTCTTCATCCAAATCACTACATTTGACCAGTTAATAGTGTTAAAATGTGTTTTTTTTAACTGAAAAAAGTTAATTTTAAGTAAGTTGTTTCTTTATGTGACACGTAAAGTGGCTCCTTAATCTTTGTAGCTTTCACTGTGTCATATGTCTTCTGTAATGATTGTCTATTGTTTGCTCATGTGGTTGTCTTTAATGTCTCATGGTGCACTTTTTGTATGTTTTTCCAGTGTTTTTTGACAACAAATGGCAAATAAACTAACCCAACCTAATGTTTACTCAAGTAATGTTCTGCTCATGTATCTGTTCTACTTAAGCAACAAATCGAATACTTTTTCTACCACTGGGCTAAACTAACTTGTGAACTTATCATTGAGAGACTTTAATTCATCTGAAGATGGCACAGTTAATAACGGCATAATGATTCTGCAGGGGGATTAAAGACACATATGAACGTAGCTACACACATTTAAGGTGTTTTATTGTAATTGTGCAAAACATTGCTTCATTCAATGCCAATGGCCATAATAACTAAAACATACAGGGCTGCATATTCTTATTCAGAAATGGTAAGCAAAAATAATACAATCTGTTATATACACTTTACAAATTACAATAAACTTTATATAAAACAATTTATTCATTCAACTCTATTGTTGTATTGAGCTGTGTCACAAAACAGCCGCATTATGTCCCTTTTTAGGAACATGCCTTTGTCCGTTACATTCACTTGTTGCACTAAAGTCTTTTATTGCAATGTCCTTTCAGTGAGGTAGACATTTTTGGTTGTCTTCTTCATGGGGCAGACATCTTGTCAGCTAAGTACTGGTTCTTCTCTGTGTGTTGGAATCAGTCCTATCGCTGTCATACGGCTGTTCATATACACTGTGTTCTGAGTCTCTGGGGTGGTCCTCCTGCTCCGAATCTGAGTCTGGGGCAGTGTAGGGATTTTCATGGAGAGTCATCCCGTTATGGGTCACTGGTGGAGGGATAAAACTAGGGTAGAGGTCCTGCTGAGGTCTCCATGGAGCTTTCCCAAATGTGCCTGCAGGGGAAAGAAGAGGTTGTTATAGAGAGTATCAATTAAAGGTCTTGGCAATTCCTTAAACTAAAGTTGAAGTATAACATATTTGATCTAAGCCTGTCATGATAATTACTATACTGACTTATTGTTCAGTATATGACAAATGGAACAATGATTTTTGGGGGTCAATATTTGTCGTGTGTGCTTTCTTCTGAGTTACAGGGAGATTTGTAGTTATTTATCTGGTAAGATTTGAGCCGTGAAGGTTGAATTAATAACTTCTATGACTCATTACAGATGCAAACTAGGTACTTAAGTGTTTCATTCTGCTATTATTTATTGCAACTCATTATTCTTTTTACCAGAATTGTAGATTTAGAAGTTTTCGTTGTATAAATCAGCTCTTGGGTTGTTGTATCAGTGGCATAAATTTGTTTCAATATTATTGTTTAACATCTATATTTACTTGAGCAATATATTGCAGTTGAAAATGTGTTATTGTCACGATCTGCCTATTTTGACCCCATAAAATATTAGACATAGTAAAACTAAAAACATCTTTAATGGTGGACGTTTATCTACACAAAGTATCACAGTTTTTTTTTCAGTTGTTACGGCAGTTGTACTCAAAAGTGATTATGTGTACTCGAGACCAATACAAACTGTTGCCCTTTTCTCTTGAAGTGACACTGTTGACTACACAAAATGTTTTAAAAATATGTTGAGCTATTTTTTTCCCAAAATAAATGGAAAAAGTGAACATAACTTATTGGTATTTAAAGAAGAGGGTCTACATGCATTACTAGACTACTTTTTTTTGTACAGTAATTTGATACTTACCCATAAAGGTGTTATACGGAGAGAGGGATTCTGTTCCATAATCGTTTGTATCTCCTTCATCCACAGATACATGGCGCTCACTATGCTGCAGTGTCTGGCCGTTATGGAGGCTGCCATTGGGCATCTGCATTAGCACCGAAGAGGAGCAAAGGTCGAAAGGCTCAGAGAGTAGGTAGTCCCTTCGTTTGGAGCTGGGCAGACTGCCAGTGTAGTCCATGCAATGAGGTTTTTGATCAATTGAACATCCTGGACAGAAAATGCAAAGTAAGCAACATGAAGAAGATACAGAGATCTAGTAAGGTATATCATAATAACTTAAACTGTGCTAAAAACATACCTGTGTAAACATCAGAGGGGTCATTGGGATACAAGTTATCTCGTCTCAGCAGTGACCCAATAGGTCCTTGATAGTGACAGAGCAGGGGGTCAATGGCTGCCTCCAAATCTGTCTCACTTCCTGTATCAAGCTGACAGAGCCCTGCATAAATAAAGACAACCACAACTTTAGAATTCAAAACATTCCTAGTGTGATCAATATGAAAACATATGTAGCTTTACCATTCATGTCTTTGGGTTGGAGATAAAAGCCACTGTACTGATGACTGCTACCACTCTCTGATGGGATGTACCCGTCTTGGCGATCAGCGAGGGTGCCCTGGGATGAGAGGTAGCTGGGGATGTCTGCAGGTAGGTTGGTCTCATCTAGGGAAAAAATATATAAAGCACATTTTTAAAGACTTAAAATGCAAATGAGTCTTTCATGAAAATTACTAGTACTATCTTAAGTGTTGCATTCTGTAATGTATTTATAGCAACTCATATTCTCAATACTCAATATTGTACTCAATACTCAATATTGTCCGTTTAGAATACTTTATTGGGACAATTCTGCTTTATAATTTGGTTTCAATATTATCGTTAATCGTCTATTTACTTCAGCAATATATCGCACAAATTTTGTTGTGACAGGCCTACTTATAATGACTGTATATTCAGAAACCTTACCTGTATTAGTGACACTGCAGTTCTCGTTCCGTCTTCGTGTGTGGTAAATAATGACCACCCAGACGAGCGAGGTGCCCACCACACAGCACACCACTGCTATGATCACGATTCCTACAGTGGCCCAAGCATCTTCATCTGTCCCGCCCACTCCCATAATGCCCACACCAACTCCGCCTTGGACTCCAGGATCACAGTTGGGGTTTGGTAACACGGACAACCGGACATTCCCTCTCTCTGTTCCCAGCGCGTTAGACATCTCGCAGGTGTATTTTCCAGCATCGGCCTCAGCAGCGTCCACGATAATCAGAAGCTGGTTGGCGGCTGCAAAAAAGTGCCGCTCCGTGACCAGTAGGGGGCTGTCGTCTTTGGTCCAGTTGAGTTTTGGAGGTGGACTACCACCTGCGATGCACTGAAGAACTGCAGTTTCACCTTTTGCAACGGTGCGGTCCATAAGAGGCCTCAGGAAAGATGGTGTTTCTGTAGAAATAACGACAAATAAATATGATAGCAATAAAACAACAATTATTACTATTATCTATTAGATAATAGACCTTATAGAGGGAGGGGTCTATTAGCACAACTATGGGAATAAGATTTTCTTGTACAGTATTGCATCTTAACTGCCTAATGAATTTGAATGAATGAATTTGAAGTATGACCATTTTAGATTATTAAAACAAATAAAATTCAATTCCTAATATGAAAAACAACTTACCAAGCACAGTCAGTGTAGCATTGGCAGAGATGGCTCCTGCAGTGTTCTGAGCAGTACAGCTGTAAACTCCAATGTCCTCAGTTTTGACGTCGACAATGAAGAAGACGTCATCTTCTGGCATCACATGCATGCGGCGTTCACGGGCAGCTGGGAAATCTGTGCCTCCGTCCTTTTGCCAGGCGATCTGAGGTGAAGGGTGCCCCAATGCAGCACACTCCAGTCGGGCTGTAGCTCCAGCCCGGATACTCAGGTCCATGGGCATTTTAGTGAAGGAAGGAAGCACTGAGAAGAAAAGATAATTTTTTTTATATATTAACTTAATAAAATAGTATAATAAAATCATAAATAATAAAATGAATAACATAAATAATGATATGCAGCAACCATGAGCTTTCTACATTGGTCCACTGAATGCATTTTAAAAGCCCAATACAAATAAAATAATACAAGATAAGATGAACTAGTGAACGGAAGATGATAGCTACTGTAGGTCTTAAACATAGTTGACACATTGGCAACAAATGCTGTTATAAAATATTAAGTTATATTCATATTATTTTATAGTGTCACTGTATGTTATAATATTGCAAATACTGTACCAAAGGACTGCCGCCCATAGGAAATAACAGTAGTAGTATTTCCAAAGTCTTTTACGTATCCCACAAAATAAATAGAGATCTACATGCCAGCCAACTCCATATAGCCCTAAGCCAAAATAAATGGTATTGAATCACTTAATCACTTACTGTTGACAGTGAGCCTGGCCTTGGTGGAGTATGATGACCCAAAATGGTTGGAGATGACACACTGGTATTTGCCTTCACTGGAGAAGTCAACATTGCGCAGTTGTAGTGTGGTGGTGTACTCCGTCACTTCTGTGTCCCCGCCTGCTCCTCCCTGCACCCTGAGATGGGCCTGGTTGTGGATTTCAACATCATTCAGGACTTCATTGTCTTTTTTCCAGGCAAAAGTCATGGGTGAGTCACTGGAGCTGGCCGCCGAACAGACAAAAGTGACGTTTCCACCTTTAAGGGCTGACTGGGTCTCCGGCTGCACTGTGATCTGAGGCTTTGGAAAGTCATCTGCAGGGGAAAAAAAATGAATATTTTAATACATTAGGAAAGCATAATGTAATACTAAAGATGGAGGGGTGGACACTAACGGTAAAGTTAGCTAAGTTCAAGGAGTCTTTATTACTTCAATTTGATTTTGATTTACCATTTGAGACCACACAAAATAATAAACAGATACAATGATTACAGAAGACAGATGTATTTTAGGTAAATGTGTTTTGTCATTGGCTGTCCTTAATATTATAAAGGTTTTATTTAATCCCTGTTTTAAGGCTTGTGAAATCACTACCATATGCTATATTTATATTGATGAACACAGACACATAGTCAAGGCATTCTTATAATTTCTTGTAGCAATAAGAAGAAAAAGCTCACACCAAGTCTGCACATAATTTAGCCTGACTTGGAAAATTATGAACCTGGTAAATTTCCACAACATTTCCATCAAGAAACTCATTGGAATGTGCCAGCATCGGGAAAACTCTGTATAATCTGGGCCAGTTTTATGAAATGGAAAAACTGCTTCAAATAAACAACACTTTTTGACGCGATCAGCCTATGCATCTATGTGTGTGTTTGTGTGTGTGTGCATGTGTGTGTGTATATGCTTAAGCACAACACAGAATGAAAGCATCACTCACCGCACACAAAGTCCTCTTGGCTGACAGAGAACACGCTCCTGCCCTTCAGCATTTGCGGGTGGGCACAGCTGGCGTTGACGCAGGACAGGAAACTCTGCTCCGCCACCCACACCGGGAACCACTTGAGCTGGCAGTCGCACAACAGGCTGGAGGTGTTGAGACGCCTGGCAATGCAATACATACAGAAAGACATCAGTCACTCCAACATGCACTGCTATGGTTTACTGGAAAACTACAAACCTATACTGTATATGTTTTATAGAGAACAGCATATGGAAAGGGGTAGGGCTATATCAAGGCTCTTAACATTTTAGTAACAAGACTTTTAAAAATGCAGGATCAAATGGAAAAATCACAAGTACATAGGAAAACTGTATGGATATGCCAATAGACCTAAAATGTATTTCATTCCGTTTAGTATTTATTTGAAGGGAAAAAACAAGAGATGTTCCATACTAGTTTATAGCTAAAAAGCTAGTTTCCATCTGCAGGGCCTGATTGGCAGAAATAAATTACACAACGCAATTACACCCAATCAACAATAAGAACAAGATTGAGGAATCTGAAGTTCTTCATAAATTCCATAAAATCACATACACCAGAGAACTTGTTAATGGATAATCAATATTAAACAGCATATTGAAGCATTGAACATTTGACTAATGGAATTAACATCCAAACAAATCCATCCAAGCTACCTCTGTAGTTTTCTCTTTTAAATTTGGACTGTACTATTAGCATGTAACTCACACACTGCTGGCCAATGCTGTTTTCTCAGCGGCCCATAATGACTTTCACCTGGGGGCCTGTCTCACATCAGCGCTAACAAAAACTGCTCTGCAAAACCAAAATACTCACAGCTCCTGCAAGCTCTTCATTTGAGAAAAGGCGTTTGCTTGGAGGGACATGATGGCATTGTTACTCAGATCCCTGTAGGAAAGAAACAGAAAATATATGAAGTTTTATATCTTCATTCATATAAAACTTCCATAGAGTGAAGAAAGGTGCGAAGGCCAAACTTGAGCTGGGAAAAACTCTAATTAGAATCAAATGTTGTACACACTGGTGATCAATAAAGCCCCAGAGGAGGGATACTGATGGCCGCCTTTTGTCTTTTCCACATCAAAGCACAGCAATGAGAGGAGACGACTCGAACAAACAAGCTCTGTGTGACTCAGCCTGCTAAGTTTACAGCTTGGATTCTGGCAACAATCGCTGAAACATAAGGCCATACTCACAGGTGCTGTAGAGCGTCCAGTCCGGAGAAAGACTTCTTGGTGACAGAGCGGATTTGGTTTCCCTGCAAAAATCTGGGAAAAAACGCACACAATGTGATCAGTATTCAGTTCAACATATATGCTTCAAGAGTTTCATGGGTCAGTGGTATTAAACTGGTGTGAATGTGGGATTTTAGGACTTTCCATTTCAAATTATTTTAGCAGAACACAGTTACTTAAAAGTGCATAATGTAGCTTTTCTGGTGGAGGGTTTGCCACCTGCTTGTCTCCATGGAGAGTTCATTGGTTTGCCTGGAATGTTCCATAGTACGGCAATTAACTTGTCTATCTCCATGGAGAAAAGCAGATACAGGCCAAGTAACAGGTTCATATCTGTGGATCACTCACAGTAAGAATGCATATTTCTATATTATAGTATATATATTTTTGAGCACTGAAAATACCTGTCATTGAATAAATGGACCAGAAAAGTGACATAATGCACCTTTAACACATTTTGTGGTTTAAGTCAGAATTTTAACCCCATGTATCCTCTCACTAGAAACTACACACCTATAAATGGCTGGCATGAACTTCATTAATGTGATCTATTTCTGTAGAACCCCCAAGTTACCTAATTTACTTATGTCATTGTACTTTATTTAAAATCCATATGACTCCATCAGCTGGAAACCACAAACATGTAACAGGTTGTCATGCACTTACAGTTTCTTGAGTTTGTCCAGTGCAGAGAAGGGGCCGTTCATGTCCTCGATGGTCCAGGAGATTTCATTATTTTGGAGATCCCTTTTAAGAGGAAACAAAGAGAGACCGCCTTGTAAAAACACACGCCCAGAAAACAACCGTGCTTGCGATGTTAATAAAACTTAATACAGCTTTGCGTTGAGACGTTTAAAATTATATTCAAAGCGGGCCAGAGCTCAACAGGAAGTCCTTCCCAGCTTTTGCGGCAATGCCTTTTTGTCGAGTAAAGCAGAAACGGTTTTACAAGGCAGTGCTGCAGCATTAACATGTGTGCTGCATCTAAAGGGATAAATATACTCTGCGTGCGATTCAAATATGTTTGTGAGTCTCACACAAAGGAGGTCTGCCACAGATCCGCGAGCACCATTAAAAACATAATGAATTTTCAATCCTTAACATATTAGGCATGTAGTGTGCTGTTACTTTAACTGAAAGAGGTTCAGTCTATTTAACTCTCATTAGCTATTGGTCTACATAGCTCTAAACATTTTAACTAAAAGTAGGAATGGGTGATATAATGGTTCCAGTATCGGTATCTGTGTGGTATCTATTACATTATTATTTTTACAAAAGTTAAAAGTTAATTTGTGAACTTTATGGTAGCTTAACATAAATTTATAGGCCTTGCAATGAATTTTAAGTTTTTAAAATGCCTGATAAGATATCGGCTCAAAAATGCATATCGAACCATCCCTAATAAAAAAAAAGCCAACTTCTTTGCAGTCAATTTATCAGCCTAAATCCAAAAAACACCCTTTTAGTTTGCCACCAAAACCTGGCGATTACTGTTGACAGCCCCAAACTGCTGCATGGGAAACAAAATATGAGACATTTTATTGGCTATCCGCAAAGGGGAAAATATACTAAACAACCAAACATGCAGACGCCGAGCACAAACACTGCCACGGCCAAGTATTCACAGAGAAATCATATCCTTTGATCCCTCAGCTGGTCTAATTCATTCAAATAGTAATTTCCCTCCACTGCATGTCTGGTTATGGCTGATTGGGACCGAGGAAGTCACTCTGTAGTTTATGTGTTGGGGGCAGTGCTATCATTTCAAGCCCTGAAGCAATCCACCTAGCCTGCACACCTGCCCTACGATGACCTCAGCGTTACAACACACATTTGGTTTGAGTTAGCGACCCGAGATTTCTGGAGCCTGTTTGCTTGCTTGCTGTGGGAATGGGAGGGGGAGAGGCAGAGGGGGAGGTGTGCTCGGGTATACACAGGAAAGCTTGGAAAAGGGGTCCTGTTTGAAGAAAAGGGGGGCGTTGAGGTCGGCGGGCTGTGCCTTGTGGAGGTTTTTTATGTGCGCTCAAAGACCTCAGTGCAGTCATTTATTTCCCATCCCCAAAACAAATCAGGCAGGAGATTTCCACTCAGCCGAGGGATTGATGGTGGAGGTGGCACAGTGATACAAAGAAGTGGGAGGAGCTATGAAGTGCTCTGGTCGTAAATGTTTTCTATAGACTTTCTATAGTTTATTTCTATAGTTTATTTATTGCATTGTTGTGGTTTATCTACTCCACTCAACTTAATTGCACTGATTATAGTTTTTGTTCAAATTGTTTTAGCTAACAAACATTGGCTGGGGATCAAATTACCTCAAGCTAAGGGTATACGGTTAGAAAGCAAATAGGTTTTAGATAAGATGCAGCAGAGTGAGACCAAGACCTATTCTGATTAGATGGGAAGTTTCAGTTTTCTACAGATGGAAGTCTGAACCCCCTGTTTTTACCACATTTTTGTTCAAGTGCGCAGTTGGTACAGCATGTCTAGATATAGATGTTTTGAAATATAAATTCAAGAACCTGAAATATCACACACAAAATCAACATAATTAAGTACTAAAACTTACAGCATCTGCAGACTGGAGAGGCCCTTGAAAGCACCGTCTGCGATGAAGCTCACTCGGTTGTTTCCGATGTGCAACTGGTCGAGTAAACTCAGACCCACAAAACTGGACTCTTCAAGTCGAGATAGATGGTTGGATGACAGGTTTCTACAAATACACATAACATCTTGGTTACCATGTGTGTCTAATATTTACAGTATACTTTAAAACACCACACAGACAAAACAGTTGGAAAAAATACTGTTATAGGTCACAGGTGGCGTCACTTGTTTGACTCCGTGGAGATAGACTAGTTTAATGTCATACTGTGGAACATTCTAGGCAAACCAAGAACATCTCCATGGAGACGAGCAGAGCACCAGTTTCATCAGTTTCACAGTGCACCTCTGAAAAAATGAATATATAGGCATTCGAAGTAAACTTAGATGAGAGTGAACCAGATAGAAGGGCTGACAGGCTCCTTGTTTACTTTTGTTTTGACTGATAAAAAAAATCTGGCTAAAAGTAAAAAGAAAATGTGGAAAAAAGGCAAAGACATGGCAAACTCTGAAGTGACCGCTGCTGCAAGCAACCACAATAAAGGAAACCAAATCTGTTTCAGGAATGTGTCTATGGTGAAATCTGTGAAGACTGGCTGAAGCTGTTGTGATGGAAAATAACAGCCTGATAATAACGTCTCCAGAGGGAATTGGAGAGATTTGAGCAGAAACATGCCTTTAAAACTATTCTGTCAGTTAATAAATGTGAACTCTCGAGCTACAGTATAACTATATTTAATAGTGATAAAAAATGTTGAACACAAACCAGATGTTTACTGTTAGAATAAGTGAAAAATGTAAATGCAATGGCAATTTGGTATACATAAACTGGTCATGACTCATTTATTTTCTTATTGTACAAATCATGAGCTTGTGATTAATTTCAATGAAAGCTATAGTATGCAATATAGAAAAATGTCTAGCACAACTGTTACAAATGGTAGTAATTTAACGGTGCACTGTGTACTTCCTTGTTGTCATGGAAAAGTTATTGCTTTGTTGAGAATATCCCACAGCATGGGATTAAACTCTATTTCCATGGAGACAAGCATTCAGGCCAAGTTACAGGTCAGATCTGCGGGGACCCGAGCTCAAACACTGTAGAAATGTATGTTTTTCAATGTATTTTTGAGCACTGAAACACCTATTAAACTCACCTAGATGCGTTTAATGCCATACTGTGAAACCTTTCAGGCAAACCAATAATATCTCCATAGAAACAAGTTTGTGGCGAACCCTCTACCAGAAAAGTTACACAGTGCACTTTGAATTTAACGTATCACTTGTATGTTGCATAATTAATTTCAGAGCAGCTATATATAAGATAAAGACAAAGTACTAATAATATAGTATACTTTACTTCTTCTAGCAGGTATAAAACAGTTAAGTGATAATAGTGATAATAACTAGTTAATAATAATGACATCTTCAAAAAGAAAAATTAAACAGGACTTCTATAGTTCAGGTTTTAATGACGCCAGGGTAGAGTGTGGCGGCAGAGGGCTGTACAGTATTTTTGGCATGCGCAGGCTTTCATGTTGGCACAGCACGTTCAGAGCTGGAAAAAACACTCCTCTTTGTCCCAGTTTATGCGATAGTGAGAAAAGGCCATGGGGGTAGTGCCAGAAAGGAGCAGAGGGCGATGCACTCAAGTGTTGGGGGTGCAGGAAGTGAATGAAAATGTGTGGGGGGATAATGAGAGAGGCGGGGGCTAAAAGGTGGACTTACAGCTCGTTGAGTTTTTGGCAGAACTCCCAGGCGTCCAGTCGGATCCGGCTGATGGCGTTGTGACTGAGGTGGAGCTGGTGCAGGGTCAAGAGCCCGTACAGCCAGCCTTTGCTCACCTCCGTCAGGTTGTTGTAGTCCAGCTGCCTGTAAATGCAAATGTAAAGGTTAGTGGCACTTGGACTAGGAATGAGAAATACAGTTGCTCAAATAATGTATATAATCGCGTGTTATAAACATATTTAATCATAATAATATATGTTATGTATTATTTATTATATGTTTTATTATTTATTACATTCAACTTTGTTTGGTGAAATGAAAGAAAATCATTTGCAACCTGATTGCTGACTATTAAAATGACAATTCAAGTCATGTACGAGTGACTCTTACATCATCACTATTGGCCATATTTGAACAGAGAAACAATTAAATTACTCCAAAAGTCCTGACATTATTATCTATACTTTGTTTTCATATTTTCATAATAGTATTTTGAACTGATGGGGGTAAAACTTACAAGATTTCCATGTTGCTGAGTCCCCAAAAAGCCCCATCCATGAGGCGGCTCAAACCGTTCCTCTGCATTTTCAGAGATCTCAGAGCTTGAAGACCATGAAATGTCAAACCTTCAACTCTACGAACACGGTTTCTGCTCAGGTCTCTAAAAAAGAAAAGGACACATTTTAATATATTAAAATGTTAATGTTAATTTATATTATTGGCTAATGATTGGATCCCATACAGATGCTGGAGGTTGGCAAGCTGAAAGATCTTTGCTGGGATGGAGGACAGGCGGTTGCGGTTGAGGCGAAGGACCTGCAGGCTGCTGGACAGGTTGGTGAAGCAGCCAGTCTCCAGTGAAGAAATACGATTGTTGTTCAGGTACCTGAGTGACAGTAACAACTGTAAAAACACTGAATACAATCAAACAGTGGTGCCTACATGTTTCTGTTCCATGTTACAAGTGTGCAAATCCATCAGTGTATTGTGGTGTGACCAGCGGTGACCCTTACAGGTTTTTGAGGAGCAGCACAGGGAAGGAGTTGGCCTTTAAGTCCACAATGTTGTTGTTGCTGAGGTCCAGGGTTTCCAGAGCGGGGAAGGGCCTGAGCTGCTCCATAGAGATCTTGGAGATCTTGTTGTTTGCTCTGAAAATACAGACAGATCGCTCCAATAAATGACAAAAATACAGTATATTTGACCAGCCGCATACAGCAGCTTCATGTTTCCACATACACAAACAGTCAAGTCTCTCAATTAGCCTGTGGTATTAAAAATGACAATCTCTCACACGGTCAACACTTGCCACCCAGAGCGCTCAGGCATATGTCTGGCTGATGTTGCATTTTTTACGTCAGCCGACAAATTCTTCACAATGATCAACGCCGCTGCTCTGACAACACGTCCAAACAGCCTTTCTCTTCAGCGACGTGTTATTTTGTTTATAAGGTAATTACTAACAAGGTATTTAAAAAAGTAACCTGCCAATTACTTGGCTGATGAATACCTTTCTCTCAGTGAAAGCATGCCTCAGCAGAGGCCGGCAATTTCCTGAGCTGCACGCCTCCTAAATTGCAGTGCAGGGACTGCTTAGTTATAAACAGAGTGGTACAGTGCCCCCTTTGTGCCGGAGACTGGCAGCAGAGAGAGGGGTAGGGGGTGGGGCAGGAATTCCCTCCAACACAGACTACAGGCCTCGTTTTCAGTATTCATCAACGCGTACACTCACATCAGCTACACCTTACTGCATACTGAGCTACTCATTTACCTCTGCTCAGGAGAATTAGTAATGCTACAAACCATTTTCCTATAGATTTTTTTTTATAATGGTCTACCTGTACTGTTACTATTGGATTTATACCCTCCTGTGCAGGTACTGTCAGGTGCACATAGGATTTCTGAGTGCCTTATCTTGTGTAAAACAAGTTGTTCTATCATATGTTTTTCTGCATGGCTACAGCTGGGCTGGCTGCTCTAATCTGCAGCTCAGGTTTTCTATTCATTTCCTGCACCTGAGGCAGGAGACATCATGGCACCATGGCACGGTGAAATGGAGATGTCTCACCTATTCACCGGCCAATGTGGCAGCACATACACAACTAAGACTGACCTACTTCAGCAAGTCTGCATCACTGAAAAACCACCTGGACGCTGCTCAACATTAAACACAGAATTCTGTTCAGACCCAATAAGACCTTCTGTGTGCATGTTTGGGGCTATGGGCCTGTGCACTCCAGCCTTTAGTCAAACTTGGTGCTGAGCCAAAAATCCTGGGCCCACAAAGCACACCATGTATGGTACACTTATATGTTACATAAATTGGATTTGAATGGTGAATAGATTTTTGATCTAATAAAGGCTTTCTGAATTAAACTGTGAAAGCATGAACACACCACTCTGTCTATGGAAACAAACAGCTAATGTTTCATCCAGTATGGCTTAATTGTGTTGGATTGGATTGCACTATTACTATTACACTAAGAAAAGTGTGCTTCAATCAAATGTATGATCATTCATGCTCAGGAAAGCTAATTTCGTACATTTACAATGGGCTCTAAGTGGGAATTAGGATAAATGATTTTTGAATGTCAATCACAAATATTGGGATATTTTCAGCTAAAGTAAGTTTTAATCACATCTCCTTTTTGACAATACCAGCAGCACAGGCAGCTATTGTTTGGAGATTTGCAGAGGCCTTTCCACGCACCACAGCCCCCGGGCCCAGCACAAAAGCAGAGCACACCACCTGTATCTCAGTTTTCATGTTCCACTGACTGTTCGTTGAGAGAAGAGGGGCGCCACTCACACAAAACCAGTCTTTCCAGTTTATCCCCAGGGGGAACAGTGAGGCACAAGGCTTTAGAGCACACTTCCTGCCCCAGGACACAGAGAGAGGGGTCCCAGTCTGGCAGCTGAAGGCTATAGAAATCCTATTAGTTTAGTTGTACTTTTTGCTTAGTTTGTCCATACACCTGTAAATGAACTCCAGTTTTAGTTTACATCAGCTTAGTGCCATGTTATTATACTCAGCTGTTCTCAGATGTTGAACTTGCCATTATTATGCACAACTAGGCTACCCCTACATTTTACAGTGATCACAAAATCACTACAACTTTTACTCATCATCTGACATGTTATAGTAAATTACAGTTTTAAAGTAGTGGAAATTAATTTAAAAAATGCCAAAAACTATCTCCATATAAAATGTTTGCGAGGAAAAAAATGCTATTCCTTCGAGAAAGTTGTAAATGTATACTAAATCAATGTTTTGGTGTAGCCACAAGTATGATTTTCTAACACATGATCAGCTCGATTTCCCAAACTTTCCAAACCACCAACAGAGCGCATGCATAAACCAAAGCAGTAAAAGATATGTATTTTTGGCCCTGAATGCTCTCCGTCTAACCACAGCCACAGACCCAGAATCTGCTCTTACATTAATTTCAAATCTTAATAAACCATTTTATTTTTCTGTTGTCATCAGTTGCATTTTGTCCACTCAGCAACTGTAAAAGACTTTAAAATCTCCTAAAATGGAGAGTTAAAGATTGTTCTAAAACTGTCTCGCAAAGCCGTTAATGTGTGTGGTATTTCCTATTGGGAAAAAGAAGAAAGTTTGGAGAAGCCATATGATGAGTCTGCTCGCTGCTGTGGCGCCTGTAATGAAAACCAGGGCTGAGTTCACTGCACAGAACTTATTAAACGGCACGTATCTCCCTCACATTCAAGAGTGATCAGCTTTACACGTCTGCTGAGCAAGAAACTGAGCTGAGCAGAAACACAGATTAACTGATGCACTCACTTGGGGCAGTAAAACATTTTAGTCTATAAAAAAAATCTACTATTCATTTACACTCACAAATTGTGGGTTTTGAGTTCGAAAATTCTGATGATTCAACTTCATTAAAACACAAATGAAGTCAATTGTTGCAATGGTTTAAAGCCAAGGAAGTGGCCATACTTTAAAGTGTAGAACTAGACTGAAAAAAACACATTGCATCAATGCTGTCTGATTAAAAGTGTTTACTATGCACATATACATTTAGTTGTTTTAAGAAATTAACATACAAACAATTTAAGACCAATAAGCACATTACATTAAACAAGCATTGGAAGCAGCGCTACTGCAAGACTGGTAAACTACCCTAACTCTAACCCATAAATCTGGCCGGTCTACAGCTTCCAGTGCAGACATATTTTTTTGGTTTCAACTGCAAAACTTAACTATAAAATGACCAAGTGTTGTACTATTTTTTTTTATGTCCCAGTATACTTTAAGTCAGTAAATCTTGCTCAAGTACAAGTGTTGTCTGATCTTTTATAGTCTGGGAATCACTGCTTAAGGAAGAAAATGAAGTCGGCCAATCAAAGTAATCCTGAGTTTAAAGTCATGGATTATTACTTTAATGGCCACTTGGTAATTGTCTCCTACATCAAGGCTGCATTTCCGAGGCTCCCGGTCCTTAAGCCTGAAGTCGTCCTAATCAGAGCAGGAATCTCCAGGTCATTTGTCGCACCCCTTGAACACAGGCACAGGGGATTTAGCGGCGGCCGCCTTTAGCCCCTTCATAAATTCCAGGGAAATTGTTCAATTAATTAGGATGATCACGACTCAATTACTACCAGCTGCTGGGTTAGCAACGTTTGTTTTTGCTCTGAGCTTCGGGGTCAGAGGAGTCGACGAGCGTTGCCGCCATGTCTGCCTGCCTGTTTGAATAAGTGCTATTTGATACTCCACTCGGCTTTTTTCAGTTTTTGGCTTCTCTAACCCTCCCAGCTCGGAGAAACTGAAGGAGGGAGAAAAATTGTGGAAAACTGGAGGGAAAAATCACACAGGGAGAGTGAGGGAAGAGGGCGGCTGCCAGCACAGCTCACTGAGACTGGAACATGTGTGGGGCTCTGTATTCTAGACCTGCATTTTTTTAAAACCACTAGGCCCTCTTCATCTATTCTTCATCATTTCACTCGATATACATTTTTTAAACATATTTTTGATAGCAATAAGTAGGGATGCCCGATTTAGAAATGTTTTATTGTGATATTGTGATGGTGATTAAATTTGCGGTATAAGTTTGAAAAGTAGGCTTCTGCTCAGAGTGTATATTGTAAACAACAATAGAAAGAAAGAAGACTGAAGTATGAACTGATAAACTAATACAAGAATCCCATGAATTTCAGATAATGTTTGTAGAGGTCTAAACTACAAGATTTTTCTATAAGACAGGATACTTTGTTCTTTGCAGTCGACATTACACTATATAAATAATTGCTGCTTTTACAATTTGAAAACTGACATTTCAATTTGATTGCTATATAGTGTGCAGTTCCACTAGGTACTATCAAAAACATAGAATAAAGAGATCCAGGAATGATGCAATACAACATAACCAGTCTGAGAACAAAGTATTGCCTGAAGTGTGTCACATTTCTGATAAAACAAGTGAAAGACTGACTATTCCTGCCAAACACTTGGAATAAGTTGGGTCTCATAACGTGTTTTTATTTTTTGTTCAAAGAAAAGTAAAATTAAAACTACAACTATTTCTGAGTGTGTGCACCACGCCGTGTGTGTGTGTGTGTGTGTGTGTGTGTGTGTGTGTGTGTGTGTGTGTGCGCGCGTGCGTGCGTGCGTGTATGTGTGTGTGTTATCTGTTCCTGCAAAACTGAACAGGGTAGACTTTGGCTGAACCACATTTAACAACAATTTTAGTTCTACTGCAGACAGCGTAGTTATGCAAACATTATACTGGTCAATCAATTCCAATCAAAGTTGTTTTGGCAAGATAAAGTCTGATCCAAAAGGCTGAAATTGTATAAAAAGAGTTATACAGTCTATCTGAAAGCAGCGGAAGTTCTCCAATGCAGTTCTCAGCCTTACTTTTTGTGAAATTGCTCATTTGTTTCTGTAAATTATTTCCGTATCTCATTATCTAATAAGCAATACATTTTATTTATCTTTCTATTGTAAAGTTTTTGTTTTCTTTTCCTACCAAATTAGTTTAGTGACTGAGTAGCTTTAGAGCTTTAGTATATCTCATAACTTTACACTTCTTTTCTATTACATATTCACATTTGAATGTCTTGAAAGTCTTACTGGAACCCACTGAACAACACGCAGAAGTGCAGTGAAAACTTGGCCTTGCATTGGGATAGCTTCACTGTCTGCTGAGATTTCTTATAGCTGGAGGATCTGAAAACAAACAGTGAGTGTCTGACAGCTGAACGCCCCATGGCAACAGTAACATCATGTCGAGGCTTGATGAGGAATAGGCCCCATTTAGCTGCAATACATTCTTCTGCAATAGCTTCACGAAACTTGGTTTTGGATAGACAGAATAAATTGTTGTGGTTTTACACGCTAATATCTAGTGCTTTTGGAGAATGTACAGATTGAGCAATGCTATCCCGAACAATTTCTGGTTCGTGGCTAAAAAAGATGAGTTATGGCAGGGGTATGTGCGCTGAAATTAATGAATGGTAATGAATCATAGCATTCTGAACTTTTATTTTAAATCTGAAAATAAAATGTATTTAAAGGAACTTTTTAAAAACTTTTCTGATGGGGGTATGTATGTCTGCTACCCTTTCCATAGATCAGACCGGCAACTTTCTCCTGGTGGTGTTTTCAAATCAAATCAAATCAAATCAATCTTTATTGTCATATTGCTGTAAATACAACTGTAGTGCAGGCAAAATGAAATTGTGTTTCTCCAGGTATCCATAAAACAAAACATAATTAAAACACACTCACAACCCCCTGCCTCCCCCCGCCCCAACACATCCATTCACACATCCCTGAGACGGATCCAGTTAAAGTGGCTGAGTGAGATAAATACTTAAAAACTAAGCTAAAACAATAATATAAATGATGTACATGAGGTGCAGTAGTATATATTAAAGATTCCAGATCAACTGTTCAGCAACCTAATAGCTTGTGGGAGGAGGAAATACATAAGATTAATGCCATACAGTGCATCATATCAGGCAAAACAATACTATCCACATGGAGTCTAGCAGCTGACTGAATTGAGAGATGAGCTAGGAACAGAAAGAAGAGGCCACATGTACTGACAGCATGCTACTCCCCCTGCTGTTTAAGGAATACAATTACTTGTCAAAACTTCTAACAATAAACCCAAAGTTATGTTCATACGATGTTTCTTCCTCCTCCTCCACCATCACCACTCCTCTGCCTCCAAGTTTAAAAATAGCCCTGTTGCAGCGTCAGACACCAAACAAAACATTTCCATTTCTCATGATGGCATTTGTCTCTGAGTGTGAGTAAGTCTGGGGCAGTCCGCCATGTCTGCTACAACTGCCCTGTCTGGGAAAGTGCTTGGCCAAATGGACTTAAGGAAAAGGGGGAGGAAGGGAGGAGACAACAAACTCTCCTCTAACCACCAATGACAGCATTAAACCCAGCCAAAAGCTTTGAGGTGGCTCTACTTACACAATGAGCGTTGTGATGTTCGAAGCAACAGGGCCCAAGTCAGGTATCGCCTCCAGTTCATTGTGGTTGAGTTTTCTGTGTGGATGGAAAGAGAAATAAAGAAATTGAAATATAGCATTTGTTTATGTGGATAAAACAGAGTTACTATTAGAGCCATAAATGCAAATTCCATTTCTCATATTATTAACATGTGGATGCCATGGTTCTGTAACAATTTGTCTAGCACAATGTCTTGACATGTTCACAAAAAATCCATTAGCATATTTTGCCCTAGAGTAAATTTGAAAATGATCCTCTTTCCTAACCATACTTGGACAATAATTGTATTTAAAGTATCCTGGTAATTTGCTGTTTTCAATAGCTATTGCTCTGAGCAACTTTGCAATAAATGTTCTAATTCTGCAACTGAAGTCAAAATTGACATATATAACAACGTTTAAATTCAAGTACTATTGTAAAAAGATGACTGCATTTTATTTTAGTTGACAAAATTTATTAAAGTTACAGTAACAGTTTTGTCCATAAGTAACAGCTTGTTTTGTGGTTTGCACTAAACTGGAGACAATTCAAAATGTCTTGTGTGCCCATAATTGTACTTACATTTCAGTCAGATGTTGTAGTTTGGCAAACAAAGCACTGTCAAGCACCTGCAATTTGTTATGGCTCAGGTCCCTGTGAAGAAAACACAAGCAGAAAAATGAGGGAAAAGTACATGTCGGGGAAGTGTATTTCAGGTCTGCAGTGCAAACATAATTACGCTCTAATTCCCTGTGTTATTATGCATTAACACAGCAAGCAGACAAGAAGTGGCTCTAATTATGTGCCAAGGTTTGTAGATATGTGAAGATTAAACAGGATGGTCAGGGAGCGCAAGATTTATTACTTAAATACTACGTAATGTCAGGAGGAGCTTCTCAAATGGCATCACCTACAGTCACCACCGAGTCCTATCAAGTTTGTAATTTAGCCAAGTTCCCAGATTTGAGGATGAAAGTTTGACAACGAGCCAAGCTGGTTGAATTCTTAAAAGGTTTTGAAGCGATATCTCTTTTCGCAAGTTCAGGACATTTTGCTCTAAATATCTCCAGTTGATTGAAAGTGGTCCAAACTAAACTCCCTTACAGAAAGCTGCATATGTTAAGGGGGTGCGTTGGAGAAAGGAGCCAGGGCACACTTCATCTCCAAAGCATGAGCCAAAACAGACAAGTGATAAGTTATTAGGGCTCTGGGTCTATGTGGTGAAAGCAGAGAAAGGGAGAGTGATAACTACAGGCATGATTTTCTAAGTGCATTTTAAAGCTGACTAAATACCCAGTTTTTAGACTTCTTACACTTAAGCTTAACGGATATTGTCAAGAGACTAAAGTAGTTCAGGAACATATCTGAAATTTTTAGTGGTGTGAAATTGTCTGTGAAAAATAAAGTGGTGTTTCAGGATTAGATATTAGTGTGGAACAGCTGTGTATTAAATATAAACACCATGTCAAGAAAATACTAAGAAATGTGATTAGAAGGCTAAGTTGGTGCTATGGTCTTAGCCATTAAGATACAGTTTGCTATCTATCTATAACTGATGGTCAGTTGGGCAAGTTATTACTTAACATCGCCAACCTTTTAGTCGTACTTTTCACGCTTCTGTAGACCTCTACGGGCAGTCATGCAAATAAATGTAGTTATGCTTGGTAAATTGTTGGCCTACTTAATATTGTCATGTTACAAATATTTCAAGTACAATTTTGGTACTAAGGAAACGATACACAATAGTTCGTTCGTGTCTGGGTATGGATTTTATTGGCAACACTAGATCTATTATTACACAAAGTTAAACCAGACTTTTTCACTGGCGAATATTCAGTGAACCCTTCTGTACTCGGTCCTGTTTGAGGTGTTTTGAATGTTGACCCTCCTCCCCTGCCGTTGCCCTCCTGGGGGTTAAGACTCTGGTTTTGTGCTCTGTCTTTAAGCTGGAGGAGTCTGGAGAGCAGAGCACCGTGAGCCATAAAAAAGACTGGAGTTATTGACGCTGTTGCGCACGATCAACGCTGTGGTGCCAGACGCTCTTTTACACCCCCCCGCACCCCTCGCTCCGCACCTCGCTCATCTGGAACCCATCAGGGCGTCCCGGGAGGAGAGGGAGGGGAAGGCCCGACCACTGCTAATGTATTCACAATGCTGGAGAGAACAGAGCCTTTCAAATGTCTACAACACCCCTGTCACGTTTTCTATTGCCCGCGTCTGGTCTTTGGTGGAAAGTTTAAAGCTGCACTAAATTTTCAGGTGTCGTAGTCAAAACAGTACTATTATGGGCAGGTTACTCTACTGGTTTATATCCTATTTGTTTATATTAACTTTTAATTACACAAGACCAGGATATATTATTTCTTTACTTTGCCTTTTAGTGGCTTTGCACAATCAGTGTTTCGTATTGTAAGCAAACAATAATATGTAGAGAACTGATACTAAACTGACTCGTTTCTATGGCATCTGATGAATCTATAATGAAAACCATAACAAATTATGACATAATATTAAAAAAAATATATAAAGTAATGTAGTTTGTATGTGTATATTATTATAAGGGCTGCCAAATGTACTGATACACAGACACTACTCAATATTAAAAATGTATCAAGCTACTCGAGTGTTTTAGAAATGTCTTGATCTATAACAGAACAGACTTATTCTAGTCTCTAGTCTCTCATTTATTTATTTATATATTTTAATTATCATTGTGGTACCAAACTCAGTATTGAGTGCAGAGTTGTTTCCTTGGTACCAAAATTGAGTTTGAAATGTTTGTATTGTGACAAATGTAATTACTGTGGACCACTCGTGGATGAATGGAGGTTTGCATTAACATAGTATCAACAGGTTCTTTAGCTTTAACCTTGAACAGCTTCTTGTAGATTGTACGGGAATAAATCACATATTTTCCACTTTAAAGTTTGTGTTGGGAAACTTTAGCAACTAAAACTAACCTCATATTTTTTTCCTACAGCTGCATGCTCTTGTTATTGTTACAGTCCCGTGGATGGTGGGGGCATATGGGATGGTGTCCTATCATACTCCCTGATAAAGGCTGAGTAGCTCTGACACTTCCACTTCCAGCACAAAGCACCCAGATAACAGTGTGCAGAGTACAAGCCGTGGCCTGTATCAGCTAAAACTCACCACACAATGTTTTATCAGCCCCTGAAAGTCAAAATGAATGAGGCACTACTAAACATCACAAGAGCTGTCATTAACATTCAGATAGAGCTAATGCATTCATGCATTTTGACTTGAATTAGGTGGTCCAAATCCAAAAGAGCCAACTTTTATGCATGTGTTTTCTTTTATTTTTTTAGAGGGAGAAACTTCCAATGTTAGTGGCCATAACCAACCACAACACACACACAAGAACAGCCAATATAAGAATTAATTAGCCAACTTCAAAAATAAATCATTACTTATTATTATTATTATTATTATTACTTGACAATAGTTGAACTCAGCAAACCTCACTAGTCATTATTTGAAGTTATAACTTTTAGTATCTTTCTTCAACATTTATAATTTTTCCAATAAAAACCAAACATTATTATTCTAAAAAAGTTTGTTCCAAGATGACTTTCCCTCAACGTGGAACCTCTAATAACCAAAAGGCACCAAGGCTTGGCTTTAAAACCTTTGGCAATAAACTCCATATGTCGGCCTCACCTCCCCCAATACTTTCTCCTCACTTTGTTGGAGCCTAATCCTTCTCGCTCCTTATTAACCAGGACCATCGCTGGCTCTGGACTTCGCTAATTCAGCAGAAATAGTGGGGTGCCGCAAAACAAAGGGTCGGCAGGCTAAGGGCTTTAAGATGTGCTGGAGAGCCACTCGTAAATTAGCATGCCAGAGTGCAAAGCATTTTCCCCCATGTGGAACTTTTTTCTTTGGGTTGGAAGGCTGTCCTTGGTTGAGAGGCTCAGGCTGGGTTTTGTTTGCTCTGGCAACGCCAACTTTCCACTGCAGCACATTTTCGAAGAGGAAAACTTACCAGTATAGAGCTAGCGAGTAGTGGTGGACCAGGCCTGAATGTGTACAATAAAATTATCTGTAAAGTTGAAGACACTGAGGAAGATGTTGTAAAAGTCGTGATGCAGACTCAGAAGCAATGGACTTTAAAGAATTGGAAAAACTGCTATGACTAGTCCAATGATTTACGTCTTTACAGCTCTGAAGGCTTCCAGCTCCATCAAAGCTCCAGCAACTCTGAGGAATTTCACCCCCGCAACTCAACACAACGAAAAACAACCACAAATCTATGAATGCAATACTATTACAAAAATGATCAAACCACATAGATAATCATCTAGTTATAGATTAGTATTACACTAGTCTATAATGTCTAGAATGTCACATTGGATTTTCCTACATCAAATTGGCTGCTAATGTATTAAAACTAATCCTAACAGGTAGTATGTCACCCACAACAAAGCACCAATAGTTTTGTGATCTATCTGTCTGAAGAGGGTTGCTGATCCATCTACACTTGACAATAACAAGAGAATTTATGATAATCCTACGTAACAAGACACAGACAGCTTTCATCACAGTGACTGATGCTGTAAATAAAATCTAGGTGAATTGAACAGCTAAAGGGTCACTAATAAACAGCATCACCTCAAATTCTGAACTTTGGGAGGTGTGAAATGGTCTTGTCAAACATGAAAAGTTTTAGTGGACTAGGCCTGTTTTCGTGATTCCCTGTGACCTGGATGCCACTGAAGGAATGCAATGATAACACATACATCATCGAGGATTACTAAGATATATAACAAGCAATAGCTGAGGAAGGTTTGTTTTTCCGCATTAACTTTATAAATTAAATAATGTTGATTTAAAACTATAGAAGGATGGATCAGAACAGAACATTTCTGCAGGTATAGCTCTGGCACTTTTAATTTGCTTTTGAGTAACTTTTTAGATGAAATCAGTCCCAATTAGGCTACCCCGACAACTGCCTTTGCTTCTACTATTTCAAATATGTTATCATTGGTTATGCCTACTAAACTTTGAGTATAGTGACCTGACCATGCAAGTAGTGGAATTCCACCCTAAGGACTCCCTCGTGCGATTTTCACTCTCGGCACTAAACTTTTACGTGGTTTATGAGGCATACACCAAATAGACCACAACAGGAATGCAGCTCATCCCATCCTTCGCCCATAAAAATCTTCCAATAAAGCCGGAGGTGTGAGCGCTCAGTGCTGCTCTCACTACCTGCTGTTCTCTTCACAATAGTAGAATACAACTGCTGTGTGGGTTTACTTACAGCTGAACGGTCCATTCCGGGATGGTTTCTGGCATTTGGCCCCTTTTGAGACGACTACAGTCCACTAGTTCCCCAAAACACGCGCAGGGTGGGGGACACGTCCTGACTGAAGCCGCACATTGACGATGTAGACCACAAAACACGAAGAAAAAGACGCAAAACCTGGCGACCACAAGGCGAGGCTGCGTAAAAGAGCGCATTTTGGCCACACGACACAACAGGCGCTCCAACAGTTGGATGGTGAGACGAAGCGTATCCAAAATAGAAAAACCTCCTAAAAAGATGCAGGTAGCCCCTTTAGTGGGAATTAAATCCAATACCGTGTTAGTTGAATCGTCCTGGGAAAAATAAACGAGAGAAAAGCGAGCGTCGAAAACTTTCCCATTCCTGAGAAGAAACTGCGTGCGCCTCGCTGCTTCTGCTGTAGGGAACTTGTGTGGAGCAGGATCCCCACAGCCCAGCGTGAGCGCACAGCAGAAGTATGCGGGGGGAGGGGCCGAGGAGCAGTGTGGGTAATGTAGTCTGTTAACGCCCTCTGTGGACTGTGGACAATTTAAACCAAAGCAGCAACAACAGGTTGTGCGGACCCTCTCCAGAAAATTTAGTGAAACTTTAAAGAAAATATACTAATTACACATATTTATTTAATGCCCAAAAGGCTACTGATTTTTATGTCACAAAGATTATATAATAATGAGCCTACTTTTCATGGACTTTTTATATTCTGGATAAAAAGATGACTAAAAACTTAATATCTAAATTCATTTATTTAAATTATTTTTTTAGATATCTTGATTCACTTCAACAATATCTCTTTGCACTGCTAGTTTTTCCACTGCTGAGCTGTCTTTGCTGTATATGTTTGTATTAATATTCAGTCAAAGTCTTATTGTTTGCATGGCTTTATTTTATTTTGTCACAATTTCTACTTTATTTATTATTATACTTTATTATTATTCATTGTGTTATGGTTCACCACATTACTGAAGCAAATTTCTAGTTTGTGAATTGTGTTCACCGACAATAGGAATTACACTTATTTTGATTCTGAAATAATAAACAGTATCTTACAGACTTTTCAACCAACTTTGATGTTTTTAAAACAGCACAAAATTGGCACATTGGCCTTGCCCTTAGGTGTAAGTCCTAACAGGCTTTAATGTAGAGACAGATAGCGTCTCATTTGCAATGTAAAAAGTTCAACTGCTTCTCCATTTCCACAATAAAAAGCTTCATGTGATATTCATGTGGGAGATGTGTCAGATTCCTCCAGGCTTAATGATCAACCATTTCCTTTTTGACCAATGACACATTCACATGTTCACTAAGATGGGCTCATCTTTTACCTCACACATGAAAAATACAGTCCTGTAGGAACGCATTTATACGTAAATGTTTACAGAGTTTGTATCCCACTTGCTTTTTATTAGTTGCTAAACTTTCAATTTCACAATATTGTGCGTTTGTTCCATAATATGGCATTAACTCAATGGAAACACGCAGGTAACGTCTCCATTCAAGCGGGTAGCAAATCCAACAGAAAAATACATACATTAACGTGTTGTCAAGACCATTTATTTAACCAAATTTAGGTGCCTTTATTTTATTTTGGATGTTATTGTGAAGGTTACTCATCCTTTAGGCCTAACTATGGCAAAAGCACTTCTGCAATTGCTCTATAAGTAGCATTAGAAGTGTAATAGGATCTTTGCATTTTCTTGACACAGTGTTATCACCATGTCCTATATAATCTAAATGAAGACTCCTATCTGCATCCATCAGTGACAGATATGAGACAGTGCTCCTCACCAGTATGTTAATGTGGAGATCAGGGGATGTTTTCCGAAGCCTGTTAGTGATAAGCAGCTGCCATTGTTCTGAGCCCAGTGTCTGTGAAGGCTTTATTACCTCACTGATGGCTGTGTGGAGGTGTGAGACCGGCCTTTGGTCATTTAACACTGTTTTACAAGACAAATGGGACAAGGCAGGAAGGGGAAAACATGTCACTTTATGTACACATTAATAGCAAGTTTTTTTTTTCTTCTAAATGCATTCATTTTTTTTATTCAAACCAAGCTTCATACTCTCAGATCAAGTAAAAAAAAAAGGGTCATTCACACAGCATACGCTGTAATTATAGCTTTTCAATACTTTGGATTGGACTAAATAGAAACTGGGCTTAGTTGATTATTTTTCACTGTATGGCAAAGCAAATTGCCCCTGAAAAGGTGAAAAAGTTCATATTCTAGTCTAGTCCAGAGCAGTTCACAAACTATTCATACCAAATACTTAAAATATAAAATATATGAAATTCCGAGCATCAGATATAAACCAGGTTTATAACAGGTCTCAACACTGTGGTTAGATTAGATCTAAAATATGACAACACAAATATAGAAAAGAAAGGATAAATCCAAAGGAGGATGCAACACTGATGTGGATTAAATTTTTTCCTATTTAAGCAAGTGTTAGAACTGCAGAGGAATTCACCTACCACCAGTGGTGCATGTCGGTATTACAGTTTGAGAACTTCTGATCTAGTCATTTCAGTTATCTATTTTCAAACTGACACGGCACAGTGCCGCTGTGTAGTTGTAAGTGAAGGGTGTTTGGTGCTAATGGCTCTAATACATGCTACATAAAATTATTTGCATTGCTAATTCTCAAGAGGAAATAAGATTAGCAAACAAAGTTATCTTAATATAGTTTGGGTCCAACTGACTACTTGTAAATTTATAACAGTCCATCTTATAGGCCCACTGGACTTAGCTGATCCATTCTTCACAATATTTCTTCTTTGAGCTCACTTTTTCCAGGCCTCTCTGCTGACTTCTCTGTGGGGACCAGACAAACAAAAACACCAACATTAGCAGAAATCTGGGGCAGGCGTGAGTGCGTTTGGGAGAGAGTTGTTAGCAGTGATTGATTTGATCCTTGTAGACAGTATTTGGGAAAAAGAGGAGGGGTCCCCAGTGATGGCATGATTGTTTCCTTATGGTACGCTCAGCTCAAATCTTACCATACAACGCATTTCTAATAAACTGTAAAATGGATGAAAATCTTTACATAAATCTTCTAATAGAGAATACTTTTCAAATAAAATATCTCATAAGGGGCTGCCAGAAGTAATAGAGCCAGCAATATTAGCGCTAATAAGTTTGGCTTTTACTGATGTTCCACTCACATGTCCACCCCACATCATCTTCCATCATCCCATCACATTTGGATGTATACAATAGCCTTATTCTTGTGTTAACTACTGAGAGACATTCACAACTGAAGTCCACTTATTCAGAGAAACATACCTTCTATTAAACTTTTATTACTGTCTTTGCTTGAGACATTTTGGCCTGTCTGTTAGCAACAGACATTGTCCTCGTGCTTCTCCCTGCAGCTTGGAGCCTAATCACATCTGGCCTTCTCTCACAGCTCTCTCACTGTATACACTGTACTCCAGCTGCCTGCTACAGTTTGACATTCCTCTCTTAGTGAAATCATATTTTCTAGCCGCCGCTGATTTGTTTTGGCCTAAGCGGCGCCGGGATGATAGATGTTTCTTTGGCTGTGAAACACTTCTTGGACCCCCTCCCTCGGCGCCCCCCCTTTAGGCCCAGACAGTTTGTAGGACAGTGTTGAAGGTATGCAGTCCATCAGAGCCCGTATAGTCCATGAGAAGCATGTATAGTCCAGATGTTGGCAGTGAGCTTCACCAGACTCCTGCTAATGCTGCCAATGGGCAAGAGGCCAGGCATTAAACTGAGAATAGTAACAGTGCTGAAAAATGCCTACCCAGCATGCCTTGCTCCAGGTACTGCTGGCTGCCAGGAACAGCTCACACTGGAGAGACTGAAGAAGAAGGTATGCCTGGGGGTATTCACGAGACTTGAGTAAAAGAGGTGGTATTCACTCTACCTGTGCACTATTGGGCTGCTATAGACAGTAACAATCTCAATATGTTTTGTTTTTCTTATTTCCAAAAATACTGAACCACAATCACCATTAAAAAGTTCTGATCTTTAGTTCCAATCAAGACCTACTCACATCAAAAAATATTATGAATTTACTATGTTGATTCTTTTCTGCACTACAGATCTTACATAGCACATAGTCAGCGTCTTAAATGGTAAATCTAGTTGTTGCATTTCCTTATGACAATTGCAAACACAAGTCTATCTCCGTGTCACGTGATGAGTGAAGTGTCTGAACAAAAGAAATTACTTTTCTTTCATGATCTTCCACCTTCCATCTGTTGCTGTCTTCAAACAGTCTGTCTCACTATTCACTGACTTGCTATTCCTTCTTACATAGACAAAATATTTTGTCAAGAAATAACTGTTTCAACATGTGAACCAAATGTGTTAGCAGTGGAATAAACACAGGTGTGAGTGGTGACTGAAATGATTTGTGACATTTTTAGATTCCAGTTCTCAAATGGGTAATGTATCTGGCAGACTATTTAATACACAAAACACCTGTGTGTTTTATTATCTCTTCATATCCAGTTCTAAACTTCTGCTGCACTGAGAATGGAAAAATAGGCCATGGAGATGTTACTGGATATCTTCTAACTTTATATACTTTACAGCAATAATAAATTATTAAAATTACCCAAAGTGCTGATGTGCCAGAAGTTCCAGAACAGCGCTTTGGCAGATAAATAGTTATGTTATTATCACACTGTAATGCTATTACTTTCCTTTCCAGAAAGCTATTCTAGTTCATAAGACTTATTTGTGATTTTAAATTCAATGGTCATAATCAAGTTTATTTTTTTTTAAATCCTGCTTTGTGTACTTATACCTGTATAATATGCATCATATTCTGAGTGATGTTATGGCACATTGCCAAAGCCATGAGCAGTAGGACACCCAAACAGTGCGTCCGTTGTCGTCTCTTGAGTGTATGAGCTGATGGCTGAGTGAGAGGCTCCAAAGTGCCCGTGTTAAGGTCTGTGTTGTGTGCCCCACAGCAATTACAAGTGTGGAGCCCCAAAACAAAATGTCCGCTGTGTGGATAAATGAGCCAGTGTGAGGGAGAGAGGCCCAGATGCCTGTCCACTGGAATTTATGGAGCTCAGACGGTTTGGCTCTTAGTGCGGTGACTGAGATGGATGAACGTGTCATCTGTCAACATGTGTCCATCCATTACAGGGTTTTATAGACCCAAACACTCACAAGGAGAAGATGGTCTGTATTCAGCCCAATGCACAGGTCAGGCTTTGTTGCACCTGTCGAGTTAATACTAGAAACAGTCCCAATAGAGGCAAATTCTTTATTTAAAAGAGCTTGGGACAGAAACTGGATGTGGAAAGACAATCGCTCACTAAATCTAAAGCCAATAGGCTGGCAGTTTGTCGTGTAGGTTGAAGATTTGTGTGATTTGATGGGTGAGAGTGAAACTGTGACTTTATCAGTCGTCCCCAAAGCATGTGTGCAGAGTAACGGCCAGCAGATATGACTGAAAAGTGAATGAACAAAGGATATGTTCTGTTGTATAAAATATGTACTATAATAATGGATAGAAAATGGTATATGGACTCATACGATGTTACAATTAATAACAGTTCAGTTAGGTTCTAAAAATCACAACTGTTCTTAACACTTTATTTAATGGAGATAGATTAATAACTCCTCCATGGAATCCACCAAGTTGTTTGTGGAGAGGCAAGCCAACTCACTGTACGCCACCCACCTATAATGATATGTTGTTGGGTTTTTTTATCTAATGTGTATCTTGTACCCAGTGGTGCTTTAACTGACATGGCTAAACTACACACCATAGATGCTGTCTCCTTGGGTTCAATGTCAGATGAAACCCAATTTTCGCCTGAAGTTAGTCCTATTGATTGTAATTATATTTCACCCCGAGGTGGGATGGTGGCCCCGTTGTCCTACATTTGAGTCCACCCTGATTAGGATACTCTGCTTTTTACCCAGTAACATCCCCCACACACACAGTCACATACATGACAGCTCAATATCTAATTTCACTTCCCAATTAACCTTTTGCACTTTCTTTTCTGACATTTACTCCACAAATCACTGCTTCTTTTAATTTGCCGGGGCCAGGCTGCACGTATTGATACATATGGACACAAGTACAACTGATTTTCAACAACCTTTACTTTAGCAAATCACTCTTTACATAATGAATCTAAATACTATACAGTTAAACATTGATATGAATTGTTACTTTCCATCACAGTATGTCTTGTTAGAACCTCTTAACAGGTATTCTTGCTCTGTGTTGTAGGGAGTGGTGCATATCCATGGGAACTAAATAACATTTGGTTTTCCACTGATTACTTTGGGATTACATACACTGTTCCTCTGACGTCACTGCACAGGTAAGTCTATTACCTAATTTCATTTAGTTGATGGCACAGTACTGACATTTTAAATGTTAATCCACTTAAATCTGCAAACCTAATAGTTTTTTGCTTACCTTGCATTTTTCTATTTGCAATGCGTGACGTGTGCAAATAGAGCTATATTTCCAAATGAAATGTTACGACTGTATTTATTTCTCTTGGTAATATAGTTGATGACAAATCACCAATCAGATAAACTGCTTCCGTCTTATTCATTACAGTTAAGACCAAAATAACCAGACAACCATCTCTTATTCCTTTCAAAATAAATTCTCTCCCTCCTCCTCTGTTTCACTCAAAACAATACAAATTTGATTCAATATATTATGCCACCTTTTCCCCTTATATTTATGTGACATTAACAGATATTTTAAAGAGGGAGTATTACATTTCTATGGGGTTTTAACTGCTAACACATAACATATTCAGATCACCATGTTGCCTTTTATTATTTTAAAAATGGTGTAGCCGAAAACAATGTATTGAAAGGTTTAATTTCAGTTTTATTTTTGACGCTTTGACGACACAATCAGTATGCATTCCACTTATGAAACTACTGCACATTGTGTTAGGTTTGTGAAGTTATAGTGTACTGTTTTGTATCATGCTTTTGTATATTTAGAAAAAACTGCTGTGTGAGAGCATGGGTGACATAGGCTTGTGGGCTGAGTGTGGAACAGGATCGTTATGCCAGTTGTTGGGCTCAAATTGTGCCTGGGAGAGATAATTAGATTACTCAAACATGCATGGAAGATGACATATAAAACCTCTTCAGGCATGTTTTTGATGTGGGAACAGCCTTATGACATGGTAGAAAGCTAGAAAAACAAATCAGCATAAACAATTGAATGGAAAAAAGGTAGCATAATATATTTAAAGGCACTGCGTGTATTTACAGTCCCTTTAAACATCAGACATTTCATTTTTTTAAGTGTCTCATCCCTTCTCCACCCCAACTCTCAGCATCACCTCAGCATCTCCAGAGGTCACTAAATGAATTAATCACACTCTTCTTAAATATACTGCTGACATAGCGATTAAGTTTGAGAATATTAGACCCTCCTTTCAAGAAAATATTTTAGCACCCAAACATAAGGATAACAAGTCTCACAAGTTAACTTTTTTTTTTTCAGATCAAACCACAGGCTTAAACCTGTTGATGGTGCGAGAGTATTTTCTGCTAAACAAGGCAGTTTCCTTTGCATTGCCTGACACCCGCTGGGCCTAAACCTGAGTCTCGGGACCCCCCACCTCTCTGCTCTCACCTCCCGTACCCCTCCCACAGTGAAGCCCCAGCGGTAGGTCCCAGCGGTGATAAAGAAAGACCAGCTGTTCAAACAGTGGGGAGGGGAGCAAGGAGTGGGGGTGACAGGACACAGAAATCAGCATATTTAGTTTAGAGGAATCAAACTGGTGCGCATCAAGAGACCACCTCACAGCACAAGCACCAGTGAGTCAAAGGAAAACTATCACAACTGTAAAAGTCATGGATTAGGTTTCAGTCTCTGGTCAGCAGCTGTGTGTTTGGAGCTTGACGAGGGAATTTAATAGTGGTTATATAAAATGTGTATAGGAATTCTTCGAGACTCACCTGAGAAAGCTCATATTGTATCAGAGTTGAATCCTGGCCCAAGACAGTAGATTTCCAGCTTTTGCCATTTCTTATACTGTCCTTTTCAAGTCCACTGTGTAACTTTTTGCCAAAAATAGACTAAAACATAAGGATCTTTTTTATTTGTTTTAATTTAAAATTTTTATGTTTTTATTACACTGAAAAATGTACGACCTTACTATGAGCATCTCTGCAAACCTGACTTTTACTGGATTTGGAGGAGGGTCTTCCCCTGCTTGTCTCCATGAAAATGTTATTCCTTTGAATACAATATTCCACGGTATGACAAAAACATATCTGTCTCCATGGAGCATGTTCCGAAGTACGGTTTTAAGTTATTATTTCAATCATGCAGGAAAGTTACAGTGTTACTTTCAATATCAACACACAATTTTGAATATAAATATAGTTGCCTTAGTATATGTTGATAAGAGTTATTTTGGTGCATATTGTGCTGTTGTCTCAATATAACAATGGCACAGATGACAATAGAAATGAAAACAAGAACATTGGAAGTTATAGTTAATATAGTTGTAAAAGACTACACAAGTGTCGTGGCACAGGGGGCAGAAGGCCCTACAAATATAAATAAGCTATAATTTTGGCTCAGTAGCCTCAACTTGTAACCATAATGTTATCCAGCAATGGCACCCTGAAGGGAACAGGTAATTTGTAATATAAAGGCAACACAGGTAAGGATGAAGCGACCCAGATATGAGCTAGAAGAATATACAATTGTATTTATTTGCTTGGACTGAGTTGTACAAAAAATATCTTTAAAACTATTTATAAAAGGGACTTGTTTATTCATCCTTTCATTCATACATAAAAGTCAACAATGACAGTCTTTAATAACATTAACTCTGCTCTAAGCAGCTCCAATACCCACAGCAGCTGGGTACTGGCCACATTCAACCTCTCCTCCTTGCATCATCGCCCCGACAGTGCACTTCCAACTTAATCCCAAGGTCTTAAAATGGCAGACATTGAGTTTGACACTGGATTCTGTGAGTTTAGTGCAGACTGGGATAAGTGATGCGGATTCAGATGGCAACCAGCTGTAGGACGCACTGACCTCTGCATGACAGTGTTGACCATTCCAACAGGTGAAGATGGTCCTGAAGCTACCATAGCTGCCTCTGCAGCTGGCATTTCAGTTTCGAGTGCCCCTGCACCAATCATATTTCTGGGTTGCAGGCAGTGTGCAAAGCAAGTTGTGCAAAATACAATTGAAACGTTCTTACACGGCATTCCCAGCCGGATGGTAAGGGGTTGTTCGTGATTTGGCAGTACCATAGAGTTCACACAGTTGCATCAGCAAGCTCTCGAAGCTTCGCCCCTGGTCTGAATGTATCCTAGCTGGAACCCCAAATTTAAAGAACTATTCAGACTGAAGAACCTGAGCTATTCTAAGAGCACGCTGGTCATGCGTTGCAAACGCTTGGGTGTATTTACTAAAGATATCTGTAATAACGACACACCATTCTTAAAACCATTCTTTGAAGGTCCAAACAAGGTGAAATCAAGGGCAGTTACCTCATTTGGTCGCGAGTCCAGGTGACCCATGAATGTGCGAGCTGAAGGACGAAGAGTCCTTTGCAACCTGACAGCGTTCACACTGCTGACACCACGCAGTCACGTCCCCGGACATTCCTGGCCAGTAGCACCAAGCTCGCAACAGACCTAGGGTTCCCTCCACCCCGATAGTTGTGTTTTGATGAACCTGGGTTAACACCTCTTCAGTTAAAACTGCTGGAAGTAACAGTTGTAAGATGGCCTCACACCCACCTGGGCAAAATACCTTGCGATAAATACACACACCTTGCGATAAAGTAATCCATTCCGTTCCACCAGACGGTCCTATTGCCAAAGCAATACCCCGGCGGAGGGAGAAAGGTTTTTTTTACTGTTCAGCATTGGGCCGTACCCTGGCTTTCCAAAAGGTCATAACCTCCTGAATGACAGCGTCCTCTTCCTGCAGGGCAGGGCATTCCCAAAGAATGTCCAGGCAGAGCTGCCACCATTGCCTGAGAGGCCTCAACCCTTTGCGGTCCACGCAACCCCTGAAAAGAGTGTGGGATGAGTACCCCTGGGATCATTTCTGCAAGCTCCTGAGAGGTGAGACATTGCTGGCGGGTCAACAAATCTGCATTTTGATTGCTTTTACCGGATCTGTACCTCAATTAAAAAATCAAATGACGCAAGCTGTGCAGCCCAATGCTGCTCAACAGCACCAAGCTTTGCCATCTATTTTGCTACTATTTAGAATTTATTACCACCATTTATTTTTTAGTCTTTGTTATTATATTATATTGTGATGAGTGAGCTATTGTGTCCAAATAATTTCCCTTGTGGATCAATAACGTTTCTCTAAGTCTAAGTCCAAGTCTTTGCTGTCGCCAGATGGCTCAGCGGGTTGTTGTCGGTATACACGACACACTTATGGCCCAACAAATACTCGGAATTTGTCAGCCATAGCCCACTTAAGGGCCAACAGCTCTAACTTCATCGAACTGTAATTCGACATGTTACGTTCTGTGGGCCTCAAACCATGGCTTGCATAAGCGGTCAGCCTGACCTTTCCATCCTGCTCTTGAGAGAGTACCGCCTTGAGACCACTGTGGCTCGCATCCACCTCCAAGATGAAGCATAGCGAGAAGTTGGCATATGCAAGCACCGGCACACTGGTAAGCTTTGTCTTGAGGGCATCTAAACTACTCTGGCACTCCTCATTCCAGATCTCAATGTCACACTTACCTGACTTCCTTTTGACTTGCCCATCAACGCTGCCACTTGCCAGTGCAGTGGTGCTGCCATCTTTGCGAAACCCTCGACAAAGAAGTGGCAACAGCTGGCAAAATCTAAAAAGGACCACAGCTCAGTTATCGTCGTAGGAGTTGACCAGTTTGCAATGCACTCGATCTTTGCGGGGGTCAGTGGAGACACCCTTGTCGGAGATTACCTAAATAACCGACTTCCCGCTGGACAAAACTACATTTGTTGAGTTTCACCTTGATGTCCTTGTGATGGAGCTGCCCCAGGACACTATCCAGCCTCAGCAGGTGCTGCTGTGCAGTGGATTAAAAGATGATAATATCATCTAAGTACAGCAGCAATGACTGTCCTTGCTGATGGTGCTGGAAAGTTCCTGGGGCGTTACACAGCCCAAAGGGCATTTTGTTCCACTCAAGTAGTCCAAAGGGGGTGCAAAACGCAGTCTTTGCTCAGTCGTTCTCCACAACTGGTACTTGACGGTAGCCCCTTGCAAGGTCTATTGTTGAAAACCAACATGCACCCATCATGGCATCCAGCGATTCTACTATTCGAGGGCGGGGGAAAGTGTCCTTTCACGTTTTTGAGTTCAACTGGCGATACTCCACGCACAACCGCAGTATGCCATCCTTTTTACGGACTAACACGATAGGCGAGGCATAGGGGCTTGAGCTCTCTCTTGGAGCAGCTGGCTGATGTGCTCGTTCACTACTTCGTACTCTGATGGAGGAATACGGCGGTGGCGTTGCCTAATAGGTACATCATCCAGAAGTGGTATCTCGTGTGAGATGAGATTAGTGCATCCCAGGTCTTGGTCATGAGTGGCAAAAACTGACAAATGTTTCCTCAGCAATGACCTGACTGCTTCTCGTTCTTCTGGGCGCAATTGTGACAAGTCGATCCCTTCGATCTGATCCAAGATTGAGGTGGGTGCCTTCTGATAAGCAACTTGTGCAGTGACCGCTCCTCCGCAACCCCAGGCAGTAAGCTAACAACACTTATCTTGTCCAGAGTGCCAATGACTGTGCGACAGTAGAGCAGACTATCTGAATCACCAACATTTGCCACAGGAATATAAGCAGTGCCGTGAATGACTTGGACCGAGGCAAGCGATGCCAAAAGACCCGGTGGTAAGTAAGACTCAGGCGGCTCAAACAATATGGTGCCATCTGCAAAGTGTTCTGAACAGGTGGCAGTTACCATCTTCATGGCACCACCTGGTATTTGACAGGCCTTACCCCGAACCCGAACTCTAGGAACAGGCTTCACTCTAGCAATGTGACATTTTTGTATAGCATCAATGAGGGGGGTTGGGAAGGACATGGAAGCTTCTCCAAATAGATCAGGGTTGTACTGACCAATAAGCTCTTTATAACATTTACGAATGATGTTCATTCCCAGGACACCAAGGACCTTTGAGGGTGTGTGCCCAGGTGGATCTTTAACCAGCAGGACTCTACAGTGAGGCATCAACTTCCCACAAAGGGCAACATCAAGTTCAAGCCAATATAAGGAATGAATGGTTGGCTTTAAGCTCCAACCAATGACAGGTGTTCTTCACCCCAGGCTTGAAATTACTCTGGAAAATCCTTCAGTGATGGTGGAAACCATCTACCCTGTGGTACAGTGGCGCATCCCAAACAAACATCGATATGCAGACATGCAGAAATTAACTTCGGAACATCTTGCAACCTTGTCTGAGAATCTTCTGAGCCAGTAGATGCCCCACCTGAGCTGTGGCTCGGCAGCACAGTGGGCTCTAGTTTTCCCACGGCTGCCTTGGCTTAAACTGACCGTGTGCCACCTTGTACCATGTACTGAATGCCAAAAGCAGAGGGGACAGAATTGCTTCAGCCTCGCACACCTGCCAGCAGAACTTCACGCCCCCACCTAATGGCATTGCTTCTGACGTCAAGCAGTGTTGCTCCAGGAGTTTCTCACATATTGTTCAAATTCTCGTCTAAGAGCGCCATCCAGAACTTGTTCAACGAACTGATCAAGTAAAAGAAAGTCAGAATTTATCATATTATCTGAGGCGCACTGTTTGACCTGCCCCATTAATGACATAAGTGCGAGAGAGTATTCCAATAAAGTTTCTCCCTTCTGTTGTCTGTGGGAAATAAATGCCTCCTGTAATGCTACATATGATTCTGAACATCCATACAGGTCCTGCAAAATTGCAATGACTTTGGTGGGATCACTCCGTTACTTGATTTCCTCACAAGCCTCCCCATCTAAGTGATCAAACATAAAAAATGCCTGGTCGGCTGGAGACTGATGTCGCACTTGTATGCCCGATTGAGCTTCTTCTAACCACTCACCGAGTCCAAACATAAAAATGATAATTTAAAATTTAGAATACGAACTATCCAGAGTAACGTGTAGCAGAACAGGGGCCATGCACAATCATACCCACCAAACTCTCAGGATGCGCTGTGCGCACGGAAGCACCCAGTACGGACAGTGGGTGGAACCCGAGTGCCCCGCCTACAGATTGCGCTGGATTAATTAATTATACAACAGTAATTACACGGAGCGAAAATCGTTACCGGAGCGTCCAAATGCAAAGTGCGCAGGAAAGAGCTCTGGACGCCACGCACTCAAAACAGCGCCAGGTGAATAACTATGTCAGTATCAATTTGGGATCACCAAATAACTTACCCGAGCGTTTGACAGAACGCTTCACGCACGAGCCGAGAGATGTACCGAGCTAACACTCGTGCACGCGCCAGAGGTCTGCGAAAGGAGGAATGAAAGAATAAATGAGGATCGCATAATACTCACGGATGGAACACGCAACGCGGGGTACAATCACCAGGTTTTAGGCCCGAGAAAGGTGATTTTTAAGCGATAGTAAAGCTGAATCCGGCGCTCGTGCTGCTGCACTACTCCTAGACGGCGGGTGACGTCAGAGGCGACCGAAAGGGCGAGCAGGTAGTGATGGGCCCAACGAGTCGACGCGTCGACACACGTGTCGAGCTCAGCAAGTGACGCCTGTGTCGAGCAGAGCCGCTGTGTGTATCGCGTAAAGAAAAGTCACGTGACTGATACATCTACTGTATCATTTGGCTCGTGTCGGGAGCGCTGAGGCGCTGAGGCGTTTAGAGCACGGGGCTCAAATCTGTCGCAGTGTCTCTTTTCATCACCACAGAACCACAGAGAAACAAGCCTGTTCTGTGTGGGCTCATTTAAATCAGTCCCAAGTGGAGCTCGCTACAGATTTACTTAAGAAACTATACTATTTTTACTTGTATTTTACTATAATTTTCACAACCATTCACCTTGTCATGTTTCACGTATTTGCCTACTTTACTACTCTGTGCAATAGGTTGTGATTTGCTTTAATGACATGAGATTGCATTACCTTCTTGGTCAGTTGTTTAATTTGTTGATATCAGAGCGCATCTCTCACACGAGTGTTCTCATGTCTGAATGAACGAGCCCTGCGCTGTCAATGCTTCTGCATAGGAAGCAGTTCAATTTTTAAACCATCAGATGGCGCTATAGAACGCACTAACACAGTATCAACACAGTGTCAACAATGTTGGAAATGTGTTACACACACCTTGAGGCCTCATCTGTCCATCACTACGAGCAGGTAAAGGACCCTCCCTCTTAAAGGTTCAGGCCACACGAAATACTACTGCCTACTGCCACACAAGGTTTGTATTTGTCTCCTTAAAACAGGAAAACAGCAATAAGGAACACACATGCAGGTGTGACTGTATGCTAAAGTTGTTAAATTTGCATTTTAAAGAAACAATCTGTTGTCAAATAGATAAGATGGAGGTCATAATGGACAGAGCTGTTTCTGTAATAGGTCGCTAATTTATCATTAACTGTGAATAGACTGGAGGAAGTGAGTCTCTATCTGTTTACAATCAACACAGCCTTACAAACTATGACACTGGAAGAGGCTGTTTTAATACAAATATAGAACATGGAGTAAAAAGTTGGTAACATTTTCTACACCTTAAACTGCACCTTCATAAGTCATAATAAAGCATGAAGAAAGTCTACAGAATACATAATGAACAAGTCATTTAATTAACAGAATAAATTTAACTCATAAACCTGACCCCTTAATTAAGTAGTTTCAAAGACTGAATCATTCTCAGTAAACTATTTTTCTTTGTGCTTTTTAAAGAGTGGAAATGGTGGCTTCATCATAAATAGTTCAAAATAAACCCTAAAAGTACAGTGAATTTATCACAATGAATTTGTAATATATGTATAATTTAAATTGCCATAAAAAACAGCTGTTTATTATGTGAAATATTCTTTTTATACTCTAACAAGTGCTCCATAAACTGCTCCTCTCTCATGCCCCCCACAGCTCTCCGCAGTCCCCTGTCTTCACATAGGTGCGATGAGCACTGATGCACAGCACTGTGGCCAGGACTCAGCAGGAAATACCTGAGTCCATCCACAAACACAGAGAGGGCTGATAACTGCTCAAAGTGGAGAAGGAAGTGGCACTACATTCTGGTGAAATGGAGAAAGCTTTCCAAAGTCCAAGCCAAAATACATGTGGCCAAAGAAGTACTTTATGAGTGCCTTCATGAGCCAAACTAAATCAAATTCTATAATTTAAATCATAGAAATGGCGTCATGTAAAGTAGCTTACCAAACTTTCTCTCAAACACATCATGATGGAAGTTACTTAACTGTACACTGAAAAGCAAATTGTGTTGCTTTATAAATCCTGCCTTGTCTCTGTGTTATGTTTTCTGTATTAAATCATTTCTGTGCTGAATAAGTTTTACTTCTACCCACCCTTTCTAGGGCAGTCTTATTACAAAGTTTTCATTTTTGTGAATTGTTATTTGGCACAGTTCTGTATTTTGCATTACTTTGAACTAGTACAAAACACCTTATGTCTATGAATGTAACATAAAAGGAATTATTGCTGTAAAAGATATGGAAAATATTATTTTTGTTGTTCTTAATTGGGCTCACTACTGCTATTAGTGCTATTCAGTTTATGTACAGATTTCATTCACCCCAAAGAGCATTTCCACAGTTATTTGCTACTTGTATATTGTCTATAGTTTTGTGTAGCCATGAGGTCAACAGTGATAATCTAATCCCCTTATTGTAGCCCATAAACACACTTGACACACTCACTCCATGGTTCCTCTCTGTATCCAGCTGCAGGACATCTCCAGGCTCAGCCCCTCCTTCCCTGAGCTCAGAGCAGGACAGCGGAGGTGAAGATGGGCCGTCCCAGCTGCTGTCTGCCTAAACAGTTGGGTCTTCACTGGGCTGCTGGAAACAGACTGACAGGAAAGGTAAACAAGGAGGTGTGGACAGAGGGGCTTTCAGTGGTGGTCCCATCAGTCACTTTGGCCCGCGGGGTCCAAGAGCACAACCACAGCCTGTAAACTCAAACACCCAGGAGATGTTATGGAGTGAGAGCTGACACTGCGGACAGGCGCACATGAGGAGGAGATATATACTTTTCATTTTAGTCTTAGTCAGTGTTGTTTTATATACGTATTCAAAATTATAGCAATGATAAATGTTGTGGCCTTTATGTTCAGGCATCAGTAGCAGCTACATAATGGTGTCTGCAGTTAAAGCTTTCACAGTATTAGTAAAAACATAAGAAAAAATATAAACTTTGTCCAATATAATTAAATTTTTATTATGATTTAGTGCACTGCTTGTCTCTAGATGTTATTGTTTTGTCCGGATTGCTCCATATGACTTTAAACATATCTTTCTTGCATTTATTCATTTGTTTTTATAGCAAAAACAAAAAACAAAAAAGCATCATGTTCACCTCTCCACAGATCTGATTTGAACCTCTGATTCGGCAACCTCTTTCACATCTGTAAAGAATGGCCATAGGTGACACATAGATGGTGCACACTGACCTCTAGACGTCACTTCAACTGAATGTCCCAGTTCAGTCTTTCAAATAATAAAATTCAAAACAAAAGACCACTGTTTACATAGTTTGGTAGTTGTGAATTAGATTCTTTTTGCAGTGACCAGCTGACCTCTGTATCTCATGTATCCCTTATGAATTATACATCAAGATCAGTTATGTTGAGCTGAGCTTTTTCAAGAAAATAGATAAATAAATACCATTATTTTGAACAAACAAACCAACACATGAACCAATGAACAAAGTGAACAAAGCGAAGAAACAAATGTGAACAAACAAAAGAAAAAAAAAATGCTGTGAGGAAAAGAAAATCTCCACACAGGACTCTGGAATTATACTCAATACATATTTAGGGATGTAATTCGTAATGTAAAATCGTTAGCAATACCCAAGACAAGCATACACCAGTTTATTTGGTCAGGACTTGCATTAATGCTCAACACAGAATTCACTGTCAACACTGCCCTCTGCTGGTTGGGTAAATAATCTCACTTAGAGGTAACCACAATCTTTCTGTTTATTGAGGGGTCAGTTAAAATGTGATATTTTGAACATAAACAGACCTTTACATTTCATATGCATTTTGTATCTACACGCCCCCTGGAGCCACTTGATGACCCTTTGATGAAATGTCCTCTGTTCAGTCAGTCAGTCAGTTCAGTTTTGTGAAGAGGTTCTGAGTGAAAGGTAAGACTTGAGTCAAAACAATGGGTTGAACTGTGAGACAGAACTCATATTTCTCTTGGCTCCTCTGCCCGACCTCCACGGAGAGAAAGTCTGAAGTTACTGTTTGGCTTAAAGCTCTGTGCTAAAATAATGTGAGATTCAAGGTTTTCTTTCTATCCCAGGTATGGACAGAGTCTATACATATAAACAGTATAGGGGTGATGTGCTGGTTATCATATCACTGAGAAATTGTAATAATAATATAGTTTTACAGGTGTACGTTTTGGATAGCATCAGGACCCCTACATCTCTTTTAACACCCATTGCACAGGCTTCAGACTACACTTAATGTGAGAGGGAATCGTGGTTTCTCAGGAGTGTCAGGATTACCTTAAAATCTTGAGCTGTGTTTATTGTGTTTCTGTGCCTCTTTTTTAGAAATACATGTAAATTAGATTTCAGACAAAACCCAATTTTTGAGTCACTATTGCTGCTTTGGGATCTTACTCATCTTTGACTGACTCAACACAATAATCTAATCCTTCTGTGACCTATATTCAGTCCCACTACCCTAATGGTCCTAATGGAAGTAGGACTTGAATAGACTTATCAATAGACATAGGCTATGCGTAATCATTTCAAAACATTATAGGGTATAAATTGCAGACCTGAGAACTAAGTGAAAATATGTTGATAGTAAATAGTAATGGTCACAGAAATGTAAATACTATACATTTGTTAAGTGACAACAAAATTGCACGATCTACCTCATAGTCTACTACCACTACTACTACTACTACTACTACTACTACTACTACTACTACTACTACTACTACTACTAGGTACTCCCTGAGACTCAGTCTAGCCTGATTTTCCTTAATCCAACCAATCAAACGAGACCAGCCAGAGACAGGGCCATGCCTTTGCACTAACTGACCAATAAGATGTGCGCTCCAACCACCTGCCCTTTTCATACAGTCAAACTAATTCAACACTTTCCAGTGGTTTAGCAGTCATCGAGTAATTCCCAATACACGCTCAAAATTCTGAACAGTTACGCGCATCTTTTACACTGCACCTTTAAGAAAGCATAACCCGCTGCATTTCAGCTTGTGCCATCATCACACTGGCCTTGGACTGTTTACAGCAGCGAGGGCTTAAGCGGGTTAGGGACAGACAGTGGATGGTTACGGGCTCAATCCTGTGCGCTACGTGCCAGTCGAAAATAGCCCGTGTTCTCTATCAGCAGCATTCAGCGCCGCCCTCTTTCCATCCGCAGCTCCACGTCAAACTCGGGAAATTTAAACGGGACACGTCCAGGCGGCCGTTCACGGATACGGGCATCTCTACCCGGCTCCAAGGTCACTGCCTCCGCCCGGTACAGGGGACGGGACGCACGAATCCATTCCCCGAAGGTAAGTTAGTGCGCGCATTAGCCAATGGGATTTACATGGACGGCGTGGTGTATATAGGCTATTGCACGTAAAGACAGTACTGCAATGAATCGAGACTACATAAACAGTGCTAGTCCCTCAATGAATTCCAAATAGTCTACCTACAACTGTTTTATTAGACGTCATGCGTAATTTCTAACGGGCAGCCCAAGACACGATGAATAAATTATAAGCCTTGGGGGATTTGGAGTGTGAGTCAGAGCGGGTAGCAGCAGCGCAGGCCTGCCATCCACAAAAGCTGCACTACAGAGGAGCATCTTATTGGGAGGAGAAATCAGCCAAAGCTTTGTATGGAATATGGGGGACAAATCATAGATAGTAGCCTACTATTATAATGAATGCCAGTCAGTGTTTAACCCCAGCTTCCCACTTAGTAAATTAGTTTTATTGCCTACTGTTATTTGTACAGGCATTGGTTTCCGGGTTCTGAAGTTGTAAAGGAGCATAAGCAAAAGACTTGTAAATATATGGGCATTGTGTGACATATTCCAAGGCCCATCAGCTATTAATTAATGTTGCAAATAGGGCCATCTTGCATTATTATTATTACTATTATTGTTGTTGTTATAGATAGCTTTTATGATTATTGACTTGCACAAAATGAATTCACACTTAAAATAAACATACAATAAGTTAAGACCATTTAAACGTAATAGAGTAAATTTGGTTATGTAGTACCCCTGTTTCATGATTTGATTAAATAAGAGACTATACAGTGCTTGTCCTCAACCCCAGACAAAAGTGTGTAGCTCAGAGAGAACACAGTAGCTATCTCTCACAAGGAGGCTCTGTGTTGGTCAGCTGATGTGATGGTGTAAAAATAACTGCACTCTTTCTTGTAGAGTAGAAATCCTCAGAAAATCTATCTGTGCTTACATTCTTTACAAACAAAGTGCTTCTAGTGCCTGAGATTGTGGCTTTCAAATTGACACAATGAGGAGTAACAGGTCCAATCCATTAGTATCATTCTGCTTCCTATGCATGCCCCTTCAGATGAGAGATAATACCTTAAATGGCTTTATTCAAGAGTCTGTTGGCAATGCTGTATTAGGGCTTTCATATCAGTTTTATAAAATCTTTTCCCAGATGACTAATTGGATTGATGTGCGCTTGTCATTTGGAGCAGGGAGTATTTCCTCTTTTATTTGAGGCTAATGCACAGGGAGAGCGGAAATGGCTATAATAATAAAAGAGCAGAGTTGTTGTGAAACGTCATGCATGCATGGTCATTGATTTTTTTATCCCAAGATATTGGGTCTGGAATACCACAAATAAATCATAAATCAGATAATATTTAGTAATTTTTCAGAAATATACCTTGTGTGTTACTTTGAATCTTAGTCCTGCTTTAGTGGGGTGTATGCTTTTTGAGCAGTTGTCCTATTTCAATAGATTATACATGCTGTGTTATTTAAGATTGTAATATGTGTTACTTACTTAACCACTACTCTGTAGCCTGAATGGTGTCATATTACTGCACTCACATGATAAACTGCAGTGAGAATGAAAAACATTGTCCTATAAAGCAACCCATTACATGAGGCTTAATGCTACTGAACAACCCCAAACTCATATTGACCATTTAAGGGACGGGAGGCACTTGTTTGCCTTAAGAGAAGTGTAACTACTCTGACAGAGGTGATCTGTTATTGTAGTCAGAGTAGATTCCTTGTGTATGTAGAGGCCTTACACTGGCCCTTCTGTGAGGTGTGTGTTCAGGTCAGATCAGATTTCAGATTGTATTTCTCAGGACTATTTTGTTGTGGAGACCAAACCATGTTTGCCAACAGTGTGTAAGAGAAGAATGCCTAAAGCCTTCTGCATAGTGCAGTAACTAATACTCAGATTATACATATTCCAACATTTTTAAATAATAATTTTGCATTAGCATTGATACTGGGATTGCTGAAGACTCGACAACAAGGAGTCCAAGAATCACTGACCAGAATGCACATTTAGTGGTCATGGCATGCAACATTCCTTAATATTAATATCAGATTGTATGAGCATGCATGTCCTGGTTCATTTTCGTTTACCCTTGCTGCAGTAATAAGCTTCAGTCAGACTTAAGTAAATATTTGAAGAGTAGGACTAAGAGACACAAACTTATTTCCTTACATCGTTCACTGACCTACACTTGCACAAAATACCTGTGGAGTCTTCTAACTGTTCTTCAACATAAATCACTATTACAGGGACAGTATAGTGTAAATGTATTGTTTTAATACATTTTTCTTTAGATATTATCATCTTAAATCAACAAAGTTCTGCTTCCATCTAACCAATATAACAATCATTGCAACAATATTTGGCAAGGGATGGTTTTTCTCCCTACACTATGAACTTGGCTTAAATGAGATCCGCAGTCTTTTATGTAAGATTACATTTTGTTTGTATTGTAAAATTGAAGTCTCTCTCTGGCTAAACACTAAAACATTGATAACAGTTCTGGTAATTGGAACAAAAATGCAACAACAAAAAGAGAGATCGAGTCCCAATGACCTTGCTGTGACAGCCCATGGACTCAGTTGATGGCTAACTTCATTACATGGCAGACTGGCTGACATCTAATGCAGTTTGCTGCTATATACACATAGAGTGTGGTGTGCTTTATGCAGGTATAGAGGCTGCTTATGGACAAACAAAGGGCCACTGTCAAATATTTTTGTCGTCGACCTTGATGGCATGGCAGTGCACAGTGGAGATAAAAAATATACACAGTGTCATAGGGTTGGGTGATTTTGCCAGAAAATATTTTTTTTTCCCCCTAAAATTAGATTTTTGTTTAGATTTTCAATTCCCCCATCCACTAAAATGTTTTGCAAACTCCAAAACTGTGAAAACTAAAAAGATTTTATTCAGTGATCATATTCAAAACATTGGCCATTGGGGAAATCATTTATGAATGAGATAAAACAAACTATTTATTTAAATAGCACCCCCAACATTTAATTTGACATCACTGATTTCAAAGCTGCATGGCCCTGTGCTGAATTGTCTTCCAAACATGACAATGTTGGGATTTGCCCAGCCCAACATTGTCATGTATAGATGACATGACATGTGGCCTTTTTTCTCAAATTTTCACCTAAGAGGTGCAAACACCAGCTAAATGTATTGTACTAGAGAATGTAACTGGTACATCCTGTGAACCTGTGAGAGCCAGTTTTGTGCTTGACTTCACCTAAGTGAACTAGAAACAGTGCTTGAGTTGACCTCATGATGCAGGCATAACAGACCAATAACAGAACTAATGACTAAATAATGACTACTAAATTATTACAAAATAAGCCATATTTCCACTTTAAGGCTGCCGGTTTTGTTTGTCTTTATAATTTAGCTTCTGCATTTTCATACCACATACTTGAGGGACTTGTACAAGGGCAAGTTGTTAAAGTGAGATTAGATTCTGGATAAATAGTTGTGTCAGGTGAGCATTTGAAGTGTTAATAATGAACCATTTGTTAAGCACAGGGACCAGCGCTGCATGGAGGTAACCTTAATGCTAATCTTGCGTTGCCATAACTTTGACATTATGCAGAGCTGGGGGTGGAAATGGGGTCAGGTGGTGTGATGGTGAGGTCATCAGAGGTCAGATGTCCTTATAAACCAGCGCTGCACCTGTTTACTATGCGTAACTCAAGTTCAAATGTCTGGTTGACTGGGTTGTTTTGTTGTGTTTACCCTTACAAAATTGAAGTGTATGTTTGTTATTTGCAAAGAGAATAGCTTATTTAACTCAGGATCTTAAATTCACATTCATAAGTTACTGCTAGTATCCAGTCCGTTTATAGAGATAGAAGATTTCAACAGAATATGGTCCATTTGGATTACAAAGCAAGATGTATTCTCGTAGTATTTGTGGCAACAGTCACGACAATCCATCTCTCATGTTACCACTCAGATTTGGGTCTCATTAAACTACACTGAAGTTAATATATTTTGTGCAAATAAATATTAAATCTTTCTCTAAAGATTTGTGTCATTAGTTCATCTTCTACTTTGTAACTTAATCTGTGGTGTATTATTGACTGCACCAGCAATTACTTAGCACCTTCTCTCCTACCCCTTGATAATCAAAACATTGTTGGAAATATAATTTGACTATCAAATTCTGCTTATTGCTGTCAGTCTAACATTATCATGTCTCTGAAATCCTGCTCAGGCAGTAAGTCCTTTAGATAAAAGTTATTGGGCTTGTTAGAAGTGATTGTGGTAGTTCAGTCACAGTGTGTTTTCACTGTCAAATATTTATCAGCCTTTCCTTATGCATTTTTATAATCTTATTATGACTATACTGCCCTCAGCTTTACTTTTGAACTCATCAACTTAAGATGATTATAAGTAGTGTTGCGTTTGTGCGTTGTCAATCAATCAGAAGTGGTATCTACAAGCGCTGACAGTCTGTAATCGTATTAGTGTGGATTAGAGAGAATGAATGAAAATCTGGAAAAAGGTCTGCAACTTATTAAAGTGGAAATAAAGGGGGTAAAAGCAAAGGATTATGAGGAATTCAGCTGCAGTGAGATTAATGATGTCCTTGGTGTCCCGGGAACTGTAGAAAAGAAATGACCTTTCAAGTTAGAGCAAAACAAAGGCCTATGTTAATTGTTGAATTGGTAATGTGTCTTGTGTAAGTAGTGGCTAGTGCTTGTGACCATTTATGAGCAACCTGATCTTAACAGATGACCAAGAAAAGCAGTGCATCATTTATTAAAGTTGACTCAAGTGTATCAGGCTCTGTGCCCTAGTGACCCGCTGCCATGTTTGTTTCGGCTACTGTTTGGAGCTTTTAGTTTGGACCCATGTTGATGTATGTATGTCACAAATAAGTCACATGACGTGTCTTCTTTGACAATGCTTAATCAAAGTGTGTAGTATTATAATTATATTTGATAGACATCGTACTATAGGCTTGCAATCATCACTGAATTTGTAATGAAATATGCTTGAAAAGGGCTTTCTTCCTTTATAGACATATGTGGCGTACATTTTTCCCATTTTTAGACAAAAAAATAAATAAACAAAACAGAGATTATAGCATGCTGAAATTTTGGAGATGTTATAGCTTTACCTGTAACATTCCATAGTATAGTATTACACTTTTGGCTCATTTTGCAATTATTCATTATAAATCTTGAAAAAAAACAAAACTTGTAATGGACTTGTATTTTCACAGAACTGACCTGGAATTTGCCATGTTGCCTCCACATGGGTGTATCCTAGTCTAATACCATACTGCAATAAAGAAAGCGTATGGTGGACTGTTTATATGAAAAGTTACATAGTGCACCTTTAAACCATAATTAATCTCCCTGTGATTCTTAATGTGCAGGTAGGTCTCTGTTTGGCCATAATTTAAATGTACTTTCTATGGTCATGTGTCCTTATTTCTTTACTGCACCATTAACATACCTGCAAACCCATCACACTCCTCATCAGGGTGTGTTTGCTTTGTACACAAAATGAATGTAGTGAAGCAGTTTCCATTACTACCTCAAAGCTCAGGCGGGGGGAGGGTGGGGTCAAGGTGAGTCAATAAAAGCCTTGAGTGGTAAAGATGACATGAGCAAACAATATTACTACATCAGCGAAAATTTATTTTTGATTAAGTGGTGCTTTATTTTATTATGTATGTTAAGTATTGTGCAATGAATTTGTTCTTTGTAACCCTTCTGACTATATTTGTCCTTTACTTACAGACAAATGTTTGGAGGGCAAATGAATAAATACCTCAGTTGTAATCTCGCCTCTGTGTACAGACCAGAGTGCCATCAATGACATGACCTTTTTGTTTCACTATACACAGAAGCACGTTGTTTCTGTATATAGCCCCAAGGCAAACTCATAATGACAAAATGAGGCTAATCAATAAATAAGTACAGTGCAGTATAAAGTGATCAAATTATCAATAGGTGATAATAGCGGCCCACTGTAGGTGGCCAATTTCCTCATTGTTACCAGAGAGGTTATGTGAAAGTGTCTCCTATAACTACTAACTTTATGTCCTGTTTTTATTGCAGGATATTCCTGTCTCTGTTACATTGTTTCTATATGCTCTTGAGGTGTGCCTTTGGTGCTATTCCTACATTACACAATACATTCTCCTGAGGACTATGATGTGGAAGGGTGCAGTGGCTTACCATTCACGAGTGAGAACGGATACTGATAGCTGATTTCCATCATTGTTATTGTAAAAATACTGTTCCAAACAAGTCCATGGTGACTTAGAATTGTTCAAATTGATAATTTAGCTGTGTAAAAGCCACAGACCAGTGCACTACACCCTTTCCAACATTAGTGTATTTGTGTTTTTAGGTCTGACTGAAGTCTGAGGAGGTCCAACATGCCGCCACCCACCACAGGACCCTCGGTTGTGCCCCCTCCAGACGGCGGTTGGGGCTGGGCTGTGGTCCTGGGATCCTTCATCTCCATCGGCTTCTCTTACGCCTTCCCCAAAGCCATCACTGTTTTCTTCAAAGACATTCAAATCATCTTTGATGCCTCCTACAGCCAGATTGCATGGATCTCCTCTATCATGCTGGCTGTCATGTACGCTGCAGGTAAAGATGACTTAACTTTTTCATAAGAACTATGTACATAAGTTTGGAAATGCAGTAGATCAAACAGACCCAATATATTTTGCCACTTGCATTATCACTATGAACAGTGATAATGCAAGTGGCAATGTGATGCAGACTTAGTCATACACTACAGCAATTTAAAGTTGCAATGGAAAATCCTTTAAGATAGATAGGAACAAACTTGGGTACCAGCATATTCTACAAAATTAACAGCCAAGGTGTTCAGACGTAGTTTCACATTTGTCTCTTTTTCTTGACACTTGATCTGACTTCTATAATACTTTTGTTCATTAAGTCACTTGTTCACAATCTAGATGTTATATTGTAATCATGCTTGTGTCCAGATGAGCACTGAACCATCACTAAAACCATGAGGGATTACAAATCTTGATTTTGTTTGTATTTTTTAGGTCCTGTGGGTTTTGCATAATTCATTTTTTTTAAATAAAACAATACAGCTGTCTTCATTCTCAATGAGGCCAACTTTCTATAATAAAAGATTGACACAGTGGCCCAGATGTTCGTGTTTCCCCCTGAATATGGTCCACTGAGGTCAGCCTGGTGGTATTGTGGCTGCACTGCTTTGGCTGCAGACCAGCGGCTCGATGCCCACCATCTGCCAGGGCTCTAATTCACTGTTAGCGCATCCTTTACCATCTGCAGAACAATGTGGGATAAAGCAGTTTCAAATCTTCATTCAGAACATTTAATGAATAGATTCTGTCTGTCTACTTTGGTGTGAATTTGTGTTCTTTCCGATCTACATGATTCTACTAGGTACTACAAATATGCCAATAAAACAAAACCAATATTAGCACTATAGGCGCTAATGGTTTTATATTTGACCTTGAAAAAATGAAGAACAGCAAAAAATACTTTCAAATACTCTCAACTGCATCAAATTGCATTAACAGGTAGGTATCTAAATTATACCTTTCTATTTTCACCTAATTATAAACTACACTGTTAAAGCATGCTGGTAGTAGCGGACTGGCAGTGCATACACTTTCATACAACCACAATGACTATGATTGCATTTTGAGTTGCAATTAAAACACAGTTGTCTTTGCATGGTTATATATAAAATAATTTAAATACATATCTGAGCACAAAATATTCTGAATTTCACATAGCCATACACTAGTACAAGCTGCAGATCTATTTTCCATTTATACCATTTATAACTTCACTGTCTTGTTCATTGACATGATGTAATGACGGCAGTACAGTGTTAGTGCATGTGGTCATGAGGTCTCCTGTTACCCATTCATTCATATTGATCACACACATCATCAGCTGTTCATTAAACAGCTGCATTGTGTTCCTCCACTCACACTAACCACTGTTTCACATGGTTCTTACTCCCTGTGGTCGACTCAGGCTCAATCATAATGTCCTTACAGAAACCACTGATGACAAATTACAGCAGAGCAGGTTCAGAGAAATATACCTAAATGTATTATACTAGAGATCGATCTATATGGTTTTTTTTGGGGTTTTTTTTCATGGCTGATACCGTCGATTGTTTAGAATCTAGAGTAACTGATGGCATATAAGCTCTGCCGATATTTTTGGGCCCATATCGTCGGCCGATTTTGATTATTTTCCTCTAATTATGTAATTTAAATGTACTACAAAACTCACCCACAGCCCTTTTTTCCACAAACCTATCAGATAGCAGTGTGTCATATTTTGCGCATCTCTAATAAATACACACAATTTATATGTTTTTAGTTATGTGCAATTTATTACTTACATCATACTACAGCGTATTGAGCCCTGCACATTGTAATTCATTTTTCATTTCCAGCCGTCTACATAGAGTTCAATCTGCAGAAGTTTGCATAGTAAACTGTATCACACCATTGATTATGAGAATGGAGGGAGAGGGACCAAAAATGTCTTTTTAGTGATGGCCATTAAGATAATGAAAAAGATGGCTGGGAATGCAGGCCAAAATGAAAAAAAAAAAAAAAAAAAAGCTGTATAATTTCATAATAAAGCACTTCAATTGCTACAGACCATAACCAATATATGACTTCATAATGTATTACCAAATATACGTGCATATGTTTTTAGTGAGATGTCAAGACGTAATTCTGGATATATTTTTTCACATATTCAACATAAATAAAGTTATGTATTACTTGAGAAAAATGCTCTAAAATGGCCGTAGTTTTAAAGTTTACATCCCCAAGCCCACAAACATTTCAAATAAACTTAATCTCAGTTTGAAAAATTTCACTGTGCAGTTTTACAGCTGCAGCTCACATTAGTGTCTTATAGCTGAAAACCCATAACTTAATGCGTTATTCCCATTTGGGACGGAGGTGGATATATTTAGTTAGGGTTTTTGTACTGTGTGTAATGAAGTCCACGCTGTATCTGGCCTGGAGACGATAAGCCCTGTTCAGTGGAGCTAATATGGCTGCTGTGGGGCTGCTCATCATGGACACTCGATCACACTGTGCCCCTGAGACTCCGGATCTCAATACTGGCATGGCGAATGAGGAAAGTTTCCTGAAGGTCGTTAAGATATTAATGCCCCGAAAATTAAGCCACAGAACTTCTCATTCAATTTTTTTTATCATACTTATTATTACTGCTCTTTATTTTACTGTCAAAAACTTCAAAATATTAGCCATGGATCTCAGGATAAGTTTTAAACAAAAATATAAATAACATTAAAGTGACCTAATTTCAATGCATTTTATTTGGCGGTATTCTACTTTTTGTAATAAATGCATTAGATTTATATAGCATCTTTCAAGACACTCAAAGTGCATTACACGCACACATCACATTCATTCTAGGCAATGTGGGTGAAGTGTCTTGCCTAAGGACACAACAACAGAGACAGTGTTGTCAATTAAAATAAGGTTTTTGGGGAATAAGTACATTTCTTAATAAAATAGACAATACATCCGCAAAAGGCATGATACAAATTCCTCTTCTCCTTAGAAAGTTTCCCTTTTTAAATAAGAGTTATGTTAATATTTGACTCATAAATTAGTGGTTGTTGACAATACACTTGACATTCACTTTTTGGTGTAATTTTTTTGTACACTGTCACTAACCTTAAACTTAAACAAAAGTGGCACTGGATTATGGCTGTGTTGTGTTTAATTATTGAGACGCTGCAGATGGAACTATTAATAGAAGCTAGACTCCCATGGCTGCAGCTCTAACCCTGTTAAGTCATTATAGTCCACACGCTACTCTATTGGAAACACAGAACATACGATGATTTGATGTATTTGCTTTTTCCAGGTCCTATCAGCAGTATCCTGGTCAACACATACGGCTGTCGGCCTATAGTCATGATGGGAGGCTGTCTCTGTGCTGTTGGAATGATTTCAGCGTCCTTCTGCACCAGTGTCATACAGCTCTATCTGTGCATTGGCGTTATTGGTGGTAAGTCCACATAATCCAGTAAGAGGCTAAATGGAGACTTGTGTTCTTTTAAAACAAAACTATTTCAATGGGGTGTGCTTGACAAATAACTCTGTAAAAATGCATATAAACAAAATACATAAAATTGTATGCCATTAAAAATTATGTACACATCACACAAGCACTGACAGAGGTTCTTTAAGAGTTCTGAGTTCTTAGAGTTTTGAGTTTTTATGCACATACAATGTTCATGTTCCCAAATGTCCTGATATATCTGAGATAAGATTGTGCACACATGAGGAAAATTATCTTGTGAGATTTTATTCCCCCATGTGTTCACATTTGGATTGGACACAAAAGTGATAAGTGCTGGCAAGTTGTACCTCTTGAGAAGATGTAGTTCCAAAAATCCACACTACAATGACAGTAAAACTATATTAAATAATATAAATTGAAAAGTGTTAGGCTAAAACTGTGACCTGAATTGCACAGTTTATTTATTATAAATTAGGTCAAAATCTCATTTTGTCTACTTTTTGTGCACCCAATCTCATGTCTCTTGTCTGATTCTGTGGAAATTGTGTCTCAAAATAACATAGGATTAAATATAACATTCATGTTCACAAAAGGCATAATACATGTGTTTTATACTATAACTATTGTACCTCTGATGTGTTGCAGGACTTGGTTTAGCATTCAATCTGCAGCCAGCCCTGACGATGATAGGGAAATATTTCTATAAGAAGAGGCCCATTGCTAATGGCCTGGCCATGGCTGGCAGTCCTGTTTTCCTCAGTACACTGGCTCCACTCAACCAGTTCCTCTTCAACAGATTCGGCTGGAGAGGCAGTTTCTTGATCTTGGGTGGGCTGCTGCTGAATTGCTGTGTAGCTGGCTCTCTCATGAGACCTCTGGGACCCCCACCGGGTAAAGCCAAAAAAGAGGAGGTAGTTAGCATCACCACCACAGAGAAGCGCACAGCCTGGCAAATTATCAACAAATATCTAGATTTATCCCTGTTCAAACATCGGGGCTTTCTCATTTATCTATCCGGCAACTGCATCATGTTCTTGGGCTTTTTTGCTCCTATTGTCTTCCTTGCAGCTTATGCTAAAGACATGGGCGTGGATGAGTACAGTGCTGCCTTCCTGCTCTCAATCCTGGCTTTTGTCGACATGTTTGCCAGACCATCCATGGGACTGGTCGCCAACTCGCGATGGATCCGACCCAAAATTCAGTACTTCTTCAGCTTTGCAGTACTGTATAATGGAGTTTGCCACATCCTGTGTCCACTTGCAGAGGGCTACACAGGTTTAGTGATTTATTCTATATTTTTTGGCTTTGCCTTTGGAATGGTCAGCTCAGTGTTGTTCGAGACACTCATGGACCTGGTTGGAGCTCCAAGATTCTCCAGTGCAGTGGGACTCACCACCATAGTGGAGTGCTGCCCCGTCCTGATTGGGCCACCTCTGGCAGGTACTGTTCAGCAAGCTTCTTATTTTGCAATGATACACTCTGAAAGTATGACATTAAAATGTGCCCTGTTATTTGTGCTCTACAGGAAAACTGGTCGACATTACCAAAAACTACAAGTACATGTATTTCTGCTGTGGAAGTGTTGTCATTGTAGCCAGTATTTGGCTTTTTATTGGAAATTTCATAAATTACAGACTGTTGGACCGTGAGCGTAAGGCTGAGACGTACAAGCGGACTGAGACAGAGGATCCGGACAGAGCCCAGGATAATAAAGAAGCTGATGGTGAAGCACAGCAGCCATTACAGGAGCCAGTTGAAAAAAAGGAGGAGGAGTCTATGCAGCGGGAAACAAACATTTAAACCATTTAGAAGCTTTGGGATCAAAATAAGCTTTGAGTTAAGTTATGTGTGGGATCCCACCTGGCACCATTCTGCTCCCTCTGAACTTGGGTTAAACTGCCAAACAGCAGTGTTAATGGACAGCTTAAGCATGTTTTCTTTGTGTGAAATGTACTGGAAACATTGATCAAGGTGAAATGTATTTTAAGCCTTGTGAAGAAAATTAGCATTACTAACTACATTTTGTTCTTAACACAAATCTTCATATCAGATCATTTCTGCCATAAACTAAACAAACACGAAGCTGCATTCACATCAGGATATGGTGGTGATAGGTGTATAAGTACAAAAAGCACCACTCAACACCGGTTACATTTCACAAACTTGACAGATAGAAATTGCATGCAATTGCACAGCAAAAATGCATTGTCTGCCTTGTGCACTAGTTAAGATTCCTACTGTGTTTGAGCTGATATTCATCAAAGAAACAGTATATTCCTTTCACAGACAATCATAACTTTATTAAATATAACAGTGCATTTGAGCAAATGGGTCAGGTAATTGACAATGAAATTTTCTCTTTGCAAAGTCTTCAATATACAAGTACCCGTAGGTGCTTTGTAATAGAATAGATAATATAATGCACACATGTATTCATGTTTGCAGTCTAACCTTTTCCTAGACATAATGGGTTGGAAACACGGCTTTCCGACTCATGTCTGCCCAGTTCTAACAAAGTTGTGGAGCAATGAGCAGCTCTGTGGTATGTCTAATGGAGCTCAAGTTTATGTAATTATGTAAAGTCTAAAGAACAAACAAGAAACTGCAAAGTAATTCAATGCTGGCAGCTGCTCAAACTGCAAATTTCCCTGGTTGCCCAGTCCTGCTGGAGAAACAGGCTCCTAATGACTTGGTGATCATGTTATATTTGCAGCATTAGCAGTCCCTCTGCACTGAAAATGGGTGAACCACCTGATGGAAGGTGTCGGGCAACATCGAAAACGCCCTAATTGCTCTGTGTTTAATATGGCAGTCGGGTTGGTTAAAATTCCCACCTCTATAAATGAGGAACATATGTTTCCAAAATCCTGGTGCTTGAGTTTTACGCTGCCCTCAGGAGCCCTATAACGCAGAGTAACATAGAAAATGTAATAATATCAATCATGAATGCTTTCTGTGATGTTTCATTTTGCACTCATGAATCCTGCACTTTCCAGAAATTATGGCCATACACTTCAACCTATACATCTTCCAAAACTGCTGTAACTCAATGAATCGAATTATAGTTGAATGTAATTTCCTCTATGGGCCTTAATAAGGTGTAAATGACCAAAACCATCTATGTAATAGTGTTTTTTTGTTCTGCCAACAGAGCCCACAAGCAATATATTCCTTCATTGTTGATGCATATGTGCAAGGAATCACTAGCGCACCAGTCTTCTGTGACTCATTGCCTTAAATGTAAAGCTACGTCTGCTGAGACCCTTGATAGTGTCATACAACACTTTGTGTGAATTGCAGACCACATTGTTGAAACTGCTTTTTAAGTAGTGCAGTTGATTAACATATCACTTTACTTGTTATCCTAAAACTTAAAGTCTAGAGAAGTTGTCATTCCTTTCAACCACTGCATCTGGCATACTGCACAAAAGTCTTTGTGCCCAATTGACCCATATTGTCTAGCTGCTATTGCTAAGGCATATAGAATGGATGGGTCCTGGTGATGCCCTGAATGAATATTATGTAAATGTCAGATTTATTTCCATCACAGTGGTAATAGAGCATTCACACATTTTTGTTTCAAAACCCAAAGCTTTGGTTAAAAGCCAACACACTGACCAAAAACACCATGTGACAGATGTACTCACAAAGCAAATCTCATTTTAATACCTAATGTCATTTTCAAAGCAATCATGAACAATGCTGTTGTATTCTTCTCTCATTTCCATATGTGAATCTGTATTGTATTCAGCAAATGTCCTTCTGTGTGGCAGATGCTTCATATTGTCATACTGTTTAAATGAGCCAAAATACAAGAATGTGTGCTTTAAATTTCTCTGGATTTATAATATTTTGCACCAAGGTTACCAGCCTTTCATATATTTTGACTATTTTACAGTGTGCTGCAAATATCCTGCACTGACACAAACGTGAAGTACTAATTCACTGTAAATGAGGGTCATACACTGCTGTACAATCACTTTGTACCACAAGAACACTGCCCTCTACTGGCTCCAGAAAAGACTACTAACATTGATACACTAGTATATCTATTTAGAATTTTCTAATGCATCTCCTCGTTTTCAAGTAAATCATTAACTGTCATTTTCTATTTACAACGATTGTAACCTAAATAACTGGCGAATTTAAACCTAACTAACTAAATAATTTTTATTTTGTTTATGCCAAGAACAAACAGAATAATAAGAACGATATAGACAGAATGATATAGATAATATTAATGTATTATTTACATTAGACTAAATGAGTTGAAATGCACCTATAGCCTTAGTAGGTTTTGCATTATATCCTGGTATGAGGCCAGTGAACTAAAAAATATTTTTGTGTATTGGTCAAGTTGTACATATAGCATATTGTTTTTTTTTTTGGGGTTTTTTTTGCAAATTCAAACTATTAAACAAATTTAAAGCTGGATGAGGTTTATTTTGTATATAGATATATATGATGATATGCAGGATGTATAAAGTAGACTTATATGTAGTGCATGTATACTCACTTTTTTCTTTGCTACAAGTTCAATGTAATGAAACTTGAATCTGGCCCGGAGCCATCTTTCTTGGTGATTTACCTTTGGAGCAAAAAGTCTTGTTTTCTTATTAAACTGACTGTAGATTGAAGTTAAGCCAATATCATCTTTTTGTAACATTGGAAAGAACTGATTGCTGCTTAGTAAATGATGTCTGTGATCTGTTTTTAAGCTCGGGTTTAACATTTTAACAGTTTGCTAAATGAAAAGTCTCATCCTGAACTAATTTACATTACTTAACATGTTGTGTAAATTAAACTAATGGGTGGTTGAAGGACTGTCACTAACAAGCTAACCGTGCCTTACTGTGCTCTATAGTATAACAATATGTAGATATATATATTAATGAATTGTTGCATGTAATTCTATGTTTAACACTGCCCATAATGGCAAAACTGTATCTGACACTGTATAGGCTTTTGTTTGTTTGATTTGTTTTTATTTTTATTTTTTATTCCAATGTGGTTCTAAACTGAGGGAAAACATTATTAACTTTTGTGTCTTAATTATGTTTATCACTACCTCTGCAACTTAACAGAGCAAAGGACTATACCTCATTGGTATCACTGTATTTGTAGCTCTATAATACACATTATATCACCTTTTACTGTAGCTTAATAAAATATATATTGGAAACATCTCATGCTGTCTGTTAACTGATTTTTGGGGAATTATTTTTGATTATTTGTTTGGGCAGTTTGGGTAAATAAAACTGAAAAAAAAACACCCATTTAATTATTGTTTTGATTCCGCAATATGTGTTTTTACTGATCGAAAATACCTTGAAAAACATTGCATTGTTACTGCGGACAATCAGGTGGTGAAACATAGTGTACCTTTAACTGTATTTAAGTGTGCTAAGAGTGCGTTTGACTTAAACTGTCAAAATAAAAAAATGAGTTTCTGGTGACCAAACACTGGAAGGAGCAGAGGAGAGAGAGCCAAGACAAGTCTTTTGTTTTTGGGGATACATGGCTACTGTATATGTGGCTCTGACATTCAGTGATTCCTTCCTGGCATATTTTGACACTGTACACTGTCATCTAAAAACATGTCTTTTATAATATATTCCAATGATAAAAAGCTATAATTGTAATATTTTACAGTGATCAGCAGAAGCTATCGTGTTTTCTTGTAATTATTCTTGATACCATATGGGCCGGTGCTCTGTGATGCTTGTCAACACAAATGCATAGTGTTTTTCCTTGTATCAGCTCCATATGGGTGGACACTTTAATCTGTTTCTTGTTTGTTTCGGCGCAAGCTGTGTACAGAACAATAACAAACTGAAGACAAGTGTTCAGATTTCTGCTGATTAGACCACAAATAGAACTTTAACATTAACAATTCACGTAAGAGTACAGAATTAGAACAAACAAGATGCCATGCAATAGGGAAGAGAGGTTCAGGTCATACTGGCTGCAATACTCATCCTGTAACTGTAGAAATATGGAATTACACATGAATAGCAGGTGAGGTGTCTTGCCCAAGGGGGAATTAAACTGACAACTTTCAATGGGTTTTATTTACACTTATGCTTACCTAGCATAACTGTAAACAAAGGTGACTGCAAAAAAATAAAATAAAATAATGTCCTGTCCACCAGACCAACATAAGTTTCCATCAGATTTTGATTTAGGTGAAGACTGTAGGATTTCTTTTTTTTTTTTAGGTTTAGGTTTTAGGTTTACATAGGAGTATTGTGAGATCACATCTTCAAGTATGTATGGGTCACCTTTTCATAATAATCATAATAAGTAAATTGTTCTTAAAATATGCCTATGATGTACATTCTTATAACCTGATTCCATACTACACTATGTCATTAATTCTACCCGGCAACCAACCAGTGTGAACTACATTTTAAAGATTCCCATCCGCGGACTCCGCCTCCTGGTTCCATTAGCATGCAGGCTTTTGAGTGGAGTGTGTCTGAGCGTGCCGATGATGGCTGGAGACCCTCGGGCACAGTTTGAGGCTAGATTTTAATGGGGCGGTGAGGGTCAACAGGAGAAAAGAGAACAATAAAGCGGTGTGCCTCCCTGTGATCGGCGTTTGAAGAGCAGAGTGAACCTCGGAGGGAGGGACCTGCTCTGGGCTCTGACCTTCACAACAGTGTCAAAGTCTATTCTCTGTGAATCCGGCCTGTTTCAAGTCGACCGCATTCACTCAGTTGTTTTACAATTGGCTACTGCGCACAAGTTCCTCAAAACCAATAGTTGTGAAAAATAGAAGCTATAGGGCTTTTTACTGAGTGCAGGGTTGCCTCCACAAACCTGACCTTTAACTTGGCATGTTGCCATCTGCATGGAGATACATAGTGCGGAAAATTACAAGCAAAGCAATAGCATCTCCTTGGAGCCAGACAGATATATCAGAAAAAGTTACAGTGTGCATCTTTAAAGTGGGGGTATTATACAAAAACGACTTTTTGGAGCTTTAAACTCTTATTGCATTGTTACCGCATCAAAAACAACCCTTAAGTGGTTTATAAGTTGTCCATGCATTAGTAATCTAGCAATCTCTCTGGGGCACAATTTGAACCCTCCTTACAGTTAGAAATACAAACCCACGCCTCTTGTACAAGGCTCAGCCCACAAGCCTATGTCACCCATGCTCCCATTTTTCATAACTATAATAATGATAATAATAATAATGATAATAATGCCTTACATTTGTAATGTGCTTTACAGTCATATTAAAACCCCTGAAAACGCTACAGTGTTGTCATTATTCATTCACTCCATAGTGGCGGTGGTGGAGGTAGGCTACTATTGTAGCCACAACTGCCCTAGGGCAGACTGACAGAAGCAAGGCTGCCAATCTGCCCCATCAGCCCCTCTGACCACCACCAAATCTTAGGCAAGTGTCATGCCTATGGACACAACAACCAAACTTGGTCTAAGTGGGACTCGATCCTCCGACCTTCAGGTTGGGGGCCTGTTGCCACTGAGTCACTCAGGAGTTAGAGCAGTAAATATACAAGGAGGCAAAACAATACAACGGGATGCATGATGTTGTGTTGTGCTGTGATAGCTGTCTGAAGGGGGAGTGACTTAGCGCGGTGAGTAAAGGGAGGGGGAACTCAAAGAGTCAAAACTGAAACTAATTACACATTTTAATACATTGTGTTTGGGGAATATATCATTTTCAAAATGATAAAAGTTAATATGGTAATCTAAATACGTGTTTGCAATTAATACCCCATACTGACCCAGTAATACCCACTTTTTAAAGTACAACATTATCTGCACATAATACTGTAATTGGTGAGTCATTTTTAACACAACTAAAACTATCACCTTCCTTCACTTGAGTTCTAGTATTTTACATTCATAGACTTGTCTCCTAAAGTTATGAAATGTAAGCCTTTACTTGTCAGTTCTGACTCCATTACCACGCTGCTGTTCTGTCTGTACACCAAACCAATGAGTTCCGGCCTGAGGCGCAGTGACCTAAACTGGACCTAGAGTCGTAATGCCCAAAAGCTACAAGCTGCTGCGCTGTGCCTCGACAAGACACACATTAACCTTTCCTGCGTTATTTTTCTGAGAGTGGAGATCTCCCACTTTGAAGTGCTCCCATTTAACCTTCATTTAACTTTCGTGTCGTTCTCTCCGCGGCGCTCCATTTTGACAGCACAAGCCTTTAGAAGTCAAAAAAGGCCCCCGGCTATAGATGGCATATCAACACATCTGTCTGCTCGGGCGGCAGGTGGAACAGTGCAGAGCTGTTGGTTCAGTCGTGGCTGCCTCTCACTGCGGATCACTGCGGATCACTGTCAGGAGCGCCATCGCTGAAGACACGTAATCTGGTCTCTGAAGAGGAGTGAGGCCCTGGAGAGGAGGACGCTGCATGCATTTCGTTAAACATACAATTTCACTGGTTTATGATATTTTCTATAAAGTGGTAGAAAGCAGGGTTTTATAGATTTCAAATGTATGTCTGACATTTTAGAATTTAATGAATGAGGCACTGGAGAAGCTGGCATGCAGTTAGACAGCAGTAACATAGGTACCATCTAGTGATGTTATGTGAGAATACAACAGGGTTCTACTCAGAAAGTACAATTAACTGAAAAATACTCATTTACAGTAACAGGAGTACTTGTGATTAGTTGTATTCCATCCATAATTAGAGTAATTTGAAATGAACAGTAGCAAAGTGGTTGGCACTGCAGTCTCACATAGGATTTTTGTTGTTCTCCCCATGTCCTTTCCTGTATATCTAAAGAATTATCAATTTTTGTTGCTCTATTAAGTTATTTTGGGAATAATTACAGCAGCAGAAACATCAAACAATCAGTTCAGTTTACCTTATTATGTTATATGGTCGATATTATATACTGCGAGATACTGAAAAACCATGGTGTCTCGTGTACTCACAGCTCATGACTTTATTTCTCTTATAACAGGTATGACATTGTAGGAGGAACTTGTGTGGAACTCCGGCTCTTTATTTTCAGACCTGAAATTCTTGTGTTTACATAGTTCCATCTTTCTATGTACTGCTCTTTGGTGCAGTATGACAGATCTGTCCCACTCTGGAGGAAATAATGAGTTCATGCAGATAATAGTTTTATTCTGTGGCAGGGCTGGCTGGGGCTTTAGATAATGTGAGACAGTGAAGATCTGCTGTGGCTCTTTGATCCGACCTGACTTCCCATTTAACTTGTGCTGACACCGCACTCACAGAGGGCACCGAGAACGTGAGGCTCCAAACGACTTTCACCTCAGATGATCCACACACATAGGAGCCGCTGTCTCATTTGCTTAAAGACGAGGCATAAATGATTTGGACTGGTGACTTTAAAAAGCAGAAAGTGATGGTGCATTCTTCTTTGTGGCTCACTTGAATCACATGTACCCAGGTTTGCAGTTAGAGGGTGCTGTTAGCTCGGTTTTGCCCACAGTCCCACAGTATGAGACCGCGGAAAGTTATTTATAGAGACTGGGGATGGATTCAAAGCAGGAAAGGGCAAGTTTGCATCGAGATATTTTTTGGTTTGTATGAAAGTGATAGGGCTGATCATCTGTCTTTGTCATCAAGCTATCAGGATGCTGTCTTCTTTTTTTTTTTTTTTTTGGTCAGTTTATTCCTTTTTTAATAACATAGAATTTCATATGGTACAGTGAATTTAGTTCAAATTATAAATGTAATACAAAACAAAGAAATACATATAAAATAACATAGCAAAGGATTGTTCCTTGGCATAGCAGAGCCAACGGTAGACTCAAGTATGTAGGCTATTTTCAACATGTGTGTTTTCCTTTACCTTGACAATTTAACCAAATACATTCCACCACAGGGGCTGCAGGGGAAAAAAAATTACACTTATTTGTTCATAAGAGCTCAACTTTTTTTCATCAAAAACATATCTGGAGATGGATTTTCTTCCCACAATATTTAACAAAAATGTTCTGATTCATATAAAAAGGCAACAAAAATAACCAATATTTATATATTTACATCACACATCCCTTGTCCCATTAATGGATTGGACGGCCACATGTTCAGCCATTTACAGTGCTGAGAAAGCCTGGTTTTGTGTGTATTCCGTGGAGCTCACATCTATAAAACAATGCATAAAAGATGAATGGGATTGTGTTGGATCAATCCTTCGTCATTGTCTGGAGAATCTCTTACCATCATCGATTAGGTCCCTTATCAACATGATCTGCTCTATTGATTCTGTTGGTCACATTTAAATCAATATGTCATCTTCATATTCCGTTTTACACCCCAAAACGTAACACAAAAGCAGAGTTGTGGTCAGAAGTAGCATCATTATTGTATGTCTATGGGAAACACGTATCTCAAACAGCCATGTTCTTCCAATTCCTTACTGTGATGTGTGTCCTTCATGAGGCTATTTATAAACAACAAAGCTTGTCCGGGAAATGATGGCGTTTAAGAAAAATAACACCATAAATGAGTTGGATCTCTGATAATTATGGGCAAATAGTCTCCAAAAAGCAATCTTTCTTTCATTGGCACGAAATATTTCTCCTGAGCCCATAAAAAACAATTTCTATCGGAAGTCCTTGCGGTGTCCTTGAAAATAATTTCACCAAATACAAAGCAGTGCAGTTTCAAAAGATCAAGTTTTGAGTGAATTTTATGGGAGAGCATGGACTGGACTCAGCCTTGACTTAGACTCTAAAAGATTTTGGCTCGTACTTGCATCCAAAGCTGTGAACCAATGAATCAAACTCGGCCTTGGAAAAAGATGACTTAAAGGTGCCCAGTGTAACTTTTTTGGAGAAGGTTTCTGCTTGTTTCCTTTGACATATTATTGCCTTGAATATTCCAGTTGCGTGTCTTAATATTGCTAAAAAATACCTTGAAAAACACGCATCCTTACTGTAGTGGCAGGGTCTCTTCACTATAGCAATCCTATATCATCCTATAACAATCTTGACAAAGCAACAACATCGCCATGGAGACTGGCAGGTGGGCGGAACCTCAGTCAGAAAAGTTACATAGTGCACTTTTAAACATGGTCTGGAAGTTATTGTTTGTCTACTTTTAATATGATTGTGTTGATCCTGAAGGGAACTCATAAATAAAGAAACAGCCACTGCATAAAACACACATAATCTTGAAGAATTTATAGCAAAAAAAAGTTCCTATATAACGTGAACATGCTTCCATGCAAGGTCACTCCTAACAAATACTAATAAACCCTTCAAAATGTTAATTCCCAAATTCAGAAGTCAATTCCTTAAGATCTGACCTAGCTTACAAAAGAAAAGAAAATCCTCTTATATATAGCTAAGATATTTTTATTACTTATTTTCTATTTTTATTTTTACTTGTACATTTACCTTTATATAATATGCCTTATTTGACACCAGTCTCTTGCTATCTTTTTGGCTACTTATTTAAAATTTATTATTACCATTTATATTTTTTATTAGTTGTTATTATAATACATTGTGATGTGTAAGCTACTATGTCCAAGTAATTTCCTGTGTGGATCAATAAAGTTTGTCAGAAACTGGGTTAGAAATGCTACCTTTAATATGAAGATCAAAGATAGGTAAAAAACAAAAAAACAAAAGCTGACTGCATCCAGCTCGTATCATTAATCACGTCCTTCAGCTTCTTGGACAGTGTTTATTGTGCTGCCAAACTTAGGAAAAACTAGGACACTCTGGCTCCGGTTTTTAATTACAATCAAAGTACTGACATCTTTTCCAATAAGCTCAACTTTCCCTGACACCTCTGTTCATCACCTTGCCTCAAAAGACAACACATCATATTTCACATCATATCACTTCATATTTTGTTGATGCGAATGCAGTTTGCATTTCTCACTGAAATCATTGACTTGTAAGAGAACTTTAAATCAAGTCCCTCTAAGATCACAAAAGTACATTATGAGAAAGACTACATGTAGCTATTTACCTGTTTCAGAGCAATTTCATTTTCCAAGCTTCTGTGTTTGACAGCATATGTTACAGTAGTTGAAATGATAAAATGTCTGTGTCATTTTTGGAAATAACAAGTTTCTGCCTTTTATTCTATGAATGATCTGCCTCCATCTGACTCTAGCCTTAGCCTCATTTTTCATTAACAGACTAGTTTGTTAAACTAGTCTGTTAATGACTAGTTTAACAGACTAGTTTAAGAGAGAAGACCAAATAGTCTCCCTATTTCTTCTTCTCTCCACTGTAAATGTTTCAGTTTTAGACAATCATTGGTGGAAATTACTAGGTCATTATTGCAATTAAGAACAATTATAGAATAAAAATTAGGCAGATAGAGTAAGTTTTTGATAATAGATTAGCAACATTCATTATATCCAATCTCATCAAAATTCTGAAGTCTCCAGCAGAGGTGTATTAACTTTGTAGAAAACTTTGAAATTCAAACTGCCTTTAATCTGTTCATGAGTCTCCTGCAATGTCACGGTGGTCTGGTGGAGAGGCGCTCACCTCCTGACCACTCACACTGGGCATCTATACTTAGGCCTCCCCTCGTCTGTGGGCCAAGGTCAGCCAGGATCCACACAGCAGCAGGTGCATCCTTCATCCTATGGGCGGAGGTCAAAGGTCGAGGAGTCTGACTGGGCAGATGAACCACAACTCTTTATAGATCGTCCCGAAACTCCAACTCCCAGGATTCAATTTATCACATGCACTTTCTGCAGGCTCAAGGGCAGTGGACATATTGAAAATTTAGTATAGTGGAAAAAGTTGGTCCTAATTCCCCCATGTAATTGTATGGTATTTCTGTATCACATTCTTTCTCAATTTCTGTATAGGTTTCCCCACTTCTTCCTCCCTGAAAAAGATAAACTGTGTTGGAAGAACTGCAACAAAAAATTGTAATAATCAAAAACGAATTCAATGTGAAGTCCTCTAAAATAGCTCATATTCTGTGTTGAATAACAGCTCAAATCACAAATATTCAACTAAGACTAAATTCTTGAAGTATATTCAGACACTTTCATGTGGTATTGAACATCAAATACTGGAGCTGTTTTTGTCTGTGTTACTTCTGCCCAGGAATGCATACAAAGTTACACAGTCTACTTCTGGATATGTTTGCAAACCTTTTTGCAAGCAATTGATCTGTGTAACAGGCCAAATAAAACTGGTTTAATTTCAGAGTTCATTGGAGGCACATGGCATTCTGACTGATGTTTTCTTCCTGTGTTTCAACAGCTCCAATTACAGTGTGTGCTGCTCCTGTAATAATGAGATGGAAGTCTCTCTAAGTTTCACCTGTGCATGCTCTGAGCTGCAGTGATTGTGAGCTAAATACGACTGCATATCTTAGCAGGGAGCCTTGTTAGTACTGTAGCCTCTGGACATGAGACAAACTCAGAGGACAGCCAACAGAAGGTGGAACCGGTGAAAATATCCATTTAAAATATGCTGTTTGAAAGCAGCAGTCTGCTTTTTGTGAACACGTCCACAGGCCAGAATAACATTACACTACAAACAGGTTCCCAGAAGCAAGTCGAAGCTTGGGTCTCACTATTTCTCTGAAAATCTTTCTTCGCTCCAAAGGGCTTTACTCTATGTGCAACATGGAAATACACTCAGACGAGCCAATTTCCATCTAACTGCAAGATCCTCTCTCCGGGCACACCGATAGAGATCCCTTTCTGCTTTAGCCATTACTGCCCTGCCTATGTCTTATTGATAACACTGTACAGAAAGTATCCACTTATTACAACTTGTGCATTATTTAAGAGCAACGGCTTTGTTTCCAACAAACATCTGTTGTTCATCTGTTCAATGCACCATCTTTCCCATTTATACAAGCTAATGGTGAGCTGGAAGTATTCATCACAGATCTGTGACAGGTCATTTTTATCGTGTTGTCCAACTGCCCTGGTGACTCTGTTGTGAAACCAGCTCTAGCATGATTTTGTTCTCATATTATTGATGATATGAGAGTGTGTGCATTACATTATGCTCTGTCCACAAACAATGTTTTATTCTTCAAACAGACCCAGGGCAAACCAATTTTCTTTCAACATAAATGAGAACAAAGCAAATGTAAATTCAGAATTCACTAGGCTTTTATGTGTGACCTGAAAGTTAAGATGTCATACTATATACCCTATTTCCAGTTAATAATAATGATGTACCACTTATTCTACAAACTATATGTCTTTTCTTGGGATTTTGTTACCAAATAACCATTTCATATTCTTTTGCATTTCACTGGTGGAGACTGGTGATGGGATACAGTAAAAATATAAAAATATCCGCTTTAAATCATTTTTCTCAGCATGCATTTGGGCCCAATATGACATACGACTGTCCAGCTCCTGTCACTGTGCACACAAACACATTAGTCCAACTTTCCTTTTAGACAGAACATGGTGTCATCTTTCTGACAACTTACTTCTTTTCCCGTTAGTACCCGCACTGTTAACTTGAGAAACATGATTAATACAAGGATTCTTAATTAGTGTGAACCCTGATTTGACGGCACCATTTTGTGTTTTCACTGCAGCATGTCGGCGCCTATGAGCTGTGAGTGTGGGGAAATGCTCATTATAGCAGCCTATGCAGACAGTGTGCGCTGGGAGTAGACAGGTAGACTGGTATTTGTGGCACATTCCCTCATTTAGTCACATTAACTGTAGCGCAACTTCAATTCACCTTGTGCTTTTTATTGAAAGGAGACATTTAATAGTTGCCACTGCTTTCTTCTCCCTTGTTTCTCAGCTCTGAATGATAAAGCATGTATCAATCAATTTAGTGCACTGCAAAACAAGGAAAGAACACCTCTTAATTAAAACATTCAATTTAAACCATGCAAATTGATTTCACCAAGCGGCCAGCAAAAGTAATCAGATAAACAAGCAGACACATTCACACAAACATTGTAATTAGTTCAGTCCATCGCAGGTAATGTAAATGTAATCTCTTTCATTCTTGCATATGGATATTTAATAGCTGGGCCTGCATTTCATTTTTTTTCATCCCACATCACCCCATAATGATTACTTTCACCACCTATACTTATGCAATAATTTAATATTGAGATAAATGTAAATGTGCAATATTTAACATACTTCTGGACAAGTAATGACATTTTACATAGTGAAAGCAAGGACCTAGTGGCTTACCTGGGTAGCCAGAACCACACACTCTGACAAAACTTTACAAAGACGAGTGGATCTGGAGCCCTATCCTGTTTCCCCAGTTTTCAGAGGGCGTGATTGACAGGCAGATCAACCAATCAGACAAATGTTCAGTTTGTGTCAAAACTGGCCACGTTAAAAAAGGGGAAAAAAACAATGTAAAGGAGAATTTTTGCAGAATGAACAATCAAAGCAAAGGAGATGTATTCCGCATGTAAGAGACGTGATACAAATTAGCGGCTGTGGTTGGATCGTCTCAAGTTTGAACCAAGGATTTTCATGCTCTATTGTGTAAAAGGGACTGGCTAGTCAGGCAAGATAGATAGAACACCAAGGAGTGAAAAGGTTTAGTAATAACAATAGCTGCTAGCTAGCTGAGGCAGTCTGAGCTCTGAACACATCCGTAGGAGTCTGGTGAAGATATGTAGACTTCAAAAAAACAGTCGAGAGCTCTGGAGCGTATAGGGTTGCTATGGGTTACGATTAGTTTTAGGAATAGGTGTTTAGATTAAGATTCATTTTTGGTCAGGTTAAAAGTGCACTATGCAACTTTTCTGGTGGAGGGCCCTTACCTACTTGTCTCTATGGAGATGTTGTTGCTTTGTCCAGAATGCTCCACAGTATTGCAATAAACTTATCTATTTCCAGGGAGACAATAAAGTGACACCACCAAGCCAAGTTACATGTCAAATCTGTGGAGAAGCGACCTTGCCTGTGTGTGTGTTTGTTTTTTTTTTTTTAAGCAATAAAAACACTTGTAATTAAACAAATGCAAGATAGATAAGTTTAATGCTACTGTGGACCATTTCAGGCAAAGCAATAACATCACCATGGAAAAAAAAATCTGATGACAGACCCTCCACTAGAAAAGTTAAACAATGCACCTTTAATGAATCAGGTCTGGGCAGAACTGCGTTGGTAAAATAAAAGGCAAAACTTTGACTGAATTTATATTAAATCTATACAGTATGGGTGGAACAACAGTGCAAAACTAGCAGTACAAATAGATAAAGTATTATTGTTATTTAAAGTGACAGGTATGAAGTCCAACAGTAGAGGTGTACTCAAGCAGTCATGTATAATTTATATCATAATGTACAGAAATTTAGCCTGAAGCAAATGTTTTATGCCTAGAGGGAACTAGTGATGGGAGAGATATTAATGTCAAAGACCCTTCAACGCTCATGTGCACTCGATACCTCCAAGTTGCTAATGATGCAGTCTATGATGGACAATGGGAAGGTCACTGTTGCCGTTGGTAACACTATCTGCTGGACTTTTAGTGTTCAGACTCTAGTCCATTATGGGTGCCTAGTTTCTCCATCCACTCAGTCACAGTTGAACCTGTCAGGACAAATCTCTCTCACTCATATCCGCAGGTAGCTTGGCTCTGTCGTAGGAAACTGAGAAGTTAATGAGCAGAAATGGAGGCTCTTTGATTTCTAGCTTGTCCTCCCAATACTGGAGCTGTTTCTTGTCTCAGTGTTTTCTTTTTTGTTTTGTTTTTCTATTTAGTCTCATGTAAAATGCTATGGTTTTGTATGGTAAGCGTAGGAGTTGTTTGTTGCAGATGAGTTTGGGACTGATTTATTTTGCAACTGGGAAAAGTACAGACAATTTAATTAACATTATTATTAAAAATACATAGTCATTGATGGGTGTTGATAAATATGGTAAACAAGTTCTCTGCAGCTTTTTCAGGTTAAATTAGTAATAATTGTCTCATTTGTCATGGTTTAACTGCTTTTATGGCCTTTTTAAATCTTAGCTTCTTTTTTTTATTGCTCATTTGAAAATTCTTTGGACTTTTAGGTTAGGAAGTTTAGGTTCAGAGTACTTTTTTAGACCAGCTTTCTAACCAGCTAAAGAAACTATAAGTAAAACTGCCTCAAGCATTAAGTCTGTTCTATCTCTATTTTTACATAGTAAAATGTCTGTGAGTAGGTGCTCTTGTTTGATATCACTGGAACTGACGTCACCAGAGTTTAGTTCCACAGCTTCAAATATCTTAATGGTGAAAAAGATTTTATATTTTGTATGTTTACCAGAAAATCTCGCTAAACCTTGATGTATGCTAATCTAGTGCCAGGGGTTGTCCGTCACTCAGCGCTCTGTACACATTACAGTTTGCTCAGCAACCTTGGACATTCTTCTCTTTGTAAGATTAATGAAGGGTATTTTCCGGGACAAGCACATAGAAGTGAGGCTGTGAGTGAGATGCATTTGGATGACACGATCCAGAAAGTAGCTTAGCTCAAAAACTCTGCCACATCACTCATCCCTCTGCGGCCTTGGAAAAAGCTCTTTTATTGTACTGCTTGATTAAACTGTAATCCCAGTGGGCACATGACATTAGTCTTCTCTGTAGCACCGCTAACACAGAAATATGTTTAAGAGTCACTGTATAATAAATGCAAGCTGAAATGCTTCTTTCTCTGTGTAACAGGAGCAGGTTCATAAGGTCTGTGTCATAATAAAGCTTCATAACATCCTTCACAGCCTCTGGGGGGTCATCTGGTCCTTGGTCTATCGGACACAACATGTGATACTGTCATAGAGGGTCAGCAAAACATACACAAGACAGATAGTGGGTACAGATATTGTGTGTCCCTTGTGGTTTGCTAATAATAAGTAAAAACTTTAAAATTATTAAAGATACTTCATATCAACTGAGTATGATTTGTATTTTATGGAACTTACATTTCATAAACAATTGATTTATTTGAAGCTCTGGCTCAAAAGGGTTTTTCTCTTTTTCTTTTTTTCTCTCTTTCTTTCTTTCTTTCTTTCTTTCTTTCCTTCTTTCTTTCTTTCTTTCTTTCTTTCTTTCTTTCTTTCTTTCTTTCTTTCTTTCTTTCTTTCTTTCTTTCTTTGCTTGTTTATTTTGGCTAGCCCTTTGAGATGCATCATCTCTTTTTCAAGGGGGACTTTCCCATTCTTACCGTGATGTGTACATTAGAATATAACCGCAGCTTACCATTTTCAGAGCACTGTGTTAAACCAGTGAAATAAATGTCAATGCATTGATGTAGGACAGTCATGTGATTAGCAGTAAATTAATTGCATTTAGTGTGTGTAATTAGAGAATGAAATGCACCAACATTTCCCCAGATAACATATACAAATAATTATTCCAATTACATGATTATTAATAGCAGCCTAATGTGTAATAATGCTCATATGGGCATGTAGTCATCTGTCCTCTGTGTCCTCTGTACTGTCATTCAAAACACTGCTCTGCCTTATATATATATACACACACACACACAGACACACACACACACACACACACACACACACACCTCTGCTGCTGCTGGGACAAGATACATAACAAATGCTTCCACAGTCATTTATAATAAGTCACTTTACAGCCACGCTATTGCAGAGGGGAAATTGAACAAACAACCTGCGTTATCTGTCACCACGCAACCCAGTTCAAGTTCAAGAAGCTGCTGTCAGGTACAATTGACTGCACCGCTGATATATTAGACCTTAATGGTAGCGGAAAAAGGCACCCAGTAACGATTACCTTTGCTGGGCATGTGAAGGTCCCACTGAGGCCAGATTGCAGAAAGGAAATAAATGATTTTCCTGAAGCAGCATCTTCCAGCTCAAAAAGAGACTTGTACCTGAAACAGATACTGGAGCATTAAAGTCAGTGATTTGATAGGATAGATGATGACTTAAAGGGATTTTATTTGGTAAAAGGGTTTTTTATTTGATACAGTATATCCCCTAAGGCTAGCCACTGTCAGCACACTACTTCAAAGATACGAGAAACAATGCCACATCTTCACTGCAATTGGGTTGTATAGTGGTGGAAAGAATACTGAAAATGTCGAACGAACAGTTGCATGTACTCAATTACCATTCCAAGTACTGCTTCCAAAATTGTACTGAAGTAAAAGTAAACATGAAAAAAAGTGTTCCTCACTTTCCACAGTGGTTGGTCTCTCTCACCCTCATCCAGCTCGGGTCCTCTACCAGAGGCCTGGGAGCCTGACAGTTCGACGCAGTATCTTTTCCTAGTACTGCACTTTTCTGGACTGAGATGTCTGATGTTTTTTCCTGGTATCTGCTGTAACCACAACTTCAGTTTGGAGGTTACAGCCCCGAGTGCTCCGATCACCACAGGCACCACTGATGTCTTCACCGTCCAGGCCTTCTCCAGCTCTTCTGTATCTGGAAGTCCCACAGGATCTTGGCTCGGTCATTCTCAACCTTCGGAGGTGTTTCCCACCTTGACCTTGGGGTCTCCAGCCTGGACTCTGCACAGATGTTTCTGTACACTATGCCCGCCACTTGGTTGTGTCGCTCCATGTATGCTTTCCCTGCCAGCATCTTACACCCTGCAGTTATGTGCTGGATTGTCTCAGGAGCCTCTTTGCACAACCTACACCTTGGGTCTTGTCTGGTGTGGTAGATCTGGGCCTCTATTGCTCGGGTGCTCAAGGCCTGCTCCTGTGCAGCCAGGATGAGGGCCTCTGTGCTGTCCTTCAGCCCAGCTCTCTCCAGCCATTGGTAGGATTTCTTGATATCAGCCACTTCAGTTATGTTTTATGTTTTGGCAATACGCCCCATGTAGGGGCTTGTCCTGCCATGATGATGATGCCAATGAACTCTTCCTCTGAATATATATATATATATATATATATATATATATATATATATATATATATATATATATATATATATATATATATATATATATATATATAAAAATGTGTTTCTTCACCTTCCACGGTGGTTGGTCTCTCTCACCCTCATCAGCTCGGGCCCTCTACCAGAGTCCTGGGAGCTTGAGAGTTCTGCACAGTATCTTTGCTGTTCCTAGTACTGCACTTTTCTGGACTGAGAGATGTCTGATGTTTTTCCGGGTATCTGCTTTAGCCACTCTTCCAGTTTGGGGGTTACAGCCCCGAGTGCTCCGATCACCACGGGCACCACTGATGCCTTCACCTTCCAGGCCTTCTCCAGCTCTTCCTTGAGCCCCTGGTATTTCTCTAGTTTCTCGTGTTCCTTTTTCCTGATATTACCATCACTTGGTATTGCAATGTCCACCACCACGGCTTTGTTCTGTTGCTTATCCACCACCACTATGTCTGGTTGGTTCGCCATCACCATTCTGTCAGTCTGTATCTGGAAGTCCCACAGGACTTTGGCACGCTCATTCTCCACAACCTTTGGGGGAGTTCCCCACCTTGACCTTGGGGTCTCCAGCCCGTACTCTGCACAGATGTTTCTGTACACTATATATATATATATATATATATATATATATATATATATATATATATATATATATATATATATATATATATATATATATATATATATATATATATCATAGAAAACTTTTGGATTTATTGGAAACTGCAATCCATGTATTTACTCTGAGTTCTCACCAATCAGAGCAGGTGATACAGTGTTTTTATATGTGTTTCTGAGTACAGAGAAGAGTAGAGACAGAGGTGAGACAGTTGTGCATTGGAACAATTTGGACCACTCAGTACTGGAAACTTAAATGCAGGTATTTACAACTGCATGGCTAAAATTATTCTATACAAGTACAAGATTAAAAATCTGCATTAAATAGCAGGCTACAATTTCCCTAAAAATCTATGTTAATTTGTTACGTTTCATCCCTGTTCTCTTAAAGCAAGACACTGCAGGTGAATAGGAAAAACTTACATTTAGAGATATCATTTTGAAACTTCTGTAGTTTACTCACATGAATGTAAGAAAAAAACAAATATAAGTTTTTCATTGTGTACTGTTTTCATATAAAAATAATACATTTTATGTGTAAAAATGGCTAAATTTGAACATTTTGGGGTTATCCAAAACAGAAATGTGAAAAGAGCCAGGTTTACATTCCTTGTTTCTTTTTGTTGACATATTAGATAAAAAAAAATAGACAAAGGGGATTTTAGATCTTATTTTGTATTTCAGTAAACTAGATTTGACTGAAAATTTGCCAAAAATTCAGCTTTCAAATCTACCCTGTAATTTGCATAATGTCTCCATGGAGAGTCTTAAGTTTATGGCTATACTGTGGAACATTCTAGGCAGATCTCCATGGAAACAAGCAGGTGGCGGACCCTCCACTGGACAAGTTACACATTGCACCTTTAAGCTATTTTTGTTGGCTTCTGTTGTGATCAAGATCTTTTTAATGCATGTCTTATCAAACGTGTTGCCCAGGAGATATTTAGGCATGCCGTCTAATTAACACAATAAACTGTCGTAAAGTCCTGGAGGTGTTAATTGAGCCATTTAAAGAAGTGCAGGCATGAGAGTGTAAGATCCTGTCCACACGTGGTGACAAGACAAAAATACTCATAACTCACAGTATGCCAGAGGAGCATCAATAAAAGGCTTTAAAGAAGAAAAAGCACGCCTTGTCTCACTTACAATTCAATAAGCTGTAAAAATGAAAGTTGCAGATTAATGCTAAGAAGCCAGGGCACATGCTAAAGGCGTTAGGGTGTGTAAAATGATATCCACTTACATTGTACCACTGTAATGCCGCTATTATTGCCACCATTAGTCTAAATTATTGACTCACAACGAAACATTTGTGTTGGGCTCAGGCTGAGGGTAGACTTTAATTTATATGTAAATGCACCCACGCCCTGTGTATTATTTGTCAAAACATCACAAATGAGATGTGTGCAATTTGGTTTGCGGTGATGATTACAACAGAGGCGAGAGAAAGATGGAGCAAAGTTGAAAAGTAAGTTGGAGAGTTTGTGGTTAAGGCAGGGTTTATGTGAAAAGTTAAAGGTCCTATAGTTTGCAAAATTTACTTTTGTGAGCTCGAAGTTATGTTACAATGTTGTTACCTCCTCAAAACATACCTGGAGTTGTGTTTTGTTTATTCACACATGTTTGAATAATCCTTTATTATTAGTCCATTTACATTTCCAAAGCTGAAAATGCTCTTTTCCACCTTGTGATGTCATGTAGTGGTAGTTTTCAAGTTAACAGCTATCTTTTACTTTTTGTTTAGTGGAGATTGGCATTTCCAGGACTGAAATCATCCAAATGATTCAAGGGAAGTTGTACGGAGTGGAGCACTGTATTAGTACATGACATCACAAGGTGGAGCAGAGTGTTTTCCATTCCTAAAAATGTAGGACTTGTGTCTTAAAATGTATGAATGAAATAAAACATAACTCCTGGAATGTTTGTGATGATTAAAAAACATAAGATAGATGAGAAAATAGCGTAATATGGGCCCTTTAAACAATTATTAAAGCACATAAGCCTGGGGTCCCACCAGCCGAGTTACGTTTAACATGCTTTGTTTTGTGAAGCATATCAGCTCAACATATAAGCTGCCATCACTGGAACTAGGGCGGTTTATTACAAGATCAAATCAGCCTTTGGTGGGAAATGATTATTTTATGTTTATCTTTTATAATTTCTGTCATTGTGGTTTTGCTTGAGTCTGCGTTCTCTCTTGTCTAATCATCTCATACTATCATCTTGTACCAATCTGAACCAATGACCAATGAAACTAAAGTTAGGATTACAATACATCTTACATTTTTTCTTTATTTGTGGAATTTGCATGTTCTCCTCCATATATGGGTGTGGGTGGTGTTACTCTATTGGTCCAAAGTGAATCCTCACTTTTCTAGAATACTTATTATTAACCACAATGATTTTACAAATATTTCATATTACTTAGAACATGAAATAATTCTGAAGGCCTTGTGCATTTGGAATTTTTACAGTGCTTACTTCTCATTCAGTCTTCTTTATATCAAAGCACCACTTCACAAAATGAACTGAACTATTTAAAAGAAAACTGAAGGTTATTTAAAATAACAGGTTTTGCAAATCTCTGTTCATATTTATTCATCACTTCTTATTTTTGCATGCTCCAGTCAAGTTATGATTTCACTATTTCCGTGGAAATGGTAACTGCACATTTGCACAGCATGACCTTTAATCAAGTTGAGATTTTCTCTTTATTTTTAGACAGATGCAGATACATTTGACATTATCAGAGCAGTAATGACTGAAAACTTTGCAATATGCTCTGATATTTACATTTCAGTTATAGACTTAGAACACACATTCATTACATCATTTTATTGTATCCAATTTTGTTTTTGGACTTTTCTACCATGTTATACCATCACACAAGTGTATATCACCCATGCTCCAACGGGGACATTTTTCATAAATATAGAAAAGCATAATTCAAAACAATACACTACAACTTCTCAATGATGCGATTTGTAGTAGTTTCATTAGTGGGATGCATGCTGATGCTGTGCTGTGATAGTACTCTGAAGGAAGAGTGACTTAGCACGGGGAGTAAGGGGAGCTGGACTGAGCGTCAAAAACAAACTGAAAAGTAAGTCTATGGTTATCTAAATATGTGTTATCAATTATTACCCCATAGAAGTGCAATACCCTCTCTATACACCTATGTTAAATTTAGTTATGAGTTTTCAGTCTATGAAAAAGTATTTGTCATAGAAGTATATATAACAAAATTTTGTCCACTTTATAATATTGTTTTGAGTATTGCCATACCTCAGGGGTGTCAAACTCATTTTCACCGAGGGCCACATCAGCATAATGGCTGTCCTTAAAGGGCCAGATGTAAGTTATAAATGTAACTAAATGTAATCGAATGTAATGTAAAATAAATGTAACTACTCCTTAATGTTAAATAACTCATTATTTATTATAACTTATTCAAGTGACAATTACAGTTGCATAGAAAACATATGTTTGCTTGTTGCTCTAACATAAATCCTTTTAAATTTTGTCAGCTTATGAAAACCCACATAACTCCATTAATGAAGGATCAAACTGTCCAAGTGAATAAAGAAAAAATAACATAAAACTGAGCTGCAAAGAACATGTATGACACATGTAGCATTTTACAAAAAAAAGGCTGCACACAGCCTTGCATCCAACTGATGGTTTGATGACAACAATTTGTCTGCATACACACATAAGACCTGCAAACATTTAGACACTCAAAACTTTTAAGCTCTCGCGGGCCACATAAAATGACATGGCGGGCCACATCTGGCCCGCGGGCCTTGAGTTTGACACATGTGCCATACCTGGACGAGTAAAAAATGAAGTTCTATCTGTAAAAACTTTTTTTTCTAATATAACAACTTAGGGACTAGTACGTAAATAGAAAGTTTCAGAATAGAACAAAAATCCAGTTGTGATGCACTACGAATGTTTCTGCCGAGCCTCACTGAAGTGAATAAGTCACTTTTCTAACACTGCAATATGAGGAATAGTTCTGAAATAAAAGTGGAACATGCAGGCAGGGTAAATCTATTTCTGCAAATCATATATCACCACTTTTGAGTCAAATTCAATCTCATTCATCACTGTTACAAATGGCCCTATGCTAGCTGTTAAAATAGGTCAGACAATGCTAACATTTCTGAAACACAGTGTATTAGCTGTGGGACTAATGTATATCCAGCTACTACAACAAATCTAATTAAACATGGCTTATTATGTATCTCTCTGTATTATCTACTGTGAACATAAACCAGTTAATGTAATTTACTTAAGCAATCACTGCTTCTCTATCCATTCTGTGTATTTTTCATTTTCCAGCACATCACTTATGTAGAGTCAATTATCCAGATTCAGCTGAAGCAAAGAGGAAACCAGGGTGAGTAATTTCGGGTGAAATGGGGGAATAAAAAAAAAAAAAAAAAAAAAAAACACTTTACTTTTATCTTTTTTGTATGTATCACGATTAGTATACAATGCGTTTTCTGGGTTAGACGCTTCACTCCCACTCCAGGATCCAGCATGCCAAATAACTGTGCAACATGGTTCACTGTTGAATCCCAAAAATGTTCTTTACTTCTTTCTTTGAATCTATCGCACACTTACTACAACTGGGATGCTTCTCCAAGAGTATATGTGTTACTTCCTGATTGACATTCCCCAAAAATGACTTTCCATAAACGTATTGAATACTATAGAGCTGTCAGTAATGTAGTTGGAACATTTTTCTGCATGGTTGACTGTATCTGAAGTCAAAGTGGACTTTTGGCAATGGACCAGTAAAAGCCTGGTCCACTATTCACTCTCTGTTAGCAGCCCATCATAACAATGTGCATTTTTTCATTTGATATATTAAAGTCATTAAAATCTTGTATGCTACCTGTTAGTGTCTCAAAAAAACAAAATATAAAACACTGAGCAATTCTGCAGTTAATAATACAGGAGGTATTCTTTTAAATTAAATCCTGACTCTTTGAGTTTTCTTCAAGTTTTAAGCTTCACTGTTTTAAACATTTTTTTTTTCTTCTAAGGCAGTGTTGAAAACCATGAAAAAAATACATCTTTATATTGTTCATAAGAGTCTGTCAATGTGAGAGTCTGTGGTTTATCCAGTCTAACGAGCTCATTCCATCTCCTGGGACCTTCTGAGGGCTAGAAAAAAAGTGTAGTCATCTCTGCACTAATAGCACACTGTTACCTTTCCCAGAGCCATAGCACATGGGCAGACAGGCTGGTTTTAAATGTTATGTGCTGAGAATATGAACATTATTATTAAGGCTGCTCGGGTATGAAAACACAATAAATGCTGAATGTAGATGCTATGGCAAATGCAACACTGCCTGTCTTTTGTCTCAGTGATCATCTTTTTGTGTTAAAGGTGCACTGAGTAACTTTTCTGGTGAAGGGTCCGCCTCTGCTTGTCTCCATCAGTTTGTTGTTGCTTTGCCTGGTGTGGCATTAAATTAAACATCCATGCTGCATTTACTCAATAATATGGGTTTTTATTTACTTAAAAAACATGTATTCTTACTGTGAGTGGGCTTGCCTCCCCACAGATCTGACATGTAACCTTCCAAGGTCACACAGTGCACCTTTAAATTCTTTAGCAAGTTTAGTTTTAGTGCAGTATTATATTAGTTCCTTTTATTTTCTGGAATTTCTTTCCAGTTCTTAAACCAGTTTCAAGATTTTCTCTCCTCAGTTCTTAGAAACGAAATGTGTAATACCTCATTCATCTAGGAGTGATGGACCAGTCCCGGGAAAGGAACAGTTTATACATATTTAAAAAAAAAAAAAAACAGACTTGTTGCTCAAAGGTTATTGTATATTTTGATCAAAGGACAAAATGACTGTTCCATGTTTGTGAACTGTCCCTGAGCTACTGGGACTGCTGTCACCTCTTCTTCTCACTGAAATGGAGTTTGACTGGGTTGTTCCTGCTCTGGATACTCGGGGGACTGTATTAAAAAGGCATTGCGGCGATGTTGACAGGAATACATTTATCGGGATTGTGTCTGCTTTCAGAGAGGCGGCTGGGGCGGCGCTGGCTGCCACAGGTCGCTATTTGATCTGCATATCACCTGAACCGGATAGTCTCGCACCAGAGCACCTCAGGCAAACACACACACAGACACACATACACACACACACATGCACACCGTTGTGTTTTAAGATAAAATACAACGATATTATTCTCACTGTGAAGAAATATATTTACAATGAATTCGATGGAATAATTCATTCCACCACAGTAGCACTTTTCTAAGCAGTATTTTTGTCAATTCAAATGCTGTTTTTGTATATCTCTCTTTGATGTTACTTTGTTTGAAAGGTGGTTGTTCAGTCACCTAGTGCGACAGCTTCTCCATCTTTCTTTTCAAAAGAGGGTGGTATAAATCATTACTCAAATTTGTTGCCACACATAATGGAACTGCACTGCTTCACACATTGATTCTGATGTCTGTGCTGTTTTAAAATTACTTGCCCCTTATTTTTTCACTCTGGTTTCACTTTTTTTCCCTGTTCCAATTCATAATTTATTTTCCATTTACAAATATCATTTCCATGTGCTTATATGTGTGTCTAGTGTTCCATAGGCAGACTCCCATTACACCAGGCAGTCCAAGCTCCTGGCGACAGTTCACAGGGAGGAGGTATGACTTCCAAAGAGAGCTTTAATGTCTATACTTCCTTTGTTCTTTGTGTCATATTTTGAGATAAGAGACAATGATTATAGCGCTTAGATGGTAGTCTTGGGATTGATATAGCAACAACCAGCTACATACACAAGGCTTGTCATTATCTTCACGCTTCAAGAGGCAAATTCAAATCAGAACACCTCATGTTTCTGCATCACCACATTTTATTTGGGTGTTCAATGGTTTGAACACTCAGCACTTGAACATGAATTTAGTTTAGCTCCTTTAGGTAATCACTGAGTTGTTAACAAACATATGTTTACCTCTGTTTCTTGTCTTTTTGAGGAGAAATATACCAAAAAGTACTCTGTCTAGCACTAACCATGTCTCGTGTATTGATGCTTCATTTAGTGGTCTCATAAAGCAACAAAGCACCAGTTAGGAGCTGTGAAGTATATGAGCCTCTATTTCGATGTGAAAGCCCATCTGTTTTGAGCACAGTGTAATAATGGAAAATGTCCAATAAAGCCCTAACAGAAGATGTGTGATGCTTGACAAATAATAATTAATCTTGAGGTTTTATGATGAATTTTGAAGCCCGCATGGTGGTTTTAGAGATTACACAATATTTCCTTTTTTTGCTTGTTTTATAGTCTGATTTGTAAGAGTCCATTTTAAAGAGTGAAGATGAAGAAAAGAGAGAAAAAATTCAAATGATAATCTTGAGATTTTTATGATGAAGTCTGAAGACTGCATAGTGGTTTTAGAGGTGACATTGTTAAGGTCCTTTTGTGCTGTTATTACTTTGATTGACTGAAATGTTTCACAGTATGGCTTACTCCACAGGTCTGATCTTTAGCTTGGCCTGGTAGCATCACCTGCTTGTCTCCATGGAGGTCTGTTTAATGCCACTCCAATCATTGCATGGAGTCGTGTCTAGCACTGCCCCCCACCAGCCGGTCCAGGTTCTGATTGTGCCAGATCTCTTTGGAAGGCAGTACCTCCAGATAACTAAAATCAATGGTAATACAAATATATGTTTAAATTTCCATGCAATATTATTGTAATGTTACTTTGAGGGACGGACTGGGACCAAGAACAGCCCTGGACTTTTCCCCCACAAATAGGCCTGCCATGGGAGGTGGGGGTGGGGGGACTCAATTCGAGACCGTGGAAATTGGGGAAGGGGCTCTGTCGCCTTTTAGGCCTATGCAAATTATTGTATTAGCGCCCTCTGCTGTTAGTAGACCTGACGGCCGTTCTGGACTTTTCCAGAACACACAGATTGCCAGTCCACCCCTGGTTGCTTTGGTGTGATTTCTCTCAGTTTAACCTGCACAGTTGTATTAGGGGACACTTTGACATCTATTGTGACAGCCAGGTCATTATTGAGAGATTATAAATCAAACATTTAGTCCACATTCATCTCCGGACTCTTTTGCATTTAGATAACCTCTTATGTCCAAGTCAAATACTGGTGTTATTAACATCCTGAGCTCTAATGACAGAGGACGCCCCGTTAATGGAGGGAAATTGTGCTTTTCAGATCCCACTCTCGCCCTCTCCTCTATATAACAGTTTTGGAGAGATTAAAGCCTTGATTTTAATGAGAGTCATTGAGAGTTTTGTTCAAGATCAAGAGTCTGTTTCAGAGGAAGATACTAAATTCAAAACCACGACATCTTTGCAGTGGAATATTGGATATTTCTCCTGGCCAAGTTTCATTCAAAAGAAATCACAATCCTTACAACACACAATACTATTATATTATAATTAATAATATTACATTAACACATAAAACTATCAACAACAGCAAAAAAAAAAAAAAAAAATCTTGAATTGGGTGGCAGTTGCTCAATTGGTTGGGAGTGCTTGATCCGAAGATTAGTGGTTTGACACCTGTATCGTTGGTAGAACAATCGGATCTACTGACCTTTATTGTTGTTGTGTCCTTGGGCAAGCCCTCGGCCCTTCTTGCTGCCAGTGTCTGCGTTCACTGGTGCATACAACATGAGTGTGTAAATGGGTGAATGGTTCCTTGATGTAGAGCGATTTGAGAGCCTTGAAGGTAGAAAAGCAGTATATAAAGCTGACCACATAGACCAGTGAATAACTTATAGCTTATGTATACAGCGAACTATAATGTATCAATAGTTGACATTGTGTATATGCAAATCTAGTCTCGTGCACATTGTGAGAGTATAAGAATAGTGCAATAGTAGTGGAAATAATTGTGAAGATGATCAAATAAAAGCACTATAATAGTAACAAAAGTATATTTTTGGTTAAGAAAATGTTCCTCTCCTACCTAAAAATGTTCTACAATTGCCACTTATTTCTTTTGTACTGATCCTTTCTTATTGCCATGTGAAAGACTTGCAGTCCTCTAACAGCTGCAAATAACAACTCCAAGTCATGCACGCTGTTGATTTGTGTTGTATCTTGAAAAAAAAAAAAAAAAAAAAATGGGGCAGAGGCATAGAGACCGTTCTACAGTACCTTTATATATTATGTATACAATCAAGGACCGTCAAGGAATTCCTCCCTCCTGTGGGCTCACCACCTGCAGAGGGGTTCATAGGGGGTCTGGGTCTGGTGCCCAGAGTAGGACTACAGATGGAAATTAGCTATGAGCTACAATCTGGTACAAACATATCTGCCACTGTGCTTAATGTAATTGTACACTGTCCTAATAAACCAATAAACTTAAACTTAAACCTTTAATGATGTTACATCATGGATTCAAAACATCTGGTGACATACAGGCAAAAAATATCAGAGTCTGTAAGGGTCCAGAAAAGAGTTTCTGAAAGTCTAAACAAAGGTTTAGTATTGTCCATTTATAAATGTTATCTTTAGCTGGTAGTTTTACCCTTGGAATCTTCCAGAGTTTCTGCAGTTTGTATCATAAAACAGAGCAGCAAGCATCATCCAAGAGCACAGAGCAGAACATTTTGCACTTTAACTGTAGCATTATGTATGAAATTAATACAATGACATTATTGTTCACAATGCCTCTACAATCAATCCTAATTTTCCAACATTTTACCGAGTTTAGCATTGATAAGGTAATCCCACCACATTAAATTTCAGCCAAAAAATACATTTACATTTATTATTGCACTAACAAACCTTGAAAAACATGCATCCTTACAGAGAGCGGACTTGCTTCTTTATAGAAATGTTCTGGAATTTCTGGAATGTACTGGAATTTCCCCACTGTGGGACTAATAAAGGCATATCTTATCTTATCTTATCTTATCTTTGTTTGCTTGGAATATTCCACAGAATGGATCTATGTCTATAAAGAATGTTCCAATGTTTGGCTTTTTATCTCCATGGAGACAGGAGACATGCCTGCCACCAAGAATCTTGTCCCAATTGCCCCACTGCGTGCTGTCAGCCTCATATTATAAAGTGTTTTATTGTCCAATAAACAAGAAGTATGTGTTACCATGCTGGTCATACCGGCTTGTCAAAGCCTGATCCCATCAGATCTCAGAAGCTCAGCAGGGCCGGGCCTGGTTGGTACTTGGATGGAGACACTGGGAAAATCAAGTGCCACAGTGAGGCGCCAGTCACAGAAAAAACCCCACAACTGTTGTGTCCTTAAGCAAGGCACTTCACCCACATTGCCTAGTATGAAAGTGGTGTGTGCCTGAGTGATGCTGGTGGTTGGAGGGGCTGATGCTGCAGACTGGCAGCCTCGCTTCCGTCAGTCTGCCCCGGGGCAGCTGTGGCTACAATAGTACCTTACCACCACCAAGTGGGGAGTGAATGACGAATGCTCCGTAAAGCATCTTTCAGTGTCCAGAAAAGTGCTATATGTAACTGTTCCATTATTACTGTTATTAGTTGCAGTTGTTAGCTTTACTGTGACTGCAAAACCCCACTATGGTATGTTGTGAGAAGCACTTATAAACTCGTCACAGTGAATAATTAGGATGCTCAGAATGCATAAGGTAAGTGAAGAAAAACTTTGGACCACTGCAAACCATTTCAAATTGACTAGTTCAGTTTTCACATTGTTAGGAAAGTAAAAATCAGGTACAGCCTTTAATCATGAGTCACTTGAAGCTGTGACCCTGTCAAACCATTTGAATTGAATACCTTTGAGGAATGTTGGCATTGCATTGTATGATTGCCATGTTTATCCTGATCAATAGTACAACCTCTTTAGTGATACTAATTATTCTGGTTTCAAACTACACCTCACCTTGGGCGTCTGTCTGGCCTTGGTCCTTGTTACACCTGAAAAGAGACTTTGTATGACTTTGATTAATTGCCCCATTAAAGTTCACATGCTCGATGGGCCCTCAGACGCCTGTGGGCCCTCGGGAGTATCAGTTTAACCCAGCAGAGTCTGAGTGGAGCTGGGCAGGCTAAAGTAGAGCTGCAAAGGAGAAGGGGGATTTTGCATTCTGTCAGGGTGGAGGTTTAAGGGTATCTCACAACGTACTCCAACAGGGAAATTAATTTATTTATTTTTTGGATTATGGTAAATATTAAGCAGAAAAGTTAACTGAACTTATGTATTTTTTTTTACTTATTTGGAACTGACCAGTCTTTAAACAAGGTAGTCTGTGTACTGTAGTAATAGCATTGTGCTGTCTGGTGTTTCTAAATGGAATACAAAAAGAAAAAAAAAAAAAAAAATCTTTAGATGGAACCTAAAGACAATTTTAGAGATTTTAATTGAATTATATTTAACAGACTCATGCTCAAAGTGTGTGTGCAGCATGTGCAACATGCAGCCTGAAGAGAGAGAAGGTGAAACATCAGAGAATCAGCTGAGATATACACAAGTCAAGACACATAATTTCAAGCAGAACATTTTTAAGATAGTATATAGTATGTTGGATTTAAAACTATACTATCGGTAGGTTTATTTGATTTTTTTTTTTAATCAGTAGACAGTAGACATGAAACCTGTTCCCCCCTCCCTCCACTCCTCCCTAGGCCTTTGTCCAGATTCTCCTGTGATCTGGGGTCAGACAGCAGTAATGTAGATAGTATCTAGTGGTGTGAGAGTACAACAGGGCCGAGCCAGTCAAATTTCTAATTACAAATGGTAGTCCAGTATGAGCCCACGATTATCTGTAAAGACAAGTCCTAGAAAGAAAAAGAGCTACTACCAAACACCAGTGAATACAGTTGGCCTTACTTGTTTTACATTTGAAAAACATCAAAAACAATGGCAGAGCAGATGTCTTCAGAATACCCATACCACCTGATGGGCAAGAGCCTTGAGTTACCATGCCTTGGGGTGCACTCACACTAGGACTTTAGAACCGTGCCGTGCTCAAGCACGATTGTTGTGGGTTCTATGGCCGCACTCACACGTGCACAACCGGCGCTGTTTGTTTACATGTTGCGCAGCAGAGCTAAAGCTTTAACGGAGAAAATAAGTCCAGCGGCATGAAATATCTATTAAATAGTGAGGCACATATGAGTCCTGCTGCGATACGCGATCCTCTGTGAGTTTATGGATATAAAAACAGCGCGGAGTGAGAGACAAGAGGCTGCAAAACTTCTTTCGCTGTCCACAGTCCTTATCGAAGGTAAGCGCGGATTCGCAGTATGTTTTGGAGCGGACTTTATTCGCTGTTTCCCTCGTATGAGTGACATCAGTGCACTTGACAGGGTTTGTATGCTGAAGTCATGCGTGTGCTCGTACATGAGCAACCGGGCCGTGCTTTGGCCCACCTCCTCCAATCGAGCCAAAGTCCCAAATGGGCAGTGCCTGGGCACGGTTCAATTGCGCTCACACTGGACAAACGCACCGCGCTTTAGAGGCGATCCGTGCTTGAGCACGGCTCTAAAGTCCTAGTGTGAGTGCACCCTGGTCTCTGAGAGTGCAGTTAGTTTTGGCTTCTTCATGCCTGAGTGGATGGTGGATCTGACAGCGCAGCTTTCCATAGATCCCCATGTGGTGAGAGTCTGGAGGATAGAGGCTCCTGTTTCCATGAGAACCACACACAGAGGGATGAGCAGCTCCAGAGCAGGTCCCAGAGTCACGGCACACCTGCTGTCCCTGCTGCTTCAACTGCTTAAGGCCAGACTGAGGTTTAGATCAGGTTTAGGCCAGGACAAGATGACGACGACATACACTTATTTGTACTTCTGTTTCATGTTTTATAACCTAAAATACTTTGTAGGAAAAAAGTGCATATACACAAGATTTGTCTGTTGCCCTCTGTGAGGAAAGTGAGAAGTAGGCAGACCAAGCCTATGTATTATTCGTATTACAAATGAGAAGCTGTAACTGCTGAGTAAATGAGCTTGTAATGACTCCAAACAGTATTTAGTTTCCATTGTAAATGTTGTTTGTGGGGTCTGTAGTGGCACATGTAATGTACTATCTTCCAGGGGGGTCTAGTACTGATGAACTCTGGCTCTGCTCTATGAGAATGCAGGCAACAAAACAAATATTAAGAGAATTACCAATTCCACCGATTGCAATTTACCAATTGGTGGCTTTGATAAACTGCCATATTTCCAGTGATGGCAACTTGTGGAGCCGGTATGTTTCATAAAACAAAGCTAGAGCATGTTAGCAACATCTGTTTCATGTTTATAGATGCACGGCACTCATGTGAAGACTGAGAGGCATAGAGAAGTGAAATGAATGCAGAAAAAGCTGGATGTAGTTTACTCTAGCTTTACTGGCACAAACCTAAACATTTTGTGATGAGATCAGCTTTATAATAAAAAAAAAAGTCATCAGTTTGCATAGAAGACCCCTTTCCTGGACCAGCATGAAATTGCACTCAACCAATGACCAGAACGCTAACCAAAGACTGTCGGAAAGTAGTTACCTAATACAGCTCAGATGCCTTCAGCACGAAGGAATATTCAAACACTTGAGAAAAAAAGAAACATAAAATCAAAGTACATTATAATGGAAAAGTCTGTTTAACAAGATGAGATATTTAAGTGCATTCTTTCCACTCAAGTTGAATTTTTTTAAAAAGTTAGTTTTTTTCCAACAGGCTGATCTGTTCATCTTTATTAGAAATTTGATTAAATGAAAGCAACGTTCAGCTCTAAACAAGTTGGTTTCATGTCTCAGTCACAGGTGGCCTGGTTTTCACTTGGACGGAATTGACAAAGTACTTTGTGCTTGGTGTCTCGGGGCACTTTTATGCCTACAACTTAGATTTGGATACTGGTACTTCATTTTGGACATTTCTTAGAGATGCTCTGCCAAGACACAAATCCCAGAGAGAATAGAACTAGAGAAATAGATGTACACCTACCACTTCTAAGATGTTCAGTTCCCCTGTTAGATTGTTTCAATGATGAACTTCATTCATCATTGTTTACCTTGTCAATAGTATACCATTGTTTAGTCTGTCTTCAAGGAAAAACAAACACAAAGAAATGCAAGTGTATGGGTGGCCTTCGTCTTAAACATGTTCCTGGTATGTGCTAAGTTTCCCCTGTGTAAGAATGCACAGCCTGTACACTGAATGAGAACAACCTCTTTGTGTAGTGGCCTCAATTATAGAGGCTATTGGAACATGTGATCCCTATGGAAGTTTCACTAAGTGGAGTCCACTTCAGAAAAACTCATTAGGAAACAAAAGTGTCTAAGACTTGATTGATGGAGTGCACTCAGCTCACACTTCCACTTATCTGACTTTAGAAACTAGAGAATTCATGGTCAATGTTTCGATCAGGACATACTGTCGTAATTTCAACATCAAATTTACAAATAGCCTTTACTGTAAAATCACATTAAGGATAAAGGCTGTTTTTTCCATACCAGTAAAATCAAAGCCTACATTTCAGATTATGCGGTTAGTGTCTGTTCAAATGCACCTTGTAAAACTAAACCAGATTTTCTTTTTTGCTACCAAAGCAACCAGATCAGGCTTAATCCATCTCCCCAGGAGATGAAGACACAATGGAAAACTCATATGTGGTTTATCCACGCTTATCAAGTCATATCTGCGGGTACATAACATAGTCTCTGCGACCTTTGATCGGCATTATCTTTTAATATCTCAAGGTGTGTTTCAGACAGAGCTGGTACACAACAGGAAAACGTGTCAAAAATATGTGCAGAACTCAAACCTCAAAAAGAAAATGGCAGATCATATTGTGGTCAGGAGTACGTAGCTCGAGCATCATCCCAATGTGCATGTTTTACGACATGAAGAATGCCATTCACATTGCACAGTGGTAGTGCTGCAGCTTTAAGAATCCATTGGCTAACTTTCTAATTTAGAAAACAGAAATCTCTGTCTTTGTATTTATTTTTTTGCATTCACCAGTTGGCCATAATTTTATTTAGGATTAAAATTTTTAATTTCAAAAACATGACTTGTGTCCCCAGTTACAAGGTAGACATTTACTTTTGTAATGCTGATTTATTCTTGATTATAAAACCACTGGACATCTTGTTCTAATTTGATGTTTTGGTTCTCAAGATTATTATCCAATCAGAAAGCAGAATAAAAGGACTCTCTCTGATCTGAATCCTCCGTACCTAAAACCCAGCATCTGCAGCCAGTCATTAATCAGTTTTAGTGCAGCCTCTGCAGCTCAGTGAAAGAGTTCTGAAGGTTCTGAGCTTTCATGAGGCTTGTCCATATACCGAGAGTCAGAATTTCATATATGTCCTAATGTTAACACACTGACCCAGGTTCAGTTGTGATTGTAATACCTTTTTAAATCAGTTAACGTGCAGGCTACAGGTCCTTTATAATCAGCTGACAACAATCTTGCCTTTGAGATTAAATAATGCTGTGAAAAAATTATTTCAGACAGAGAAGACATTGAAGTGCCATTTTTATTTAATGTAGATAGAAAATATTTACTTAAAACAAGTCTAAACTTCTGCCCTCCACCTCATGTAGGCATTTCAAGCATCCAACTTTATAGCATAGATTATGTATACTCCACGTAATCTATGCAGTCTCCAGAGCACAAAGACAATGATGTGGCATTTTATTTATTTATTTAATTTCAGTTCAAAAGTTTGATTTCTCCATACTGTACACTTTGGATTAATGATAGCCTGTTTATTCAGTGTGTAATGTTGAACTTTCGTGTCTTTGTTAAAGGCTGCCGCTGCAGAAGGGACAGGCCATGCCTCCTCATCTGCCTCCCTGATTAGTGGAGCTGGATCAGGGCACTGTTGTCATGACGATAACTCTTCACCTGAGGCAGACTTAACTACAGCTATACCAGGAAACTTGTACCCAGCCATTCACTATGTATAGCAATAGCTGCATGAATATTTCACATGCTACGTGGACAATGCATCGCAGTGATCTTTTGTTTTGGTTTGTTTGCGCTGAGACACCATCATGTTCACAAAAAAAGAAAAGTTTTGAACTCATCCCTTTTAGATTGCTGACTTCTCTACCATGATGGATGCGTTGTTGTTCTATAATTATTGCCACTGAATTCATCTTGATAGATGTAAACAATCATTTTATATTCAACTACTAGTTATTAATGAATAGTTAAATGCTTCTTTGCACTATTCAACACAGAAAGCAGTTATCTTTGTTTGACAACAGCATCATTCTTCTACAGAATTACAACAGCCTGCCCTCCTCCCATGGTTAAAGCCTGTTTTGTGCCCTTGTGTCTCCTATTGAGAGCAAGCAGGCCTCAGCATAAAGCACATTTTATCAGTGGAGTGGCATTGCCTAGAAATCATTCACCAATATAATTACGAATCGACAAAAAGCAATTTGTACAGTTTCTGCACTGAGCTGAATCAATATGCAGCGGCCATCTTTCGTTCACCAATTAAGGTCTTAGGGTTGTTTGGTTGCAGTCTGGACTCTCATAACCACACATCATTGTTTATGTTTTTCTGCTTTGTTTATTTCTTCCTTTCCACTGAACTGACTTTTCCTTTAACTCAATATGTGCTCCCTAAGTGGGGCTTACCAAATCAATCTTACATCTCAGCCAAAGATTAAAAGGATGCAGGTTAGCAGAGTGGAAAAGCTCTAGTAGGTGGCTGTCATGTGAAAAGATGCACACACGATTTTAAAAGCACATTGGTCAATAATGTGTTTGGCGGCGTCTTTCAATTTACACTGCTGGTTTTTACATGTAGTGTCACTCTGTATTTTACTCAAGCATTTTTTCCTTCACTGTTTGTTTCTAAAGATATCGGCATTGTTGGCATTGGTAAGTAAGCATATAAGTGGATTCCCTATTTGCAATAGAAAAGCTTTTTCAAGTTTTAAGTTTTGCATGCCGGCCTATTTTATTTGACACAGGTTTGACATTCTTCCTCTGATCAAAGAACAAACAGTTGCCCAAACTTATATGTCCCTAGGCAATATGACTTACAAATAAATATTACATTGTTGTTTACATGGTTGTGACGTAAATGGAGCAATGATAAATGTGAACTATCCATCTTGTTCTTAGATCTTTTCACTGGCTCCCTGTATATTTTAGAATTCATTTCAAAATTGTAAGGATTGTTTTTAAAAGTCTTAATAGTATGGCACTTTCTTATCTGAACACCTCGAGCCCCATGTACCATTGAGAGCACTGCACTCTGCAGATCAGCACCTCTCAGCTGTCTCTGGGACCAGAGGAGATAGGGTCTTTTCTGTGGTCGGATCACAGCCCTGGAAAATCTTACTTTTACTCAACCCAACAGCACAGTCACTGCAGCATTTTAAATCTCTACTAAAAACACGCCTTTTCTCATTGGCATTTGGTACGAGTTAGAGAGATCATGGTTTTATATTATACTGTATTTTCACTGTGTTATTTCTTTATTTTTTTAATACTTATACTGTTGTTGTATTATTTGGTTTGCTTTGACTGTTTTAAATGTGCTTTATAAATAAACTTGATTTGATCTTAACTGAAATCTTGCATGAAAACTAAAATGTATCTAAATCTATATCTGAAATAAAATTATCTGCGATTTCCAAAGTCGTCAGACTCAAACTATTTTCCTGTTTTCTTGCAAAAGTACCAATTACCCACTCTTGACTGCTTGAATTGACAGTGCATATGTTATATACAGTGTTGCAGAATATTTATTCTTAAAACCGAACTACTAGAGCAAAAACATGTTTCAATTATCTTTTGTTCACTGCTGCTGTTCATGATCCAACATTGTTTTACTAAGTGATGATTTCAAATATTTGTGTCCAGTAACCTTCTGTTTTACTTCACTGAGTCTCATACTTTATTGTTACTGCAAAATGAGGCAGCCTTGAGTTTTCAGTATGCTTCAGTTTATGTATTTGGTGCAATGCTGTTTTTTTGTTTTGTTTTTTTCCCTTTTTTTTTCCCTTTTTTTTTTTAAGATAATTACACTTTTAGGAAACAAACAGCCCTCTAAACTCTTATATTGAGATGCTTATATAGAAGTTGTTGTTTTTTTTTTCTTTTATTGGGGTGCATTATTGGATATTTTGCAGGAAATTGTTAATATTTATGATAATAACTTCTCATTTATATGGCACTCCTCTGACAAGTTTCAAAAGTGAAGCAAATAAACAAATTATAAAGGAATAACATAGCGTTTCTCACTCTATACTTCACATGGCCCTGGGCGCTTTCCGGTATTTACAATTAGATTTGAAGGCAGTGCCAATGTAAGGGCTCTAGTTTCCTGCTGTAGGAGGCAGGTGATTGATAACAGAGCCGTACAGTAAACAGCATGCAAAAACACAAGAGAAGTTTGTTCTATAGGGAAGCTTGGTCTGATGCATACTAAAGGGGCCATATTACACGATTTTCTTATCTATCTGCGTCTGATGTTATAATGTTGTTTCCTCATCAAATACATACCAGGAGTTGTGTTTTGTTTCATTCACACATGTTTAACACACAAACCCTGCATACGGAGGTTGTGTTCTTCTCTCAAACAGAAAACATTGTAATGTCATGTGGTAATACAGGAAGTGCTAGAATCGTTTGTATTATTTCAGCCCTGAAATTTTTACTTAACAAAAGGTAAAAGGTAGCTGTTAACTAGAAAATTACTCCTTCATGACATCACAAGGTAGAACAGAGAATTTTGAACTTTGGGGACAGAGAGACTAATAATAAAGGGTTACATGTGTAAATGAAACAAAACCCAACTTCAGGTATGTTTGACTCTTGTGACTAAAAGTTCGCAAGAGTCAATTTTGCGCAGTATAAGACTTTTAACATTGTACAGCCAAACCAAGTAATGATGTGATTACCAAGAAAAGCTAGATAGCATAACTTTTATTGGTCAAATGGTGTCAGCAGAACCACCTCATCATCAATGCAGGGAAGACCAAGGAGACGGTGGTGGACTTCCGCAGATGCCACTCTACTGTCACCTCAGTGAACATCCAGGGAAGAGACATTGAGAGAGTGGACTCATACAAGTACCTGGGTGTTCATCTGAACAACAAACTGGACTGGACTCACAACACAGATGCACTGTACAGGAAGGGCCAGAGTCGGCTCTATCTCCTGAGGAGACTCAGATCTTTTGGAGTGAGGGGGCCACTCCTGAGGACCTTCTATGACTCTGTGGTGGCATCAGCCATCCTGTACGGTGTGGTCTGCTGGAGCAGCAGCATCACAGAGAGGGAGAAGAAGAAACTGGACAAGATCATCAAGAAGTCCAGCTCAGTCCTGGGCTGTCCTCTGGACTCGGTGCAGCAGGTGGGGGACAAGAGGGTCCTGGCTAAACTCATGTCTATGCTGGACCATGAGGGTCACCCCCTGCAGGACGCCCTGTCTGCTCTGGAGAGCAGCTTCAGTGACAGACTGATTCACCCTCGCTGTGTGAAGGAGAGATTTCGCAGGTCTTTCCTTCCTGCTGCTGTCAGACTGTACAATAATCACTGTTAACACTGAACATGTGTCATTCAACTATATCCCTGTGCAATACTGTGCAATACAATTCACTTATGTCACTTTACAGATATTTATCCGAATGCTGCTGTACATAAACAGTCATATTATTGTAAATAACATTATAATATACTGAAGTCACTTTACTGAGATTTATTCTGTTCATATGCTGCACTGTTACTTTTATTGTACATAATAGTTTTTCTGGTATTTTATATTTTTGCTCCACCGAAACAGTGTGTTACATTAGAGTCTATTTTAAGTCTATTTTAAAATTATTTCTTAGCCATTATCTATTATCTTGTTTTTATTGCATGTTACCATTTTCCTGCTGTTCTTGAACTGTGCGTTGCAACACTGGAATTTCCCCACTGTGGGACTAATAAAGGCATATCTTATCTTATAATACATTAGATATAGATTGTGAGAAATGAGTCTCATCCTTTCAAGATCAGTTTAAATGTAAATGTCGCGAATAAAATGCATCAGTGTGTGTGACATGGATCAGTGAAGTCATTTCAAACATAATTTTCATGCCTTACTGCTTGCACGCCTAACTGTTTTAAAGTATAAAAAGATGCTAATGTAGACAGTGTAAATATGTGGTGCGTTGATAAGCCCTGCGTTTTGACCTGTTATGGTTGTCTCTGATAGTAATGGGTAAGTAAGGGTGAGAAAAGATAGGAGACCAATTCCATTTTCACCTTTGGCTGTAATAAATGTTAATGTCCCTTTCAGAGCCTCTTGGACATGCCTGACCTTTATAGTTTTGTGTTGTAAAAAAGCTTCGAACACATGCACAGATAATCACTGTCTCTGCTTTATTCAGTGCCACCCACCTCCCTTTAAAACACCAGTTTGACGCACACGGTTGTTTTAAGGAAACCAGTTGGAGGAGTTGGAGTAAAGTCTGTGCTGTGTGCGAAAATAACAAAGAAAGAATGAAATGTATGGGGGAAAAGTCTGCCTGATACAATTTGAATACAGAGGTCAAGAGATCTCATTATTTCCACTAAAATATTAAACTCTGATAAATATTTCATGCTCTAAGAAAGGCAGCTGAAAACAGTTAACAAAGAACAAAATGTGGAAGAAATAGGTTTTAAGGCACTTAATCGTCAGGCCCAAAGTGGATATGACAGGTATAGTAGTAAAAATAACAAAGAAATACAATATTTATTCATAATTTATTCATCTAGAGTGGAAAGAACACTAGCAATGCAGAAAACGTCCTTCAAAGTAAATTAGTAAGAAAGAAATAGACTTATTTGTGAAGGGTCAGCTAATGCCAAACATGCAGTCAAGTGTTGTTTTCTTACTCCAGGGTTTATTATAGTCCTGGGCAGTGATTGCTCCTGCAGCTCTGTGAACTCCACAGGAGGCAGCAGAGCCATGCTTCAAAAGAAATGCCTTGTTAAGTGGTTTGATTAGAGTAGATGAGGTACTGTATTTGTGTGCAAGTGTACATTTCTGGAGTGTATGTTGGTCTTAGTATTTTAATCTGAAGACTAATTCATCTAAAATGCAATAAATAAATAAAAATAACTATAACCATTAAAATATTTCTTTTTACTTTCCTGAACAGAGGGGGTATTTTTTAAAGAGGGGGTATTTTACTTCTATAGGGTATTAACTGCTAACACATAACAGATTTAGATCACCATGTTACCTTTAATTATTTTTGAAACTGCTATATTCACCAAAACACTGTATTATGCATTCTCCCCACTTACACACAGTACGTCACGTGCCCCACGAGAGACAATAGGACTCTGGACCTCCTGTATGCGAACATCAAAGACGCTTACACCTCCGTCCCCCTCCCCCCGCTTGGACGCTCAGACCACAACCTCGTCAAACTGCTCCCGCAATACACACCAAAGGTGCGAAGAGGACCTGCGCGGAAGCTGTCTGTGAAGCTGTGGACTGAAGAGGCCAATGAGAGTTTGAGGGACTGTTTCCAGACCACAGACTGGAACATGTTCAGCAGCTCTTATGGAGATGACATCAATGGCCTGACCCACTGCATCACGGACTACATCAACTTCTGCGTGGAGAGCACTGTGCCAACCCGGAGGGTGCGGTGCTTCTCCAACAACCACCCCTGGGTCACCCCTGAGCTCAAAGACCTCCTGAACCAGAAGAAGAGGGCTTTCATCTCAGGGGACAGAGAGGAGCAGAAGAGGGTCCAGCGGGAGCTTCAGTGGAGGATTCGTCGGGCCAAGAAGGATTACGGGAAGAAAATGGAGGAGCAGCTGGCCCAGAACAACGTGCGGGATGTGTGGAGAGGTCTGAAGAACATCTCAGGATTTGGTCAGAACACCAGAGGGACATCTGATGGAGATCAGCGCTGGGCGGATGAACTAAACGTTTATTTCAACCGTTTTGATTGTCCCCCCATCCCCTCTGCCTCTTTCTCGGATCCCCCCTCTTCACACACCCCCAGGCCACTGGACACACCCCCCCTTCCCGGACCGACTGCACCCACCCCCCGCCCCCTACCACCCACGTCTCCAGCTCACTTCACACCGACTATTCCCAGCACCAGCCCCTCTCTGCCCCCCACCCCCGGCAGTCCACCCCAGTCCCCCCCTTACTCCTCCATCTACATCACACCGGATCAGGTGAGGAGAGAGCTGAGGCGGCTGAAACAGAGAAAATCTGCAGGACCAGATGGCATCTGCCCCAGGCTGCTGAGGACCTGCGCGGACCAGCTCTGTGAGGTTCTCTGCTACATCTACAACCTGAGCCTCAGCCTGGAGAAGGTCCCTGTCCTGTGGAAGACCTCCTGTGTGGTACCAGTTCCAAAAACAACACATGCCAGGGAACCGGCCCACTTCAGACCAGTCGCCTTGACCTCTCACCTCATGAAGACCATGGAGAGGCTGATCCTCAGCTACCTCCGCTCCGTGGTGAGCTCCACTCTGGACCCGCTGCAGTTTGCCTACAAGCCCAACATCGGAGTAGAGGACGCCGTCATCTACCTGCTGCAGCGGGCGCTCACCCACCTGGAGACTGCCGGGAGCGCTGTGAGAGTCATGTTCTTTGACTTCTCCAGCGCCTTCAACACCATCAGGCCGGCACTGCTGCGGGGGAAGCTGGAGGACGCCGGAGTGAACGGACATCTCGCCGCCTGGACCATCGACTACCTCACTGACCGGCCGCAGTATGTGAGGCTGCGCGGCTGTGAGTCAGAGGTGGTTGTCTGCAGCACTGGGGCCCCACAGGGAACTGTCCTTTCACCCTTCCTCTTCTCTATCTACACCTCGGACTTCACCTACAACACGGACACCTGCCATCTCCAGAAGTTCTCTGACGACTCGGCCCTTGTGGGCTGTGTGTCTGAGGGGAATGAGCTGGAGTACCGATCGGTCATCAGGGACTTTGTGGACTGGTGTGAGCACAACCACCTGTGCCTTAACACCAGTAAGACCAAGGAGATGGTGATCGACTTCGGGAGAAGGACACTACTTCCCTCACCGGTGAACATCCAGGGACAGGACATAGAGACAGTGGACAGTTTTAAGTACCTGGGTGTTCACCTCAACAATAAACTGAACTGGTCCCACAACACTGACGCCCTGTACAAGAAGAGCCAAAGTCGCCTCCACCTTCTGAGGAGACTGAGTTCTTTTGGAGTGTGCAGGCCCCTGCTCAAGACTTTTTATGACTCTGTGGTGGCCTCTGCTCTCCTCTACGCTGTTGTCTGCTGGGCCCCGAGCAGCACAGAGCGGGACAGGAAAAGACTGAACAAACTAGTCAGGAGGGCCAGCTCTGTCCTGGGCTGTCCTCTGGAGTCTGTGGAGGAGGTGGGTGAGAGGAGGGTGCTGGCCAAACTCACATCCATCATGGCCGACACCTCTCACCCTCTGCACCGGACTGTAGAGGAACTGAGCAGCACCTTCAGCGGCCGACTGAGGCACCCTCAGTGTAAGAAGGAACGCTACCGCAGGTCCTTCATCCCCACTGCTGTCAGACTGTACAACTCCACTGTGTAACACATGCAATAACCAGTGCAATAACCTGTGCAATAACCAGTGCAATAACCTGTAACCATGTCACCTCATCAGTAACCGCCTCCACTGTCCTCAGATTATATATTTATATATTTGTATATTTGTATTCTTTTACATATATATATATTATATAAGAGATATGTTTTATTATATATTTACATTTTTTTCACTCCCTGTACATAAGAGCTACCTGATGTTGTAAATATGTTAATATTTATTGTGATTTTATTTTTTATTTACTTATTGTTCTGAGTGTTTGCACAATTTTTCACAACTTTTTGCACTATACTGTCCCCTGACTGTGAGCTTCTGTCACAAGTGAATTTCTCCTCTGTGAGATCAATAAAGTCTTATCTTATCTTATCTTATCTTATCTTATCTTATTAACATGTTTTATAAGTTTCACTTTCATTTTTGATGCTCTTAGTCTGCCCTCCCCTTACTCTCCATGCTAAGCCACTCTCCCTTCAGATCTCTTTCAAAGCACAATTAGCGCGCATCCCGCTAATGAAACTACTGCACATGGTATCCGGGTTGTCAAGTTGTTGTGTACAGTTTTGTATCAAGCTTTTATATATTTATGGAGAATTGTCACGTGGGAGCATAGGCTTGTGGGCTGAGCACTGGACAGAATCTTACAGCTAAAACCAGTTCAGGCATGTTTCTGATGAGAGAACAATGTTATAATATAAAACTGATTTTGCATAATGTCCCCTCTGTAAATACAGACCAATATCTCCCATAGTGCACACATTTTGTGAGAACCTATGACTTAGTACACTTGGTATAAAAAGCATACAAGCTTATGAGTTAATAGTTCAAAGCCAAGTATAGTGGAAAGAGATATTTAATGAAGCGTTGTAAAAAAGGATTTGGAGGTTAGTAGGTTTGGAATAGAAGGATGGAGAGGAGTTTAGTGCACTTAAAACTTCCTTTGAATTTCTCCTCTGGGATGTTTATTCTAAACACAGACCTTATACCACTCCAAGAAAATCTTTTTTATTACACCATCAAACAGAGTTGTCAGGAGCGTGCACTCACCCGTTCAAACCTCCCAATAACTGTGTAATGCCTTAATGATACACCCAGTCACTTTCTGATTAATTACAGGGAAGACAGTTTAACTCAACCTGTCCTTCTTTGCACAGAACTCAAGACACTAAATCCAACAGAGCTGTGTTTCTTGCATATATTGTTAAGACAGGCCACGGTTGGATAACGGTGGAGTAAGCCTCTTCTCCGGCCTGATTAGTTCTGCTCCAGAAAACCACGGAGTGACGAGCTAATTGTGACTATAGACTCATGGACCCTGGCTTCTCAGGGGCTAACCAAACCAAGAAATGAGCCACAAACATACAGGACTTACATATGGCCAGTACACGAAAGATATGGAGAAATGCAGTCACCAAATCCCATTCTGAAATATTGTTTCAACATGGTAACAAATATTTGTAATGCATTCGTAGTAATATAGGATACATCTATGACTCCTCTGTTCAATAATATTCACATTCTTAAAAGTAAGGTGGGTGTAGAGTCTTGCCCAGTGACACAATGGCAGTATGCATTGCCAGATACAGGGATTAAACATGTAACCTTCATATTAGCTACTCCAGAACAGAATCACATAAGCGCCTTTCTTATTAGTTCATATTGGGCAGTCAAATCTGAAAAGAGAGTAGAAATATTATCCAGCTAAGCCCTTGGAAGTTCTGCAAGTGAACAGGCTCCAACCTTGGACATTTGCATTTTACGCATTAATGGTTTTCTCCATTGGTAACTATATTCAGATTGTGCTCTTGAACTTTGCCCAACCTCATTTGCTTTTTGGGGCATTTCATGAGCCCACTTTACAGGCCACGTTAGCTTTACTCATTTAGTTTGAATATGCTGTAGTTACTAGTTTTATATAATCGTGTCTAACAGCATATCACTGTGTGGCTTTCCCTGAATGTATGTGACTGCTTTGTGTCCTATAGACGCATTATTTGTTTGACAGCACAGGACAACAGGATGTGCATGCAGTCTGAGTGCAGAAAGCGTTGCTGTCTGTGCGGTTAACATGAAGTTGCAACACTCGCCAGTGCTCTTGTCAGCGCACTAAAACAGTTTATTGCTGTGTGATAAAATAGGTTATGATGCTAAATTAACATTAGTGAGTGGGATACGTCTTAATGACCCACACACGTTAAATGCAGGTGAGAATGACGAGAAGAAATGGCTCAAACTTCAATAGCTGGACATCCACTCATACCTGATCGATATAACTACAGTTTCCTGTCCAGAAGTAATTTAGCGACCAACGGGTCAGTCTTTAGACCTTCTGCTTCAGTGCACGCCATCGCTGGAAGGAATCTCCAAGAATCACCTTAGTTTAGCTTCGCTCCTTTTCGAAACCCTTCTCATTTTCTTTCAGCGACCTCAAAAACGGACTTTCTTTTGCGGCTAACTGGTAGTGGATTCTTGTCTGCCATTCCAATAAACTTTGTGCTAAGCTACAGTTGGAAAAAGCCACTAAGAACCGCTGTATTGGTTGAGTAAACAGCGTCTTGCGTCTGTGGAATATGTGAGAGGCGAACGTAAACCACATAATCCCAGTGCACCGGCAAGTCAGTTACGCTAGAAGAGTAGGGAGTTTGATTGACAATAGATAACGACGCACCCTCGTTATCTATTGGCTAATGTTTATCTGGCCCCACCACGTCCAGAGTTGCTGGATTTTCATTCTTTTTTTTGGTCATCATAATTACAAGGCTGCTGCATCTCTATAATGGTATCACTGACAATTAAAAACTCCATACAACCTTTAGATCACCATGTTACCTTTTATTGTTTTGAAAGTGCTACATTTGCCAAAAACAACATATTAACATGTTTAATAAGTTTCAGTTTTGTTTTTGATCTCTGCTCTGAATCTGGCCCTCCCCTTGCTCCCCATGCTAAGTCATTGCCCTTTCAGAGCTTCATTGCAAAAGGACAATGAAATGAAATGTGTATAAAGATTACAGTTTGATAAATATCAGCGTACCACATTCAGACTTGGACAAGATTGGGGAAGTGTCTTGCCGAAAGACGTAATATAATGCAGTTCTCGGTGCTGGGATAGAACCACACCTTTGGATTTGGGGGCAATCATTCCGAAACAGTGCCTCAGATTTATAACAAATCTTTAAATTGCACCCTCTATAAACTAGCTTATGATGGTTTTAACTCTTTTGACCTTTAATCCAGAGACAAGAAATAAAATTGTGTTAAGTCCAATGTGCGTGTGTGCTGTAAAACTGTGTCACTCCTCTTTAATATTCAGTGTTGATACAAAAGAGCAGTAACCGTGTCCTTCCAGCCTGCCCCGCTCCAGATAAACGCACAGCCCCACAGTCATTTCCACACTAAACACCTTCTCGTCTTCTGTCAGGACAAATTTAGACAATGTTCACAGACTATATTCATTTCTAATCGACTTTGCTCACCTGTCCTTGTATTACCTGTTCTCCGGTCTCCATCGCCCTCCCGCTCTCGGCTGAGTGCATGTTTGAGGTGGACGTAATGAGACAGGTGTATGCGGGGAGGGAGATGGAGGTAGTGATGTAAACAAGGTGAAAAATAATCAGGTGACGCTGAACTGGTCTCTCAGGTCCCAGTGCAGCCAGCGACAGCTACACAAATATATCTAACTTTCACCTTTGAGATGACTTTTGTTCTGCCAGCCCCACTTTAATGCCAGTGTGACTATTGGCTTTTTGTGGTTAGAAAAGGAAAAAAAAAAAACAGCAACATTTACCAGGATCTCAAGGAAAGGTATAGTGCTAAATATAATACAATCATTATGTGTTTTTGTAAAGTTTTTTTTTTCTTTTCTCCAAATCTAAATGAAAGAAAATATTTAAAGGGATTGTAAAATTTTTTCATGTTAAGTCTTTTTTTTCCTTCAAGATGTAATTGTTGCGATCAAAATCAGACCACAGCATGCTGCCTGTGGACCAGGAAGTGTGCTGTTAGCATGCTAAATGTTGTTATCATTACTGTGACAGCAAAACTCTGCTTTGGCCATTAAAAGTGGGAATAATTAGGAAGTGAATGTTTTCGACTCAGTGGAAATCCTGTGCAGTACCTTTAAAGGAGCTGTAGCTTTAAAGGTACTTCTTTCTGCTGTATACTATAGCACATTTTTTTATTTTCATTGTTGTGCTTCTAAACAGTTTCAAAGCCAGCAGGTTATTCTTAGCCAAATTAGTGGTTATTATTTAGATGCAGCTCACGAGCTAACCATTTGTTTGTTTGTTTGTATGATCAAAGTTGTGCTGATATGGAGAGTGTTGTTACTCCAGGCAGTGGCTTATATAGTATGAAGCATATCTACTCATCTGTATCATCAACAAAGCACAAACAGAATAAGAGCTAACTCCCACGAGGCTCCTCAACTCTGCTTACTAACTTCCATTGAAAAGTTCACAGTCTTTGTCCATGTAAAAGCCCATACTCCAAGCATTACTGGTGTTTGTTGTTAGATTGCAATCTAGAAGTATGATACAATAGTATGTAGTCTTTATTCCTCAAAATAAATGTAACTTGTGATTCATTTATGTGTGGGGTTTGTGCACAAAGTTGAAGACTAATGATGGATGCACTGGCCTTACTGCCCCTAGAGGTAGTTAATATAGGCAGTGGGCAGACACTACTGAGCAAGTGAACCCACAGAAATGTTAAACTTCAGAAATGTTTCCCACAGGCCTTGTTCCCTAAGCTTTGTGCAGACTAATGCAGACACAGAGGAAAAGGGTGGGCAGGAGGAGTTCAACGCACTCCTCGGTCAGCTCTGGGGGTGGAAAGCAAGATCAAAATTACTATTAACTTCACTGCTATTCTACTCTTTCCCATGCTCAAGTCTTTTTTCTGTTCACAAGTTCTCAGCTGATCATGTCTGATTCTATACATGCCCTTTTGTCTTTCCATTTACAACCACTATGCACTATATGTATCATGATACGTACCACTATAAGTACTATGGGAAGTATTACAACCATATTTACTTCTCTCTGTACCACTAACATAAAATATCCCTGAAAGTAGTATTACTTCAGGGAGTAGTTATACATAATACTAGTATTACTACACATACTCTTATAACAACTACACAACAAGTGCCATTTAAAGTATCTACTAAAGTTCCTACTGTGTACCTAGTAAGTAATGGTTCGTATTTTACATATATTTTCCACTCACTAATTGGAAAACAAAAAAGAATATTCTCTTCATTATATTACACAGCAAGTCCTATGTCATTCTTCCAACAGTCAAAAATTCAGCATTTCTTGTTTGATGTTTAAATACTGCTCTTTTGAATTCACTCGACTAATAAACGCACTACATCACAATTGCACCAGAATGAAAGATGCTTTGATAAAATGAAAGCTCTGTGCATCTTTTGTGGCTCAGCTTTCAAACTGTAACTATGGAAAATAATGAACGGAGCTATCTAGGCTGTGTGTGTCCCTTGTATCTTTGACTAAAACTGCAAACAATGTATTTAATTTCATTTATTTATTAAAAAAAATAAATAATTCCAATTGTATCGGTTTGTTTGTATACATTTCCTGCTGTTATTACCACAAGCACTGTGTATGAGTGAGAAATGTGTGATTTTTTTCCCCACAAACCTTAAAATTGCCAAGCCCATACACGGAACTACTGCGGTACAACTGTTTTTTGTTTGTTTTTTCCAACTTGGGGTATAATCAAGGTTGTAGGAGGCAGGATCGATATGGCCATCCAGTCCTGCTGTAAACTATTTATTAAAACATCAAATGGTCTGCCCCTGTGGGAGTGTGCCCAGTGATTACCTTTGCAAATCAATTAAGCCACCAAAGCCATTGATCAGATATGAGGCTATGGTCCAAGCAGTTTGTTTTTGGAACAACTGAAGGTTAACATGTTTCTACCAGATTTTCTTTGGATTTCTTTCTGTGCTATTGCAGGAAGTAGAATTAAGGTAAGAGGCTGGATCAATATAAAAGCTGGAGGAGCTGTCCGGGGTCCCTCTCTCTTTTTGAGATAGGAAATAGATTGTGAGGTTGTAATCAGTACTGCTGCATCATGGTTTGGCCCAAATAAAACAAAAAAAAAAACAACACAGCAAGATTTTCTGATTGTGCAAGAAATATCTCCCACAATGTTTACTGTGTGTGAAAAACTGCACTGAACAATATACTGTATTATGGTGTAATCACTGCATATACCACAGCAACTAAGCATCTATATAATGTAATGTAGTGCTACGGGGAGGCTATAAAATTGAATCGCTATATTTGCAGTCTTCTGTGCGAAGCTTTACGTATGTTGGTCTAGACTTAGACTTATTAGGACCCAAAGATGTGCCACAACCAAAAAAGCCTTGTTCCTATTCGAGTTTGATAGTTAAGAAAATTGTAGAAGAAGCCATTTTACTGTATTATTATTATTATTATTATTATTATTATTATTATTATTATTATTATTATTATTACTTATATCTGATGAGTCCTAGTGTTCTCAACATTAGAGGGAAGGATCAAATTGCTTACACATTTGGAGTTGACTGGACAATTTTAACTCAATGCAATGACAGGGACATTAGATGATATTTTCTCTGTTTTTAAAGGTAGTATTTTTTCACCATGTTATTTATGTTTGAGGCCTGTAAAAAGACAAGATCCAAAGTTTTGTTTTCACTCTTAAGGCTTTGTGAAGACCTCACAGTGGTAAAACAAATACTATCTCTGTCATTAATAATGTTTTAGTTTCTTTAGAGCCTCCTTAGTCTGTGTTTAAGCTGCTCTGAGCGTTAGCTGCAGTGTTAGAAATGACATCAGCATGCAGAAGAGGCTATATGGTGGCTCTATTCACCAAATCCAATCCAAGCCAATACACTAAAAATGCCTAGATTGGCGGCCGATACAAATACCAGTATCAGACTGGGATATCCCTAGTAATGAACTAATACAAAGGTTTGTAATGATTGCTATTAAAATGTAAATGAACCCATAACACACAAAATTGGCAAGTGGACCTATAACTAGCATGTTAGTGCATTATAAAAGAAAGCCCATTGGATCCGTGATTCATGTGTAGCCAGTATAGCCCACAGGCTGATGGGAGCTGGTGGTCAGTGGCCACTTTCAAGCAGGGAACAAATTAAGGCAGATGGTCAATGCTCTTCTTTTGTTTTTCTCCGAGTTGGAAAATAAAAGCACTTGAGATCCAGACAAGCTGCCGTGGTTTTGCTGTATTCCCTGCAGCATGAAGATGTGCACGTCAATGTAATTAGCACCCGCATCCTCACGCCACTGCGCGATTAGCATTAGCACAGGTAGGAGTGTGGCAAACTCAGCTCTAAGGTGACTGTCTCCTCCGAGGCCTTTGCCATTTCACTACAAGAGGGAGGTTTTCCTGAGGAGGCAATTATTCATTAAATTAGTGTGGAAACCAGGTTGTGCTGCTTGTGTACTGATGAATTACAGTGGCCAGTAATTTGCACGGTAATTAAAGATTTGAGCCCCCTGATGCGCACTGAGCATAAATCACATTTGCATAGATGTCGGGCTGAATCTGGGAGCCACTTTGGCTCGTTACAGGCAAGTGTCCCACTTGGAGTCCTGGGTGAACTTTAACTTGTTTCATCAAGGACTTTTCTGCCACCTATCTCAGCCTCTTTAAAACTTTGGGTGCTGTAAAAGATACAGGACACAATGATCACTGAAACTGAAAATGACTTAAACTTTATTCATGGGTTTCCTGTTTATTGACAACATTTCAAGGACTTTTCACCCTTCACAAGATATATTTTTGGTTTTAAAGAGTTAATTGCTATAACAACATTTCAAATTTTTCATCATTCTGAAACCCATAAAGAAGGAAGGAATGAAAGAAAAAACAAAACAAAAAGCATATCCCGACCAGATGTTGTAGCCTATGCAAAATTATCTTTTCATGTTCAATGTTAATCCTGGTTGTTTCCTTTCAATAGCAGAAATTTCAAAAATCAAAATTTGTAAAATTGTAAAATCAAATTTAGTAAATTTTGCTTTCCAGAATAATCCACGAAGCTCCCCCACTATCAAATTACTTTTTACAAACTTTTACAACTGTCAGGATACTAACACCACATAATTTATTGTCAATACACATAATCTAAGTTATATTAAGATATCATGGCTAAGGTGTTCAAAGAACTTCAGCAGACCTTATTAATGCATAATATAGATAATTAACAAACTTGAATTCAATCACTTAATAGTGTGAATCCTTTCCTTTAAAACATACCAGTTTTGCTGTTTTAATATCAGATTTTGTGGAAAGGGCTAACTTTGTTTCAGCTACAATACAGGCTTTTCAATACAGACTTGTACAAATAACAAAGTAACCCTGACACAGCTGTGGCTTTGGGTTAACTCAGCAAACTGTAGTGGATGTCATTAATTCTAGTAGAAGAGTTTGCCAGTGTGTGTATAACTAGTTGTGTGTATTAGTTGGCCTTTCATTTTTGCCCCGAGAAGCAGTGAGGCCTAATTGGAGCCTCTCAGCATGTGTATGTATATATGTATGACCCTGGGCCTGTCTACACACAGCCTTTGTGTTGAGTCTTTATGTAACTGCTGTATCCTGCCCTGTGTATCTCTTTATGTCTTGGTGAGTTTCCTTTGGATACACTGGCTGTCAGTCAATCAATATAAGTTTTTATTTAGCCCCATTTAAGCAAATCTGAAATGTGTAGAAAATGTGTCCACTGCATGTTTTTTAACTAATGCTTTTTTCAACATATATCGGCGATAACAACTCAGATAGTGATCAGACATGCTGATAACAAGCTCTGTGGTACTTATAATATGCTTAATTTATTGTACAGTTGTCCATTTTTTACTGTTTATTGCAGTATAACCTGGAGCTCCATGTAAACCACATGGGCACAGAGCTGCAGAGAGGCGAGATGTGAACTCAATATTGCATCACTTCAATAAACAGCAGATCATTAGGAAAATCCCATTACTTTGAAATGTAAGTGTGCTGTGCTGTGACTGCAAACAAAATACTGCCTGTAGCACATAATTGAGGGTAAGCTTGAGTACAGTGCCCACAGACTCCAGTGAAGCAGAGGATTCTCTGGGGAGATCTTGGTACATTCCAACTGCACGTTGTTTTTCAAATCATAAACTGAGAATGCTGAACTTCTCAGTTTGATTCAACCTAATGAACCAAGAAATTTAATTTACTTGCTAACTTACAACCATTCCTTCAATTTATGCTTGGCCAAGCTTTGGTTAGAGTGTTCTTAATTATTTATCTACACAAATGTTAGAAGCCAGAGACTTTTAATATGTTCTGAAGCGTAAAGTTTTTAACCCATCCATCCATCAATTTTCTTCCGCTTATCCAGGGCCGGGTCGCGGTGGCAACAGTCTAAGCAGGGACTCCCAGACTTCCTTCACCCAGGACACTTCCTCCAGCTCCTCCGGGGGGACCCCAAAATGTTCCCAGGCCAGTCGAGAGACATAGTCCCTCCAGCGTGTCCTGGGTCTTCCCCATCCCACCGGGAGATGCCCAGAACACCTCCCGAAGGAGGCGTCCAGGAGCCATCCTGGCTCCTCTTGACATGGAAGAGCAGCGACTCTACTCCGAACTCTCAGTTCAGTGTGACTCAGCTCCTCACCCTATCTCTAAGGGAGCGCCCAGCCACTCTGTGGAGGAAACTCATTTCGGCCGCTTGTATCCGCGATCTTGTCCTTTCGGTCATTACCCAAAGCTCATGACCAAGTGGAGTTCAAGAAGTTTTTAACCATCAGAAATAAAATGTGATAAGAGTTCAAATGCCTTTATGTAATTTACTAATTCCCCATAAAAATGATGCAGAAAATATGGTCACAAAATGTAAATTATCCATCCATCCATCCATCCATCTTCTCCCGCTTAATCCGGCTGGGTCGCGGGGGCAGCTCGCTGCCCATTACTCTGTGCACCAGACCCAGACCCCTATGAACCCCTCTGCAGGTGGTGAGCCCACAGGAGGGAGGAAAAATGTAAATTATAATCTATATAATTAGATCTATCATACTCTACTTTGTTTGAACTTGAATACACTTATTCAGTCTTAGAGCAGATGCAAAACAACATGAGATAGTTGCACACAGAACCAGTCAAACTTCCTTTACTTAATGAAGGCAGCTCCTGTGAGAATAGCCTTAAGTTTTGTATTTTCCCCTCTCAGATACAAAGTTAATTTCCAGATTCTTTGTCAAACAACATCTGAGGTGCTTGCCATTGTTTAATTAAGTAGAGGTGCGCTCGGATTGTGTATTCCTCTGCTTGCTGCACGATAGAAGCCGTCCTGTGGGAACGTGCTGGTTTGAGAGACTGGCGTGGGTGGAAGAGCGGAGATAGACTTGCCAGGGAAACGTACAGTGCTCCACCAACACACTCCAACGCCCCAGGGAGCTCACGCAAAAGAATTCCTCTTGGATTTTCTCTTTCAGCCTGCCATGCGCTCCCCACACTCTCTTTCTTTTCCTCATTTGGTTGTGGTAATACATCATGGAATATCAAAACCATTCAGCAGAAGCAAAAAACTGAAGGCTTGGTGGCTGTGAATAATTGGTTCCTGTGAGGTGCTGCGGTCCCCATTGAACCCACTTGACTCTCAGCGGCAGCACATACAGTGTATATGATAAAGAGACAGAGAAAACCCCAGAGACATGCACAACACACTGTGGTAAGTGGACCAAGAGCTAAATTCATAATGTTCATGCCACTATGTTTTTTTTTTTTTTTTTAATCAAATTATATAATTAGTGGTTGGGATAAAACCATTAGGAAATTATAAAAATCCAATCTTGTTTCTTGACTATCCATCAATCCATCATCTGCAGTGCACAATGCAGAGGCCAAAGACAGGTCTTTAATAATTATGTGACCATAGACTTTCAGTTAATAGAAAGCTATTTTTGTAAATTAGGCATTTACATAAAGGACTAGTGGGACAAAACTCCTGCCTTAGCTACCGTCAGTGTGTTATGAAATGTTCTTACTTCAAGTATGTTCTTATATGTTGTTTCATTTTATGCTGTTGTAAGATGGGAAGGTAGTTCAATATATTGTTGGAAAAAGTGTCTTACTTAAGAAATATGAAGCTAACTGTTTTATATAACCCAGAGATAAGCGATGACCCAAAGTCATATCAATTATTTCAGAATATTGTGGGTTTTTTTTTTTTGTTTTTTTTTTTAGATTAATGGGTTTTGGTCTGTAAAAGACCTCATTATACCAAAATAATTTTAGTACAAAGGTGCTGGAAGAGTTTTGAACAGGTAGAGTACTGGTATTTTAATCATGGAACTGCACTAAACACTGGCTGAATAAAAACATATTAGTGAAGTGTAAAACACACATTGAATTGTTTACAAAAATGCATTCACATATCACTTATAAAGCCATTATTATTGGCAATGTCATTTTGCTTTTCTTTTGGCTTCTCCTCTGACTCATTCATGGTTCAGTTACTTGCAGTTTTGTTCAGGCAATATCATTTCCAACATCTGAAGTTGCTTTTTCACACGTGTATATGTACATGTGTGGTGCTGTATTTATTGTTCTGCTTTTCTGTTTCGTCTATTTTTAGCTAAACAATTGGTCCAGATTGGTTGAGATTTTCAAAAAGCCTGATACAGTCTTTTCAGTAGCATTTCAACATATGAGGAAGCTCTTGCAGTGATTAGCCATTTTTTGTTAAATGTAAGAAAATACTCCTTTAACAAAGGATTAACTACAGCAGAAACAACGGGCTGAGTGAAAGAGTGTAGGCCCTTTGAAGTCCGCTGTTGTATAACCTTCCTCTGCCCTGAATCCTAATAAAGACCTCATCTGAGCGCTGAGCAGCTAACTGACTGAAAATCACCAGCAGCCTTCAGCCCCATCTGTGTTTGGAGAGCTACTTCCTGTATCCTCACTCCATCTCTCGCACACTATACTGACACCCCAAGATCCCACAGTCATCTCAAGCCAAGCCCTGTCTCTACTGCTTCCTCTGTGCAAAAAGCTGAGGAGGAGAGGACCCAACATGCCCTGTGGTTCAGACCCAGATGAGAGTGAATCTCAATTTACCATGGCACCCGATCCCTCTGTCAGCAGCAGACAGTCACTGAAAAACAGGCCATGCTTTTAGTCTCTGTGCAAACGGATCTTGGAGTCACACCTAGAGCACTGTAAAGGTGATTTATTCATAGTTACATCATTTCCAGATGGCAATTACAAGTTGAGTTGAGGGAGGTAAGGTTGCATTTTATACAAATAACTAACACAGTTAGTGAATCATTATCCATTATCTAGTCAATATTTGAGCCCAATATTTATATTACAAGAACTACTACAACCACCATTACTAGTTGCAAGATATAAATTCTTGCAAAAAATGTCATGAAGTAAAGTATTAATTTGAATATAATAATATTGTTTATTCAGAAGAGAACTCTTTATATAGTGACTTCAGCTGTGATCAATATATGGATTTTGGAGTTGTTTGAGTAGCAAAACACTGACCCATGACCAATCCTATGCTAATGTTTATGGTAATGATAGCCTTCACAGCTTTGACCTTTGACAATAGGGTGGTGCAGGGAACACAGTACTGAATATGAACTAGACAGAAGAAGAAGAACAGATAAATTAGATTAGCTACAAGTTTGGTCTTGGTCTAACTGTCAAGGATTTTATAATATACTCTCTTATACCACAATGCTGGCAAACAATGCATGAGATAAACCTCTGGACTGTAATACTTAATGTGCTTTAATTGCAGTTTACAAATTAAGTGTTTGACCTGTGAAATAGTTTCGCTTGTTAATTTTTAAAGATGTTTGTGTTCAAGTGGAGGTCGAATTTTAGGTTAGGGGACAGGAACTTACCCATGGTCCTACTGTGTAGCCAGCTGGTACACAGATTTACTCTAGACATACTCTACAGGAGTGAAATTTAGTTTTATATTTTTTCAGTATGTGAGTGAATATATTAGGCTGAAATACCCTGAGAATGTTCTGATCTTAGAAGCTAAGCATTTCTTGTTAGTATCCCATGGGAGACAGCTGGGAATAGCCGGTGCCACAGTGGGTTGGCAGGCTCAGAGGTAAGAGCACTTTCAAAATCAGATCAATACTGTCATTGAGTCTTTTGGCAAGACACTTCACCCACCTTACCTCCAGTGACCATGCACTAGTGTATAAATGACAATGTGTTTGCTGGATCTAATGCAGCACAATGAATGGAAATTTACCATGGCACATGGCAAACACGCACATATCTCAAGTATGTTCATTTACATGCACTGTCCCACTAAATAAAAAATACAAAACCAAGAGACGGGTCAGATAGGTCACCATTCAACAGATTGTGCATGTATCTCTGTTGCCTCAGCTGCCATGGAACAATTCATATTCCTAGCAAAGCATCACCTCATCTCCTCCTCTCTGCAGCCTATGAAGATCTGCGTCCAAATAGAGTTGTCGAAACAGGAGAATCCAGGGCTTAGAGAACAAAAGGAAAAGGCCAAGTTCGTGTGAGAGGCGTAGAGTCTGTGAGATTAAGGCCGTCAATCCGAACCTCTTTAGCACCTAGCCCAGCCTCCTCTGGGGATCAAGCATAAAGTTGTACTGGAGACAGAGGAACTTTTCACACTGAGCAACGCACTCCTCCCTTCTCTTTATTGGCTCATATCTGTGTGGCTCAAGGCAGTGGAGATTTAGACGAGGCGAGTGGGTGGGAAGGTTTCGCTTTGGAGAACTTTCCCTGAACTCTAGCTGGCTTTGTGTCTGCTTCTTTCATCTGGGGTCACTGTCAGTCGAAGGTTTATCTGGTTAGAAGCCGCCCCGAGATGAAACAGGGACCAAGTTGAGGTACACAACACCAAAGGGCATTCTGATGGGGCTGTCCAAAGGCCCAGGTCTACAGGCGGTACTCTCGGGTCAAATGTGGGTCCTATGGTCTAGCACTAAGCACACATGCATGGGATTAATTTGGTTGTGGCAGTTACAAAAATACTCTTGGAAAAAAGTTGCCTAAAATATTAATAGGCCACTGTCAATTTAATTCAGAAATTAATTCAATTGAGTGGACAGTCAGGTTTACAAATATATTTCAGCCTGGAGAGACTCAGACAGACAAAGAGAAAACTATTGGTAAGATTAGTGATGAAGGCAGATTAGATGGCGTTTAGGAGATGTCTTCCCCACAAGGCCTGGACACTGGAGGTGGTAGAGCTGAGGGCGAGGAGAGTGAAGGGGACAATGAGAGGATGAGAAGCCGAAGAGGTGCTGGGAAGGAGGTGGGGCGTGGCACAAACCGAAGACTGAGGAGCAGGTAACCTCTGAAGAAGCAGTGAGGTAGATGGTAGTGCAGTTAAGTCTTTATACTACCTCCATTATTATTAATTATAAGTTATGTTTTAGTTTGAAAAGTTTTGCCCTTAACACATTCCTGCCTAGAGAACATGGGTAACACAGTCAGTCCAGATATATCCTCAGAGGTGCAGGGCAGAAACAGGCATAATTACAATCCTAAAAACCCTATTAAAGAGTAACTATTAAACTACATCAGCTATGCTGTAGCTCTCAATGGCCCAGCCATGACGTGCTTAAGATATTAACATTAGCAGCAGCACCCAAAGTGTTGCAGAATTTTCATACCGAGCGCTTACTAGCCATGGTCGGCACAGTTGTGTTATTCAAGTTGCTGGCGTTTATGGCCTTGATTGCTGACTTGACAACCCCATCATCAGTACAGTGAACATCAGCATCAGGCTTTGCCCTCTATGCCTAATTCTGTATAGTGGCACCGGTGTGTGACGTCAGAGCAGGGAGAGGTCACACCTGGTGAACAACACCTCTATTTAGAGGCCACCATTAACACTGATTGACTAAAGTTGGGGTGCTTTATGCCTTGCCACAACAATAAAAAAAATGCTAAATAAAATCATTTATAAAGTCTATTAGTACTGTGAATGCTTGTAGATTAAATATCTTGTCACAGAGAATTGTTTTCCCATGGTGGGATGAATGGAGGCATATACCTTGATGACATGTTTGGATCACACCGATAAAGAAGCTGTCAAAAAACAAAAACACTGACTGATTTCAACAAAAGGCAATTCAACTCATATGCACCACCACAAATCTGACAACTATTCATGCATCTTGGTGAAAAGCCTATGTTTTCTCACTCATGTGTTATTGGGTTACTGTCAATCTCCTTTCAGAGCGAGCCTCATTTTATGATAGCAAATTCATCCTGTTCTGGTCTGCAGTGCACAGTGGCATAATACATTATTATCACAAGCCTCTTTTCTGTGCTCTGTCTATTTTCTTACAGGTAAGTTTGATGACATTGATGGCTTACTCAAATTGACTGTGCCTGTGCATTCCCTGTTGTAATGGATGTAATGTTCTGTTTGATTTGATCTTGCTTTTATCAATTTTGAAGCAATTTTAAGCTTAACAATAGACTGAGAAATTTGTGTCAGTGGGCAGACAATAACTAGTCGGCTTTGAGGGAAAATCATTTCTGCAGACATTATGTGCTGCCAGACGCTTTGGTGTTCATTGTATTGGTACTGCTTTAATTTTGTCACTAAACCTCCAGCACAATGCAGCACTGAGGTGAGCTATTCAGTGAAAGTAAAGATTTGTCAGATTCTTCATTATTGTATTTGGTGACAAGAATCTCTACAGACGAGTAAAAAATAAAATGCATTTATCGAGTGAATATGCACTTCCTTAGCCAGTATGCAGGAATATTGCTCTGGGTGAACCTGTGTCTACTCTTACCAACATACAAACACTATGCCTTCTGCATATATATTTATTTATGTACTATTTTGAATCAGTTTGTTTATTTGTTTGTTATTCATTATATTTGGTAGATGCTTTTTGAGAGGGGGTTTGAGAGGCAACAACTGTAGCAGGCAAAAGACCTTTCTCTTTTCAGTGTAATACTGGGCTGAGAAGCCGATGGCCACAGGTCTACTGTTTGGTACAAAGTTAGAAGAAAAGTTGCATCATATATTTGAAAACAAAAATATGCTTAACCAACATTGTTGGCACATAAACGATAATTATACTACAAAGAAAACTGTTGAAATCAACTCTTGAAGACTGAAATGAAGTCTTGTATATTTGCTAGTGCCTTCCTTCGTCTTATCCCTGTGTAATCCAAGCCGTGCCTTGGTACAGCTCAGGGGAGCACGCCCAACAGCCGTGATCCATCTTGGTGCTAATTAGAGACGTCTTCATTTTATTGGCGTGAACTGGGCCGGATGCTGGTGGTAACGTCAGCACCAGGATGTGCATGCTCGCCGATATATTTCTCATCAAATTTCCAATAACTAAAAATAACCATAACACTCCTGAGGACAGTTTTAATGACATTAATCAGGACAACAGTGATGTATGACTCCAGCACCTACAATAATAGTGAAGACTGGCCCCTGGGAGCTTAGTTTCATTCAGGAGTTAGCCTGTGGGCTCACCTCAAAGACCAGGGAACATGTGGCCAACAAAATGGCAAATCTCATAAACCAATTACACTGTTTGAATATTAAGTAATATTTCAGTTTGAAAAGAAATTGCACACGTCCTCTTTTATAAACTTTAAGACGGGCCATGACACCAACATTTGTGTAAACTGTGATTTAGCAGTGTTACTTGAAACTGTTCTTTAAAAGTTTTCATCTTGCAGTCGTAACCTTTACACAGAATAAATGTCTCGTACTTTGATTAATCATAATAATTTAGCAAGTACATGTATCTGTGTGCCAATTTGCAAATTCAACACTGTTTTGTTTTGAATATTCACAGCTCAAGTATAAATGAAATGACTTCTCTGTTGTTTAGGTGAAGAAAGATTGTTCAATCTGACTCTAGAAAATGATGATGCATCTTCTGTTATGGTTTGTTGTGGCTCTTGTAAAGTTAATGTTACTGATTATTGATTATGATTATTTACTTATTTATTTATTTATTTATTTATTTATTTGTATGGTGATTTTAATGTCTTTCTTATTCTGTAAAGCAGAATCGATTAAGAATTACTTTATGTAGAAATTGTGCCATGCACATAAACCTGCCTTGTCTTACAATCAGTGCACATGTTGGTCACTGGTAAGTCAATTGAAACAATTAAATATTAGCAGAGACTGTACAGTGGACATGCATGATTAAATTTCCTCTTCCACAGAATCGATGAGCTGCTGTTCCCTGGTGCAATGTGTAATTACAAAACCCTCATTAGATTATGGAATTGAGGAGCATATGGTGAGAGAAGATCCCTTTGATGTTTTCATGTAATGAGTGCAGCAAAAGAAAGGGAGATTTCTAAAGCCTGTATTTCACTTATCCTATCTAAGCCATGTGGCGGAACATACCTTAAAATAACTGATTCAGAGTGGTTTGATTGAATCTTTAGATTTCAGAGCATCAGATAGAGTAATTTACCAATTTATGTATTAGACTTAGTAACATGTTCAAGAACTTTGTATGTCCAGTGTACTGGAGGATCAGTGTTCAATCTGTATAGGCTATGTTAAAAGGGACATATGATGTAAAAACTGTGTTAAAATGAGAATTCCCTCATCATGATCATACTCAGAGTTGTATTTTAATTCATGCATGTTTGAGTAATCTTATATTGTCTTGACTTGAGTACTCATAAAATGTCTGTTTTCACCTAGCCCCTATATCTAAACCTTTTTTTTTTTTTTTTTTACACCAATTGCTCTTTTATTTCTGTTCAAAAAGACAAATCTGATGTGGACAAACTTATAGACTGCATGGGGCAGCTTAATAGAAATAATAATGATGCCAAACATGAGCTAAACTACAAATATCGCTCCTTCCGATGACCCATTCCCAGCTTTAGGGCCCATATGTTTAACATACAAACCCTGATATTTAGGTTAAGTTCTTCTATAAAACAGAAAACTGTTTCACCTTATGATGTCATGTGTCAAGCACTCCACTGTGTTTTTAACCATCATACAACTTCACTAGAATCATGTGGATATTTTCAGCCCAGGAATTGCCAATCTCTACTGAACTAAAAGTAAAAGTTAGCTGTTAAGTTGAACATTACTGCTTCATGACATCAAAAGGTGGAACAGAGCATTTTGAGCTTTGGAGATGTAGACAGACTAATAATAAAGGGTTACTTAAATGTGTGAATGAAACAAAACACAACTCCAGGTATATTTTTGATGAGGTAACAGCGTTATAACATGGCATAAAGCTCACAAGAGTCAGTTTTGTGTAATTTAGGACCTTTAAATACACCGAACAGCTGTGCCCCTTACCCCATCTTTCTTCTCAGCCTGTCTCCATGCTGGCTGTTCACATAAATGTCAGAGCAAGGCCCAGTCTAGAAGGTCTGCGGCCTTTTGATTCTCAGCAAATGTTGCGCATTTGTCGTTTTGCCAAAGGAGCGCTGTGGTTGAAAGACTGAGAGAGCTTGATGTCTTAAGGAGGCTCTGGGAAGATGCAGTGCAAACATGAGAGAGGCGCTTAAGGCGGCTCTTGTTTTGTGCTCACAATGCAGCACTTTCATAACATCCATTGTAATGAGAGACAGTGGGCTGGAGAAAGAGACTGTGTTTCTATGACTGCGCAACTAACACTCTGAAGTAGTGTAAATGTGAGAAATTAGATATATGTTTATGGGACAATTGTTTTTTTTCCTCCCTGAATGGAAAGAAATATGAAGCATGATCGTATGAGAAAGAAAGCCATTCAATGGGGTTTATTACTAGTATATAGCATGCCTCACCAACTCCTCTATAAACTATACCTAACATCCCTACTGGTCTGGAAAACATTACATTTTGGAGAGAGCCTTTAAATTTAATTTAAAATTAACAAATTATGCTTCTGTTTATAGTTACTTAAAACATAGTTCCTCACATATCTCTTTCTTGAGCATTGACGGTGGACAAAGTAACCTTAAAGGTGCACTATGTAAATTTTTGGCTGGGCGTCTGTCACCTGCATGTTTCTATGGATATGTTCTGGCTGGAATCTTCTACAGTATGACATTAAACAGCTCTACCTTACATTTATTAAATTATAGGAGGTATTATTGCTCAAAAATACCTAGAAAAACAGGCATTTTCACTATGAGCAGGGTTGGTTCTCCGCAGATCTGACCTGTAACTTGATCTGATTTGAGCTCCATGATGATAAAAAGTTTGAATACTATACTGTGAAACATTCCTGACCAAGCTATTGCTTTGTTTCACATGTTTCACAAAAATGTTTTTGTCTCCGTGGAGAAAAGCATTTGATGGACCCTCCACCAGAAAAGTTACATAATGTATCTTTAGTGTATAAGGTCACATTTGAGCAGTTACGGCAGGCTTTTTTACGTATTAGTTTGTATATAACAAAGTGAGGTACTAAAAATTTAAAATAAATAATTAAATAAATGAAAGATTTTACTGAATACGTTTCTCACAATTCTCACTGCACTTCTTTAGCACTGTCTTGTGTTTTGCAATGTAATTCTCACCTTCCTAAATGTGTTTTGATTGGAGTTTTCTGATTTGAGTCCTGAGGATTGCTTCACTGAGTGGTTTGAGATGAAGGCTTGTATCCAGTGGGTCCCTTTACAGCAGAGATATAAACATTTTAATAAGCAGTTTGCCAAAGCAAGAGGAGGTAATTTCTCACCAGGGTCTCTGCTAAAACCTTTAACAACCGCTCATCAAAACAGTCAAACTATTATAAAATGTGAAGATGAGCTTCACAGGTATTAAAAAAGAGGCAAATGTGATGAGAAAGCAATTGGCAAAACCTCAGGGAGCATGCATGCAGTAGCAATTAGCCTCAAAAGGTTAAAAGAGAAAGCACCTTTCCACATGCTTCTTATACTTTACTTTGATAAGGATTTCGGGTAAAATTGCACAAGATATTATTGAAAATGATTGTCGTTTTCTTTTTAAAAATAGGCGGTGGTTTATCAGTCTGTTTGAAAAAGGCAAAAACGTTTAAACTTAGTCATATAAGAAAATGCTGTGCTATCTCATCATATGGTGTGTTCACACTTTGAACTGCTTTGAGCCCTGTTTAGTCTCAATAGACAAAACCTGACTTGGTTTGGTCCTGTTCTAGTCCTGGTTTAGGATTAGTTCCAAATTTAGTCCTAATTTATGTGCAAAAGTCAACGCAGCCTTGAAGTATGTTCACAATGTATTTCTCTTACCCTTATGCTGACCCATCCTCCCAAAGCCTCTTCCATGATATAAATAGCTCTTTTTATTTATCTTATGCATGCCCTTATTGTATTTGATCATATTTCTTTGTTTAATGTTGCAACCTAACACCAAAACAAGTTCTTAGTTTGTACATTTTGTTCACTAACAAGACATGGATGGCAATGGATTGACAAATTGTTAAAGTTGTATTTTACTCCTATGGGGTATTAATGGCATACACATAACATATTTAGATCACCATCTTACCATCTTATTGTTTTAAAAATGCTAGATTTGCCGGGAACAATGTATTAATGTTTTATAAGTTTCACTTTTTTTGAGGTTCCCTTTGCTCTCTGTGTCACTCTCCCTCCACAATGTTACAATCGCATCAGGTTTGTCGAGTTGATTTGTACAGTTTTGTATCAAGCTTTTATATTTATGGAGAATTGTCATGTGGGAGCATAGGTGACGTAGGCTTGTGGGCTCAGCTTTGCACAAAATGTTTCAGCTAACTGTAAGGAGAGTTTGAATAGGGCCCGGGAGAGATCACTAAATTGAAACACGCATGGACGACATCTAAAACCTCTGCAGGCATGCTTTTGATGAGGGAACATTATAAAATGGATGAAAGCTCAAAAATCAATTTTGCACAATACCCCTCTTTAACACTATATTCTGTTCTCTTATAGTTATAAGGTAATTGTGTAGAGCGCAATGGAATACAAAATGGGTCTTTGCTCATATAAACCTCAAAATAATGTACCAAACCCTACAAAATGTTGACAAATGTGTACAGAAGGTATTCTTGAACAAAAATGTCAGAAAAACATGATTCTTAGGGGATGATGTCAAGATATCATATTTGTACAGACACATCCCCTATGACTGGAACATAATTAGCACCCAGTAGATCACTTGTATATTGCTTGTGTATTGCATAGAAGAATATATTGAATGTGTGCAGTATTGAAGAGAGAGACATTTAGGTACACAACCATAGTTTATTACGTCTCATCACTTACACAGACAATAGACGTGTCAGCGATACCTAGGAAAGGGGAACGGCTCTGATTGGTTCAAGTTTTTGTCATTTTCACTTGACGATCAGATGCTGCCTGTTTAATTTACACATTCTCTCTGCTCTGTGATCTGCACGGAAGAGAAGTGACACAAAAACAAAACCTGCCACGAGCCAAAGGAAAAGAGTGGTTTTAACAGCAGACACAAAACCGGGATCCTGTCCAACTTTGTGTGTCAGTGGCTGAGTTTGATCAGTTGTACAATCTTAGCTGTAATTTGTACTGTATATGTTTGAAAGAGCTCGCCACATACTGCAGATAAAGAGATGAGGCATTTATGGTAACAGTGGTTTGCATAAGCTGGCATAAAATAAAAAATACCATGGAAAGTTATATGTGAGCACCTAACAAAAGATTAACTTGAATCATCTAATTGCATAAAAGTCTTTAGCCTTGATTGTGCTTCATGAAAATGCAGGCACCAACTGTTTTTTGTTACCTGTACCTATTGAAGTTTTTTTTACAGTCCCCCATCGATCACATTGTTACGAAATAAAGTTTAATTGTTTTAACAAATTGCATAAAATTTGGATCAGTATTTATGTAGTGCATTGTGTCAATTTCCACAGAAAATAAACAAAGAATTGGTATGTTTCCTTGACAAATACAGTATGTACTCAGCAACTATGCTATCAGCTACTTTAACAACTTTCTATAGCCTTGTATAAAATGATCAGTAATAATTTAGGTCCTACCATTCACATTTTATTCTTGGGCATTGGGCTTTTGTCTTCTGTATAGTAAAAGAAACAGAATGCTAGAAGAAAACGAGCTAGACTGAATTATAAAGAGACAAGTTGACCTATGATAAAGTCAAATTCCCAACCTGCTGTTCACTCTATAGAAACCTAATCTTTTAGAGGAAACCTTTCCAAAGGAGATGGAATTGTTAAAATGTACAGAAAGAGTCCCCATTGTATTCCACTCCAAGCAGTAGATTGTGAGAAAATCCTCCATCCAGTATAAGGCTAAGTATGAGCAGTCAGACGTGCTGATTGGTCAGTTCTTTCAATAGCTGCTTTTTCAGGTTCATGTCCAGAGGGTTGTTTGTCATGAAGCATTCATCATTATGTCCAAAATATTAGTTATGCTCCACAGAACGTCTTGAGTCTCTATTTACAGAAAAGTCCATTGCATCACTTCCTTCTTCTGTGATGATCCAAGCAACAACACTTTACCTGAAACAAAAAAACAAACAAACAAACAAAAAAAAACAAGTGTTAAATGTTTTGTTTCTCAAGCATCTGGCAAACTTTTCATGTTCATCTGGCAGCAGTATTACATTTGACTAATTTGTAACTAATTTAAACCAACATATTAATTATCCTAAAAGGGAAATACTATTATCCATTGAGATACCTGGTTTCCCGTATACTGTATATGCAGCTTTACTTTAGGTTTCACAACTGATAGTGCTGCAAACAAAGAAAGTCTGTGTTTGTTGTGATGATGTCATGTGGTAATACAGGAAGTGCTCCATTGTGTTTTTAAACTCCATACACTTTCATTACAATCATTTGGAGAATTTCAGCCCTGGAATTGCCAGTCTCTTTAACTTGAAAACTACCGCTTCAGGACATTACAAGACTGAACAGAGCATTTTTAGCATTGGAGACGTAGACAGACTCATAATAAAGGGTTACTTAAACATGTATGAATTAAACAAAATACAACTCCATGTTTATTTTTGGTGAGGTAACAACATAATAACATGGCTTAAAGCTCACAAGGGTCAATTTTACATAATATAGGACCTTTATCAGAAATGTGCGTAAGGGGACATTTAAACTACTGTCTCATTTCAGATAAAAGTGGCTAATGCTGATTGAATCAGATTTTATATTTACAAAAGCTCTGACACAAACCAAGGTGAATTAATTTGATTTAATATTCTGAAGTAAAAACCTAGATTATAACCTAAATTACTGTATACATCTGAAATTATTCCTCATTAAACTTGCAAAATGCCTTCAAATCTAACCTTACAGTAACTCAGTAAGTTGTTGGCAAAGTAACCACAAAATCTGATGTATAATTCAATCCTCTTTTTGTTTCCTCTGCATACTTCTTTATGCTTAGTGCTCAAAAGAAACTAATTATGTTTGAAAGGAAAATATGAATAGAGGAATATAGAGCACAGTTGGTGTTCCCGAGAGGTTACAAAGAAACAGAGAGCATGTTGGGAACTTCTTGTGTGAGTCGTAACTTCCTCCCTATAGAATAACCTTGTAGAAATGCAGTTTAACCTTTAACAGTAGTAATAATAATAGATCAGACACAAAACAGTGTCAGTCTAAGGTGGCATAAAATCATCTATCTTTTGAATGTACATAGTAGAATAGTAATAGTAAGTGATCATACAGAACAGCTGGACACCCTTAAAGGACCTATATTATGCAAAACTGACCCTGTGAGCTTTAAGCCATGTTATAATGCTGTTACCTCCTCAAAAGCATACCTGGAGTTGTATTTCATCCCTCCTGACCTCCAGAGGGCGGTGCTGAAAGCACTGAATGTTCCCTTCGCACATGCGCAGTTTGAGTAGTAATACTAAATGAGCCACGCCTGTGACCCAGGATGATGCCCTGGAGGTAATATAGTCCCCCGTCATCCGTGACTCTGTTCCTCATTTCTTCTCGCGTGTGGTTCGATCTACGTGGCATTAGCCATAGCCTGGAACTTGTGTTGTTTTCTGTCACTGGACGCCCTTTCACTGTCTCGGTTGGAACAGCCAAACACTTGGCTTTTGAGTTTATGCTAATCTGTTCTCTTTGGTGAAGGCTGCGTTTGCGCACCCTCTCCCATCAGGTATGTTTGTATTGTTAGTAGCACTCTATAGGCTGTCTATTGCTAACGGTGTAGTATTTTGGTTAATTTCTCTCTGGTGAAGGTCGCGTTCACGCACCCTCTCCCATCGGTTACGTTTGTATTGTTAACAGTACACTACAGGCTGTCTACTGCTAATGGTGTTCGCAAATTTTGTTTTGTTTTTGACTCTTTCGGTGAAGGATGTGTTCATGCACCCTCTCCCGTTTAATTAAGTTTTGGTTGATATTGTGCCTAGTATTGTAGTTTAATTTCTCTCTGGTGAAGGTCGCATTCACACACCCTCTCCCATTGATCATTTAGTTTTGTGCTATCAGAGCTACCCTGTAGATGGGCAATTGCTAACGTTGTTAGCCATTTTGGCTTAACATTTTTGTTTCTTTTGGTGAAGGCCGTGTTCTTGCACCCTCGCCTGTACTATTATTTATACCGTCAGGTCAGCGTATTATGTCTATTGCTGATGGTGCCAGCTATGTTAATCAATTTTTGATCTGTTTTGATTATCTTTGGCCCTAATTGGTGATGGCAGCATTCGCGCCCCCACTCCCAGTTCTGGCTTTTTGCGGGCCAGATACTACCTGTCATAATTAGCAGGTGTTCTCATATTGTGTGTCTGTGTACCTTGGTTGGTGAAGGCTGCGTTCCCACCTCCTCTCCCACCTCCCTTGATGGAGGCATGCCGCAGAACCCTCCGCAGTGTGCTTGTGGAACCAGGGCATTTGGAACGGACTGTCCATGCTCAACAGACGAGACGGCAACTTTCTGGCCTCAGCAGAGCTATGTTTTCAAGCCCTTGCAGTAGGGGAATCCACGTCTATAGACCTCAAAGACGCTTACTTTCATGTGCCCATTGCACCATAACACCAGAGATTTCTCAGGTTTGCCTATTGAGGCCGTCATCAGCAATTTCGGGTTCTCCCATTTGGGCTCTCCCTCTCTCTGAAGGTGTTCACCCGATGTATGAAGGTGGCCCTTGCTCCTTTGCTAGCCACCGGACTGAAGATATTTCCATATCTGGACGATTGGCTGATTTGTGCTCCAGCCAAAGTGCGTGTAAAGCAGGACACTGATCACGTGCTTGGACGTGTGGCCCAGTTGGGCTTCAGTGAATATGGAGAAGAGCAACCTGACTCCAACTCGGGCAACAACTTTTCTTGGACTGGATTTGGACACTGTGACGAATAAGGCTCACCCGTCCTTTCGTCACCTAGATGATATTCAAGCTTTGGTCTCTCACTTCAAACTGGGCAGTCTGCACCCCTTTGTCACCTTTCTTCAGCTTTGGGAAAGTGGACTTCTGACCCATGCGTTGTGCTTTTCGGCCTTCTGTCACTGCGTCCACTACAAAAGTGGCTGAACAGTTTTCATCTGGATCCCACACGGCACTGACGACGATTGTTCAGAGTGACGTGGCAGTGCTTCCGTGCACTGACCCCATGGTTTGTCGCAGGGAGGTGGTCACCACAGATGCCTGCCTCACATTTACCGGGAGACAGCAATCTAGTGGCGAATTATCTTTCCCGAAGAGAACCTCCTCCAGGGGAATGGTGTCTCCACCCAGAGGAGGTGCACAGGATCTGGAACCTGTTTGAGCGGGCAGAGGTTGATCTGTTCACCTCAAAGGAGTTGACTCACTGTCCTCTATGATTCTCCCTCGTGAAGGAGCCAGGTTCTCTGGGACAAGATGCACTGGCACACACTTGGCCCCAGTGCCTCCTCTATGCTTTCCCCCCTCTTCCTCTGATTTGGCCGACCCTACAGAGGGTTCTCCAGGAATGCCACAGACTGTTGTTGGTCGCCCCATACTGACCAGCATGACCGTGGTTTCCGTTGCTGTACAGTCTGTGTTCCAGTCTCCCTTCCAGGAGAGATCTGCTGTCTCAGTTAGGGAGTCAAGTATGGCATCCCAATCCTCAATGCCTCCAAATGTGGATGTGGCCATTGGCGGGCCCGAGCTGTGCCTGATCTGTGTCACCGATCCTGTTCAGCGAGCACTCTTGAATGCCAGAGCGGCCTCCACTCATCAGCAGTATAGCAACAAGTGGAAGTTGTTTTCTCACTGGTGTTCTGCCCGCGGTGAGGATCCCATGTCTTGTTCAGTACCTGTTATCCTGGAGTTCCTCCAGTCTTTCCTGGACAATGGACGGTCTCCATCCACTCTTAAGGTGTATGCTTCTGCTATATCCTGTCATCGTGGTTTTGTTGGAAGCTGTACAGTTGGGGGCCATAACTTGGTTTCTCTTTTTCTACAGGATGCTCGCAGGTTGCGCCCACCAACTACACCACGAGCTCAAGTGTGGGACTTGTCATTAGTCTTGGAGTCTCTGTGTGGCCCTCCATTTGAGCCTTTGGCACAGGTGGACCTCAAGTGGCTTTCATGTAAAGACTGCATTTTTATTGTCTATTGTGTCAGTGAAATGGGTCAGTGAGTTACATGCCCTTTCTGTTAGTCCTTCCTGTCCCAGGTGGAGTCCGGATGGTTCTGGTGTCACACTGTGGGCGAACACAGCGTTTATGCCGAAGGTGTTGTCCCGTTCTTGCTGTAATGAGCCTTTGAGTTTGGCTCGGATTGAGCCCCCCGCTTGGAGAGGGCAGAGACTGCAGTTGTTATGCCCGGCGGTGCTAAGAAGGGCTGTCCTCTTTCCAGACAGCGCCTTTCACACTGAGTTGTTGAGGTCATTCACCATGCCTACAGCGTTGCGGGTCCCAACCCTCCATCTGGTGTGAGGGCCCATTCTACTCGAGGCATCTCCACTTCATGGGGAGCCATGATGGGGGTCCCTTTGGCGACAATATGTGCTGCCGCATCTTGGGTTTCACCAAGCACATTTGCTAGATTCTACAACGTCAGTGTGGTCTCTCCTCATCCTCTTGGCGCGGTTCTTCATGAATCTCTGGGCTCTTCTCAGTAAGGTATGTGCTCAGAATTCTTCTTGACATAACTGGCATTAGTCATTCAGTGCTCAGTGTCAGTCAGGAGGGATGAAATAGAATAGAAATATACCACCAGAGAAACTCTGTCACTCAGGATCCTTGCATTTCCGCGAGAAGATTCTGTAGTAACAGAGTCACGGATGACGGAACACTATATTACCTCCGGGGTGTCATCCTGGGTCACGGGTGTGACTCATTTGGTATTACTACTTGAACTGCGCATGTGCGAAGGGAACAATCAGTGCTTTCAACACCGCCCTCCAGGATTCATAGACCTGTTGTTACATACGTAACTTTTGTTGTGTTTTGTTTCAGTCACACATGTTTCAGTAACCGTTTATTATTAGTCCGTCTATATGTCCAAACATCATAATGCTCTGTTCCATCTTGTGATGTCATGAAGTAGTAGTTTTCAAGTTAACAGCTACCTTTTACCCTTTATTCAGTGGAGACTGGCAGTTCCAGGCCTGAAATCATCCAGATGATTCTAGTTAAGGTGTATGGAGTTTAAAACACAGTGTAGCACATCATGTATTGCCTCACGACATCACAAGGTGGAACAGAGTGTTTTCCATTTGAGAAAAAAACTCTGTTTAATTTGCAGGGTTTGCATGTTAAACCTATGTGAATGAAACAAACACAACTCCAGGCATGTTTTTGATGAGGAAACAACATTATAACATGGATCTGAAATTAGCGCAGTATGGGCTCTTTAAATAACCTACACTGTTCTTCACATTTGGCCCCTCATTATCACTGGGCCAGGGTACACATGTGCAGAATAAGACACAAATTCATACTCTGTCGTTGTAACTGCCACTCCTACAACTACAACAACTACAGTCTATTATTGCTAATGTACCTACTATAATGAACTAAGTCTGGAATGATCAATATACAATTTCTCTTGAAATTGAACTATTACAGTGAAAGAATTGAATCCTCTGTATCTTCCAGGACCATGCAAACCCATTGTGTGTGGGAGTACAGATCGATCAGTGAGACTGGCATGCGGCTGGTTTGTCTGGTCCACTTGTGAGCTGTCAGACGGGGATCACCTCTTTTCTCCTTCAGCTTAAATTGCCTGTCATCTCTCCCAAGTGTTTGAGTGCCAGACACTCCAAAAACGCTCACCCCCAAAAGTACACTGTGCATGGGACTCATTTATACTTTTATAACCATGTCCGCTATCGATTTCAACCATCTGTCACCTCCCATTCACTTTGGGGAAACCCTCTGCAAACTCATAATACAACATTATCAGTGGAAAACTTTGAAAAGAGGAGAGACAGCTGAGGAAAAAACATGCAAAAATAAATGCATGATATTGGCATTTGTTGTGTGAGGGTGTAAGCTCTGCTGCAGTGCACACTGTCATATAAATCATTCTCAATTATGCACCAAGCACATTCAAAGCAAAACACTCTCAAAACCATTAGGGGTAAGGCTTTACAAGAAAAAACAGGAGATTCGCACCAGCGTGGGCTAAACAGATTACATAAATTTAGCAGCGCAATAATTTTGAGCCTTTATAGAGTCATTTACTCTGGGAGCTGTCTGTGTGATTAATGGGGCACTAATGTGAGAATAATTCAACTTTGGAAAGACAAAAAGTGAAGCAGCTTCTTGTCAAAAGTGAAAAAAGTGATTTGAGTTTAGAGGATGCTAGTAGTTCCTTAAAGGTACATTATGTAACTTTTTTGGTGAGGGGTCCATCACCTGCTTTTGTCTGAAATGTTCCACAGCATAGCATTGAACCTATCTGTGTTGCAGCTTATATGTCTTTTGTTGCTCACATCAAAAACACAAATTCTTACTGTTAGTGTGGCTGCCAATCCACAAACCTGTAATCTGGCTGCTTGCCTTCATGGACATAGGCAAGTTTAATGCCGTACTGTGGAACATTTCAGTCAAAGTAATAACATCTCCACCAAGCAGGTGTCACCAGAATAAGGTTCATAGTGCACGCCTGTCCCATAAGATATAAATTTGGTTAAGGAAGAGTGGAACAAGAGTGTTGGCTAAATTGGATCCTGACAAGTGCTAATTTAACTGGGACTGGTTTCCATTCAGAGTGTGGAAGATTCTCGCAGCAGGTGCAGAGCTCGTGCTTGTGGAGCTGAGCCGTGTAATTGGCAAACCATGGGCTTTCTCTGTGCTGTGTTTTCAGTGTCTAAGTATGGGGCATTCAGAGAGTGGTGGTGATGGTGTATTTTTAGAGGCAGCTGTAAAATTGCAACAACAAAAAAAAAAGATTGCGCCAATTATTTCCAATGAAATTATGAAAGTGTGAAAACATATGAGTCTGGGGATTATTTTTTTGCAAGTGTGAATTTAAAATTAGATTAAAAGGCAAAAGTGCTCAAGTGCTGTGGGAGAGGTTTGACTCTGGATATCTCAGTGTGTTCCCGTGAAATACTGAAGTTGCAGTTGAACAATTTATTAAGTACTCAGTTTTGTTACTTAAGTAAAAGTGCAGATAGAGAGGGAAAAAGTTACTCAACTGTATCACATGAAAAGATCTTAAGTAAAAGTATTGAAGTACCTGTTTAAAAATCTACTTTAAGAGTAAAAAGTAAATGTATTTCACAAAGATTCTGATAAAGAGTTGTTAATTTGTTAAAGTATTAAATGTAGTGATACTGATTCAAAACGATAGAGTCAACAGTGCCAATATGAATCAATGTTTTAATTTGATTATGAATTTTGTGTATTTATTTTCTTTGCTGAAAGCTGAGGCTTGAACTCAAAAGCTTTAGTCGGGATATTACCACAAACATGGTAAAAAATAACCCCTAAAATCATTTGAAAAGTACTTTTTACTTTTCAGTCCAGTTAAAAAAATGTAGTGGAGGAGAAAGTTTTGGTACCTGCTCTAAAATGTATGGAAGTAAAATACAGATACCTAAAATTTTGACTCTACTTTTTGATTCTACTTTTACTTTGTTATCTGTCACCAATGCCAAAATACAATAGTAAATTACCATCAACAGGAACAGTGTTTTAGGTCTTCAATGAAGTAAAGTCGCGTCTTTTTTATATTTAAGTTTACAGTGCTTCCTGTTTGCTCGGTTGCCACAAGTTCAGTCATGTATTAAAACTGAAAATGAATAAACGTGTCACTCAGAGGTTTGATTTAGACACTAATGGGCTCTTTTACTTGAACAACTCTGACAATGCTAACCAGCAAATGTACAGATACCCGATATTATTCAGTACATCAGAAAATGTTGTCTCTAAGCTAACAGCAAAGTTTCTCAAGAACAGATTATGAATAAAAGTTATCTGATGTGACTAAAATGGTTTCATAAGAGGCACCATACAAGCGTCATGACATTATTACATTTGAGTTGAGTGCTTACATAAGCCGACATGCTGTTTGACTGTCAGACTGATCCCCAACCAGCCTTTTGTCCTGGTACATCGCATTTGACATATTCATTTGTTCATAGTATAAAAAAGTTAGACTACCTCCAAGTGCTGACACAGTATGCAAAAGGAAAGTGCACATTTCATAATACAACTTTATTTTTAATGTAACTGTATCTTTTTGGACTTGTACGTGGTAAAATCACTGACCACTTTTCTGAGTTGGGACAGAATTTTCAAAGTTTTCCCCTATCAACTGTGGTGATATGTGTGCAAAAATAGTAACATATTTCCACTTCTTTGGACTGTCTTATAAGTATTCAAATATGTTAATAAATTCAGTACAATGCTGTTCATCTTCTTCAAACCAAACAACTGCCTACCATACTTCATTATTATATTGAATGTGCTTATCTCTGTAATAGGAGGCAAGGTTGTAATGATATTTGGTAATATATAATAGCTTTTTCACTGTTCATTTATTAAAAATAGTCTGATTACCTGAAATCCACAGTTTAATCTCTGGCGTTACCATAGTTGGTCTCTGTCTGCAGAAATCTGTATCGAAAAGAAGAAAAATGTTATTTGTAGCAACGTGTTTTATCAAAGTCACAACAAAAACTGATAATTAACACAAATCAATTGCCAGACATGAAATGACGTTTAAGTGACTCAAAAGTAAAAAAGAAAGAAAAGATATATATACCACCATTTTGAGGTCCCGACTTATCCCCAAATCAATAGCTTTGGCTCCAGAAAGGTGTGGAGCGGACAGTTTTAATAATTAAACACACCCAAAGCAAGACTCAAGTCTACGCCTCGTCATAACACACTAAAGACTACAGGGGCTCGCGTTACAATGTTAAAAGCAGGTAATTGGAGTGAGTAATTGGACGGTTTAGAGGCTCAAAGTGGCAACCCATTGATCAGAGCTCCCTGGGGCTCAGACACTGAGGAGGGCTGCTTTTGGAGGGGAGAGGGGCCAGTGACCTTGGGTAGACTCAGGCCTAAGTGCAGATCCACAGGTCAGAGCACCTACCAACAAACGCAAGTGTGAGTGCGTGTTAATCATCAAAGCACAAGAAATTTAAATGTGAGATGGAAATGTATTTTTTCCATTCACTTATGTTGATTTATTTTTTTTTTTTTATATGTGAATTAAGATCATAGATGGCATAAAAGAGTGGACTAAGGGAGTGTGACGCCATAGTGTCCACTCCAGTCAAATCAAGCTCATGAGGCCAGCAGTTATAGGGGTGAATTTGGAGCCAAGTTCCACATTAGGAATAGGAATTTATTTTGTAAAGTCAATTAGAAGGTCACTTCCTATTTAGAACGCAGTGGCTAGCGGGTTAGCTATGTCCATTTATATATACAGTATATGGTTAAGATGTACCACTGGGTAATAGCCTGACCCACAGCTTCTTAAGTATATACTGTAAAATTTTAATACTGTGAAAATACTGCTGCAGGATGACATCAATGTTTCTCAACAATGCTCATAATAAGAACTACTTTGGATTGTTTTCCTTTCTTTATTCAATCGCTCTATTCCCAGCCCCACTGCAGCCTGTGGGCCATTACCATGTAGGTGAGGCTTACCTTGGTAGTTTTGATCTTGTTGCCCGTAGCGCAGCTCCAGCCCTTCAGATCTGGAAGTACTTTGCACTCCTCTCCATCAAGGCACGGATGCATCTGACACCACCACTTCTGCTCCACTATTGAGGCTGGACAAACAACAAACAGATTCTGTTTCAAAAGCGCAGATTTTCAGATCCTCCCACTGTCATTTCCTTGTCTTTACATTATATAATGAAGATGCATTATTTATTGTGCTGTTAGTGGGTTTGTCTTGCAACTCCAGACAAACTGAGAGCAATAATTGGATTGGGGGGTCATAAGTCAAACTGATTGCATCCTTTGGGTGTTTGGACTTGGAATTATCTGTTTCATTTCACACATGTGACCTCTGCTCTCACATGGCACAAAGATCATTTCATAACCTTGTTTGTAATGCGGTCTCTTGCTGTTCCCAGGGAATTTGGTGATTATCGAATCAAACTATTTTGTGTACCTGTGAATTTTAATTACTTGAAATTATTATTTTTATGACCACAAAGGTTGAAATATAGTAACTGAGGGCTTATAGACAGAAGACTGCATAGAATAAAGTGTAGTATTGATGACATTCACAAATGGTTTATTCTGATTTTGCTATTGTGATCTACTGATACCATTGCCTTTACGATAATCAAAATACTATTACAATTATGTTAATAGTAATCTGGTCAAACTTATTCTAATTAATTGCTGCAACCTTATCTAACAATTTAAACCTACATTTTCCCCACTCAGGCAGAAACTCCAGTTGGTCATCCTTAAGCTTTGAGTGTATATCATAGCAGACATGATTTGAATTTGGCATATTACAGAGGTCATTATGCTCGTTCCACATCCCCCTCCACTGTCATTAGGCTCATATCTAATGAACAGTATGGCCATTACATTCCTCTCATAACAGCACATTCTCACTGCACTAAATTACCCTGAATGAATACTTTACGACATGAGGGGATCCATTCATATCAAGGCTCTGGTAATGGCACCAGGTCAACAGCTAACAGATGGTACTGGCCTAATAAGCCCCATTACAAAGCCTCATAGTGTGGATATTGATAAATAAACAGAGCACAAAGGATACATTGAGTTTTAGTAGTAACGACGCTAGAAGAATTAAGCCACAGCAAAAAATAGTGTAACAGTCATTTATATGAACTTATATTGACCTTAAACTTCTATTAGGTGTTTATTGATGCTTTGCAGTGACCTGACACTGGGGGTGTTCTATAATGCACTTCTGTCGGTGAATGTTCAGCAATTTCCACGGATAAAAAAGTGTTAAGATTGTCGGAAAACTGAAAATTAGGTGTTTGATTTTCAACAAAAAGGTGAGAGTGACTAACTGAAAAACTGTAGGTTAATGCTAGCTAACTTGTGACAGTAATTTTATGTGTGAGAAACGTGTTTAAGAGCACAGATCATCACACCAAACAAAGCTTAGATTAAAGTCTAACTTGAGAAACAGACCTTCTAACAGAATAGTGCTTTCAGTGAGCTGCACACAATCAGGGAATGTTGATGACATTAGCTGCAAAGTATCAATATTCATGATTACATAACAATAACAACTAAAGTTCAGTGTACGACAATATGGGAACAAGTGTACAATCATAACCATGTGTCATTATAGGTTTGCCAATGGAGTCTCAGCAATAGAAACATAATGATGACTCATTACCTGACTAGATATTTGTAGAGCCAACAATAGTTTAGTGGGTGGTTATTGTACAGAAAAATGAAAAAATAAACTAAAATCTAACTACTATGTAACTACAAGTTGAGGTCTTGTCAGAACTCAAAAAAAAAAAAAAAGAAGAAAAATCATTTGTAACATTTCTAGTAGAGAACCCGCAGAATTCACAGGCATTAAACTTGTCAGTCTACATGGTGACACCACCTGGGGAATTTACAGGTCGGGTCTATGGAGAGGTGACCCTCCTCACAGCACTTTTTTCAAGGTATATTTGAGCAATAATTGAATAAATGCAAGATAAGTGTATGCTATACAGGAGAACAGTACAAACAGAACAATGACATCTCCATGAAGGCAGGCTGACAGACATCCCCACCAGAAAAGTTACACAGTGCACCTTTAACTTGTGCCAATTCAGAATGATGGTCATGTAATAGTTGCTGTGCCTTTATTCCACAGATCTTTTATGCAGATTGTGAATACGAACACCCAGTCAGGGCTCTTTTTGGACACCTTGGTGAGAATTTTGTGGCCAGTCAATTACAAATTCAGATCAATGGAGGTTTTCTCAGATGTCTGGAGCCCCATTTGTCTCCATATAAAGAGGGGGATTGTCTCTCACAGTGTGTGGCTAAAGGTAATCCCTGGCTGTAAAGAGAAAGAATAATTAAAAGGTTAAGTGCTGATCATTTTTCGCTGCAATCACCCGCAGAGCTTTAAACTCCCGCCGGCGGCTCACAGCTCTAATTTGCCCAAAATGTCAATAGGAAAATGTCAGGGAATAGGTCAAACAGGACTGTGCTGGGAGTACAGCCTGAACCAGAGCAGCTCACACCAAAGAGAGACTCACATTTGCATGCTAAGAGCTCCTGTGGGGCATTGACTTTACAGTGAGCAGTGGACACAGCACATTCATTCATATATCGGTGATTAAAAGAACCTTCAGGGAATCAGATATCACATTACCATTAATTATAGTGGGAATAACACAGGGAAGTTAAGTGCAGCAAGTTTTATACCAATGGTAAAGGATGTTCTTAGAGATGTGATTATTTCTGTACACTTTCAGATGCTGCTGGATCCTGCATTCCTATCTTAGCCAGTCTTATTCAAAACAGAACTCAGTTTATTTGCCCTGTCGTAGTACAAGGGAACAGAGGTAGTATGGTCGGGACAGGAAGAGAAATAGAGAGAAGTAACAAGGTTTGGAAATTCAATACTGCTGAGGAATCCATAAAACAAAGACTATAAAAAGTAAAGTATCAAAGAGATGAGGTGCTGCTTGATACTAAAGAAGAACATCAATTTTAAAGATGAAATAGTTGATAAGGCACATACCGTCTACACATGAGGGTGCAGCTCTGGTCGTGCCGGCCACTTGTCCAGGGAAGCAGGAACACTTGACAGTTTGTGAGCGCTCCTCGATCTTGTTTTTGTTGCAGCAGCGATGCAGCGCCACAACTTCACATGTCCCTGTCCGGACCTGATGAGTCGCTGTGGTGAGAGACAGAAGTGATAATAGAGAGTGTGTGTGTGTGTGTAGGTGTGTGTGTGTGTGTGTGTGTGTGTGTGTGTGTGTGTGTGTGTATATATATATATATATATATATATATATATATATATATATATATATATATATATATATATATATATATATATATATTGGACAAAAAGGGGTTAGGTGAAAATGCAGTTTCATGCAGTGCTACAATAACAGCAGATTTTAAATTTAAAAAATCAAAAAATATGGTGAGGCCAAAAAATTGGTGAAATGGAACAAAAAATCTCCTCTCATCCTATTTTACAATACTAGACCCATATGTCAGTGATTCCCATTTAGAAAGAAAACTAGGCCCCCATAGGAAAAAAAACAAAAACAAAAAAAAACACTGGACTATATATTGGCATAGCTACATTAGATTAGACTGTTGCTTATTGTATTATCATAAACTTATAAAAGAGATGACACTGGTCAAAATAACTACTTAAAAATTAAATATAGGCAGTAAGTGACATTTATACACCGCAAATTGAATGAGATTGAATTATTCAAATAAAAATAATTTGTGCCACTATAGTCTTAACAAAATTTATGGGAAAAACTGTATGTTATGTTTAATCAAATATATAATAATATATAATAATAATAATAATAATAATAATAATAATCAAACCGTTCAAGTTCAAACTGACTGACAGTAGTTATGGCCACCCTTCACCCTTATGATTGCAGTGTCTTTAGTAATGGGGTACTTAGAGGTACTTGGCTTTGAAAAGTATTGCATCTTTTACCGTTATACCTGATGTGGGGATGACATTCTCAGTCCATGATTATATACACACTCGGATTATCACATAAATTATCCTTGACTTGAGAAGGTCTATAACATGAAGTTTTTATGTTAGAACAGCTTGAACCTCCAACTGCCAAATCGTTTAATGTTCAAACTGAGCATGTGACTAAATAGAAAGAAAATTTGCAGAGGAAGTTTCATCATCACCACTGCCATCTGACACCATCAAGAGTCAATGTCACTTTGGAAGTTGAAAGAGAGGCGCCCACAATGTCACAGTCTGAGAAAGTTCACAAGTATTAAGACACTCTTTTTTTCTCTCTCCGAGAAGCCTGTTTGAAATTCATTTTATTTAGAACAGTAAAGTGTATGATAATACATAATGATCTTTGAAAGGTTTTCCACTTACAGTAAGCAATGTTTTTTGTTTTTTTTTTACTTTTTAATTAATCAGGACCATTAAACATCTACAGTATTGTCCATGGACTGGGTTTTCGAGGCCTTTGACTACCAAAGGTCAAGTGTGTGTGAAAAGGGAAATCTGGGGCTCCCTGCTCAGACTGCTGCCTCTGCTACCTGGTCCCAAATAAAGTGTAAGAAAATGGATGGATGGATAAATATCTACTTCTTATTCATCCTTGCCAAGATATATCAGCAAATATTTGAATTCAAATAGAAGGTATGTGTGCAATAAACAATATGAAATAAACCATTTATTTGATAGTAGATGAGTAGATATGGGTAATAAACTGAAGTGAATTTATACATTAATTTTCCAATACAGAATGAGTGATATATACCATACCCATATACCCATATACCCATATACCCATATACCCATATACCCATATACCCATAAAATTTAAGTCTGCATCCAGACCATGGTCATCAATAAAAATAAACATTGTAGGCTAATTTAAAAAAATAGTTTAAAAAAAAAAACAAAAACTTGAAACACAATGCGTCCGTACACAATTCAGTGTCTAATATGTACATTTACATATACTTTCCCTGAAGTCCAAGCAACAAATGAACCCTTTTCATGGGCTGCCTTCAAGTAAACAGAGAGACCACTGAATCCACCATTAAACAAGGCCATGATGCTCTGTTTATAATTAATGTGCATAATAAATGTAATTAAAATTCACCTTGATACACTAAATATGGGTAAACAAGCACTATAGAGCCTGGCATTGATTTTTACTAGATTTGATATATACGTAATTCACAGAACAGTTTAAGTAGAGTGCTGCAATACTCAGAACCAGTTTGCAGATTACACCCTATTGTCTGAATTATTTAAAGCCTGCGCAGCTCCATCTTTGTTTTAATTGCATGTGACATTTCAGTGACGCGTCCTTCTGCACAGAGACTCTCCACAGCTGAAGTAAACAGTAAATTTAAAGTGACTGGAGTAGATCTGCTCCTAACTGTCTGTGTACAGTGAAGCGAATGGGCTGGAGTCTGGTAATTAGCTTTTCATTTGGGTGCTGTGTAATGGTGGATGGCATGCTGATGTCAAGTCTATGGAGGCAGGGTGATATTAAAACTGACAAAGACGTATAGCAACTTGAGATCCTCTGGGAAATGGTGGCTATTTTGAAGGTAAATATGATTAAATTGGCTTGGAATAGGAATTAACTTCTATCCTGTAATCTTATTAGGGAGAGTCCTATATGCAACTTCCCTAGAGGAAGGGCTGTCACTTGCTCTTTTCCAAGGAGATGTTATTGCTTTCCATGGAATGTTCCATAATCTGGCATTCAACTTAACTATGGAGACAAACATGGTGACAGCACTAGGCCATTTTACTGGTTAGGTCTGCAAGGTGCACTGTGTAACTTTTCTACTTTTCAGCTTGTCTTCATGATGTTGCTTTGCCTTGAGGTTGCACAATATGGCATTAAACAAATATATCTTGCATTTATTCATCATCATCATAGCTACCGTAAAACATGCATTATTACTGTGGCAGTCGAGGGGTTGACACTTTGGAATATTAGCACCACTCCAAATCTAGTATGGGGAAACAGAATCTAAGCATAAGGCACACAGGTAAGCATACAAAATTAGAGAGCCAGGTTCCATAATTTACAGGGTCTTTATTTTACATTTTAAAGGAAACACATTTTTAATTTCATTAACAATAGCTACAATATTAAAAGTTCTGGATCCAATCACTCACTCGTTCCTTATAAAACAGTTACCCGCATTTCCTTGCGTGCACCCATTTGTGCCAGAGTTGGGCACGCATGCACTGCTTTGTGTGGGAGAATGGCGCCAAACACGAGATTAGAGCCCAGTCTTTCAACTGAAAGCATAAATCAAATAAATAAAAATAAATAAAAAATATGAAAGAAATAGAGGCAGAATATAAGCAAGTGAGAGAGAGCAGAACAGCATAGACAAAGCAGCAGAGCAAAGCAGTACAGGCAAAACAGCAAAGGCGGCGTGCCCTGTGCCGCTGCTGACCACTGATGACACCTAAAAACATGGGGAGTTATTGTAAATCCTATAGCGCACCGGAACCAAGCCCAACTGAGAGAAACACATACCGCTGATGGAATAAGGTGAGGGCACAATCCCAGGGTTGACGGCTAGGAATCCGCTATATGCAGCTCACTTTCTGGAGTTTGGTATGACTGGCGTGGAATTACTTAAGTTGTCCAGATTCATTGTTAGAAAACGCATGCTTGGAGTTGAAATTATATTTAGAATGTGTTTACACCTTGTCCTGTTATTGAAGGTGCACCACTGTGCGTAAAGGGCCTGGTACGGTGAGTGCAGCCAAACAGCAAGGCTACAAGGGACAGATGCGTAAGAATTTGAAAATTTTATTAATGCAGATGAAGGCACGCGGCGACGCGCACTTGGCTCAAAGCACAATGAGATGGCCAAGCAGAGAAACGAAAAACATGGACTGTGTGAGAATTTGGACATTTTTGTGAATAGACAAGAGCAGTAGGCATTCATTACCTGTCGCCAAAGACAAGAGCGCACAAAACTGTGCCGTGAAGCTCAGCGTGTTGCAAGTCTGTTGTGAGAGTATTGCGGTGCCGGGTTTGCAGTCAGATGGTGGCACTAAAAGGATCAATGGTTTAGGAATTAGGGCAAAAGGAATATTACCTGGTCATGGAAGACAGAGCGGCATACACAGGGATCCGGAAATGCGTGTGGGCAAAATGGGGAGCAACGAGAACTGCAGGTAAAAGCACCTTCAGCATAGACTCTCACAGCCGGTCTTGCCACATGATCTTGAACGGGGCCTCTCCACAGATCTGACTTGTAATTTGGCCTGGTGATGTGGCCTGTTTGTCTCCATGGAGATAGTTAAATTAAATGCCATACTGTAGAACATTCCAGGAAACAACAATAACATCTACATTAAAGTGTGGATCAGGCTGATTTTTTTCTGTCCGAGACCAGCCCTTGTCAGACAGAGCAGTGATCAAATCCGAACCGAGCTCAATAGGCATTAAGATATTTGTGTCCGGGTTCAATCGAGCCTGACACAATTAAAATCACACTCGCCTACTAATGACAGACGTAGGATATTGTTTGTGTGGAAAGTCCGATTTCATCAATCAACTGAAAAAGGCATTTGGAACGTCAACACAGATGAACGTAGCGCATCAGCGTACGCACACGGAGCAACAAGTGCACGTTAGCGCAAGAGGCCGCTGATGTGTCCGAGTCCGACCCGAGCCCAAACATAAGTTCTAAATATTTGTCCGAGTCCGACCAAGCCAACGGGTCCTGTCAGACTTCCAGATTTCCATGCTCTAATCTACATGGTGTCAAGCAGAAGAAGGACCATCTACAAAAAAAAAGTTACGCAATGCACTTTAAGATTTAAAGTGTCTATAATTGAATAAATGATTTAAATAAGAAAAAAGGATAAATGGCGTACTCTGGAATTCATCACAGTTTGTCCCAATTTCATCTTAACTAAACAAACATCATTTATAGATGAAACTCACAGGTTAATGTGAATGGAGTAGGGACATCACATTATTTGCAAATAACAGTAACCTTCAAAAGAGTAAACATAATTTGTCTCAAGAGCTTTTTTTGTCATAACTTTTCAACATTATTACCTGCTGTAATTAATTTTGAGATCACATTAGAAATTAGTCTTCTGCTTTATAAGGTCAATCCATGTTTGCACATTTAGGCTGTTTTATTGGCTACATAATAGACCAGTAACCTTTCTACTAACGTATAGTTCATCATTCTAATCCCCATTCTAGTCTATTCTCCGCTGCTGTATACGTCACACAGTAATCCAGTTTTAACAGTAATTGAAAATGTTGACAAAAGCAAAACGACAGAAACACAAGCTCACTCATCTTCTGTTAGCTGCTCTAGTTCTTCCTCTTACATCAAAACCGTCCAGGAAGTCACCCAAAAGATTCAAGCTGCTTACGCATCTCCTGCCTCCGTACACAGGCGATATGAAAGGCAAACACTAAACCAGGGCTGGCTCACAAGAACTGCCAGCCTCTCCCCACGGACCGCCTCTTGGGTTTCTGACTGGATTTGGGACTTGGATGCCGATTCAGCCTTCCACTGCCAGAAAAATAGAGAAGAAAGCATTTCTCTTGGGAAGCAGTCAGTCCGGCAAACTAACAGTGATCCTTCACAAGAACAGGCTGCTGCTGCCAGAGTTCCCTGTAGGGTAGAGGGTTTTTTTAGGTTTTAGTTTTCAGTTTTAGGTGAAGTGTGGTGCCAAGAGATAAAGATGAATGGCCTAAATTGTGCTAGAAACATGAAATATATTTGACTTTAACTAAAATACATTTGATCAGATATTCCTACACAAGATGAGCGACAACTAGGTTAGAACCTTGTCTTTTTTTTTAAACTGTGAAATGCTCACTGGGCTCACAAGACTATTTTATCATTTGGTAGTGCAATATAGAATAATGTCGACAAAGGTTGAGTGTAACAAAGCCAACATTCTGGAGCTCAGAGAAAGACAGTGACAGAGAATATAGGTTTATTTTGAGAAGACAAAACACTGAAGATAGCAAAAAGTTTTAGGCTATGTTATGACACCTTTCCTTACCTGCATTCATCTAGCATATATATATATATATATATATATATATATATATATATATATATACACACACACACACACACACACACACACACACATATATATATATATATATACACACACACACACACACATATATATATATATATATATATACACACACACACACACACACACACACACACACACACACATATATATATATATATATATATATATATATATATATATATATATATATATATATATATATATATATATATATATATATATATATATATATATATATATAACCACTCATCCATTCACACACATTCATACACCATGTATGCAGACACTGGGGGCGAGGTGTATTAAGACTCTTACTCAAGGACACAACAGCAATATTCATCTGTGGGAGCTGGAATCGCACTGCCAACCTGTGGGTCACTGGATCTGACCGCTCTGACTCAACTGAACTACTCTCCACTGAGCTAAAATAACACTGTCCTAATCTAATATATAAATGTAAGTAAAATCCTTTTTTAAAAATGATTTCTTCCTTTGAACTTTTGTAAGCACATTCCTCAAGTACATATGCACGATTCAATGGCAGTAGAAAAATAAATAAATCAATGCATATACATTCTTTCCCTCAAGTGACAGGAATCAAACAACAAACAAACCCCTTGGCTTTTCAAACATTGTTTTCAGGTAAATACAGAGACCTCTATGGGGCTCAGCAGTAATGTTCTGGTTCCAGAAGTAAATTTTCTATTAATTTTTTCCATAGACTAGAAAAATTCTAATATTAAGAGTTCAAAGAGATCGCAGAGGCTAGGCAGCTATGTGGGAACTAATATCCATAACATGGCTGTTTTAAGTCCAAAAAGATTTTGCAGAATAACTTTGCGGTTTATAAAGTTTCAGACAAAGATTGTAAATCAATTTATAGGTTTTGTCATCAGTAGGTACCATGTAGCTGATTATCCCTAAGCAAGCTTTTGAACTTCTAATATAAAGGTTTTTTTGTTTTGTTTTTTTTCTCAAAATGTCTATGAGAACAATTACTGAGAAAAAACGGTTGAGTGGGGCTCACGGTTGAGCTCCATATCCACCACAAAACAGTCAACAAGGTTGCACACTATAGATTACTTACGAAGCATATGACCACTTTTCACACCCTATTTCTTCATAACTTGATTAAATAAGCATGAATGTCCTGCACTCATGTCTAAAGTTGGCATGGCAGTAGATATAAAGAGTGGACTAAACAGTAAGTAAAGTTCTTCTTGCTTTGAAACTAGTACTAGGCCTGTCATGATTGCAAATTTTGAAGCACAATATATTGCTACAGAGAAATATAATGATGAACAATAATACTGAAAATACTTTATGTCTCTGACACAAAGCAGGATAATCCCAGTAAACCATTCTTAAATATACTGTATCATTAAAAGGCCTGAGATGCAACAAATAAAAAACAACATTAACCAATAATTAGCCACAGAAGTTAATTATGCAATCCTCTACAGCTGAAATCATTTTACAACTAAACTAACAACAATTTCCCCTCTATAGCTGAGAAAATGTACACACAATAAATTTAGATCTCAAAACCATATTATTCAGATATCTTGGCCTTTACATCATAATTCTTTCAGATATTACAAAAAAGGCAGACAAAAAGGCACAAACTATCCTTATTCTAGACGCATAATTACCGCATTCATTTCACAAAAGAGTTCAACTAGAGAGTGGAATTGCCCACTATGTTGCAGTCAGAAAACAATAACTCTTTCTTTGATGCATTGTTACATCAGACAGGATCTTATTGGAAAAATGAATGAAGCTTTCTATATAAACAGCCGCCTTTAAAGCAGATCCTGGGCTGCATCTGCAAACAGCTCGGTGTTTACTCAGTGTTTGTTCCTTTTGGAGTAAAACGTGATGAAAGCCTTTTCCTCTGAACTCAAATTACTTTCCTGAAGCTTCTAAACATTTGTCTCCGGAGACAGCGCAGGCTACAAATGATGCATACTTTGTATTGTTCATGACTGTGTAGAGAATGATAATGAACTTATGTATTGGACTTCTGGGGAGATAAAATGATCTTTGAAAATGAGTCTAATTCACACATTATCAGTTACAGATAAAAGACTGCCTGTAATATTGATGAAGGCTATTTTTTTCTGTTTAACTTGATCATGTACAGACAGCGGGAAATACAGACTAAGCAAAAGTGTATTATAAAAAGCTAAAAAGTCAAATATGCATTTATTCAATTGCTGGTTTCAAGCAGAAGACTCCCCAGATTAGTGCATCTTTAAGTGGCCCATATTACGCTATTTTCTGATCCATGTTACCATGTTGTTTCCTCATCAAAAACATACCTGGAGTTGTGTTGTGTTTCATTCACTCATGTTTAACACACAAATGCTGCATATTTAGGTTGAATTCTTCTCCCAAATGGAAAACACTCTGTTCCACCTTGTGATGTCATGTGGTAATACAGGATGTGCTCCACTGTGTTATTAAACTCCACACATCTTCACTAGAATCATTTGGATGATTTCAGCCCTGGAATCGCCCAACTCTACTGAACTAAAGGTAAAAACTTGAAAACTATCACTACATGACATCACAAGGTGGAACAGAGCATTTTGAGCTTTGGAAATATAGACAGAATAATACCAGAGAATTACTCAAACATGTGTGAATGAAACAAAACACAACTCCAGGTATGTTTTTGTATGAGGAGGTAACAACATTATAACATGGCTTAAGCTCACAAGAGTTCATTTTGTGTAATACAAGACCTTTAAATAAGACACTAATTTAACTTCAGTTTTTGTTTTCTTTCTGGACCTGGCCTCTAGAGCTTTATGCCCAAACAAGTGTAAACTTTGAGCCGACCCCAGTCCAGTTCCCCTCTCACTGACAAGTCTCTTCAGAATTGGGCTGAAGTTAAATGGTTCTCCTTTGTACACTGTAAGCTCAAAGCTGAGACATCCTGTGAGATCAGCAACAACCTGAAGGTCAAACTCAGCTCTGTTTACTCGCTGTGAAAATATGAGCCGTAGTGATGTGAAAGGCTCAAGGCTGTAAGGTTTTGTTTTCTGGTGATGCACAGATACCTAAATCACTGTGAGGGCAAAGACAGACTAAAACAAGTAGTAACACCATTCTGACCTTACAAGAATGGTATTGTTGCACATGGTTATTTCAGAAATCAGGAAAACCCAATAAAAAGTGAAAAAGTGACTTATTTAGGCCAGTCACAATAACAAAGTTTCAAATGTGATATATTGCTGAAGTAAATAGAGATGATAAACAAAAATACTGAAACTAATTTATGCCACTGACACAAAATTCTAAGAGCAGATTTAAACAACAAAAACTATTATAAATATACAATATTGTTAAAAAGAGTCATGAGCCGCAATAAATAAACTGCCGAATGAAACACTAGTACTTAGTTTGGATCTGTAGTCACAGAAGTAAATAATTCAACCTTTTACGGCTTAACAAACATTAATGCAAAGAAAAAGAACACATGATAAATATTGGCCCCCAAAATATATTGTTCCAGCTTTCATATATAAAAATGTGACCATGTGACCATTCTGGATGGGAGCCGAAACACCTTGACCGCAAAAACAGAGTCCAGATGACCATCAATCAAACTTTCTCTACATTGAATCACTTTTAGACGAATGAAAGACTATACTGTCTCAAATGGTATCAAAATAATACAATTGTATGACATTAAATACCAATAAAAATCTATTTGAACAGTTTCAGTGAGATCAATAGGTCATAGCAACACTCATAACTAATAATTATAACATGACAGATGACAGGTATTGATTTGAGATGTAAAAATATCTTACTCAGTGACCTCCAGTTGTGTCTGTGTCAATTATTCAATCAAGGTATGTACACAGAACAACGCAGAAAAGCCCCAACCAGTCAACTTCTGTAAAGTCAGTATACCTCCACACCTCTGTCTAGTTCCTCTTTAGACCACACCAATGTAAGTAGTGCTGTTTTTCATTTACAGCTGTAGACTCTCAGAGCAAACTGTGTGCAGATCAATGAGTACAGACTTTAATTAAAATAAATCCAATGTCCCGGGGACTTTTGGGACCTATTGCTGTCTCTGTCCTGTTCAATAAGGACAGGCCCACTAGCGGATTTCTGCTCCTGTAAACACCCCCTGAAGAAAAGGGCAAACTCAGACTGGGGATATTTTTACATCAACAAGGAACATAAATGTGACAGGGAGGAGGAGAGCAGGATGGGCTGCCAAATGCAGGTCTGTAGAGAAAGTGCTTCACAGAATAAAAGTGTTTCACAGAATGAAAGTCATGAGAGGACCATAACAGGAATGAAATTAAATAAAAATTAAAAAAAAACACCAGCATTTCAACAAAAAACAAACAACTAAAACAAACAAAAGTAAATAGTAAATTCTAATGTTTTATTTACAACAAATGGGACAGACTGCCAGGTACGTATGTTATAAGGGTATATTAAGTTGTGTTGATGGCACTAGTAATGTTCTGTTTTTCTAACATACAAAGGTTTTTTATACTTGCTCAGTGATTAAAGCCTTACGTCATCAATATTAATCAAAAAATGTACTAAAATAAAAAGTAATGCTTTAAAATAAGGTTCCTTAGCAAATAATTTACTTATAAAGCATTAACTATCATTTGTAGATGTTTTATAATGTTAATAAGCCAGCAAAACATGAGTGTGAGCATTAATAAGCTGCTTATTATATTATTATCAACCAAGCCATTCATCGGTTGTATTCAAACCCTTAATAAACATGTTTAGTTTGATTATAACAGAATACATTTTAATTAATAAATACATTTACAAAAGCTTTATTACTATTAAGTTTATAAAGTGGCATTCCAGTTCCCTAATCTCAAGTGTGGACTACTTTTGTAACCATGAATAATCATACTATGAAAATGTAACTTTTTATTTTAAGCAAAGTTAAGCCTCAACAAACAAGCCTGTGAATAAGTCAAACTTTTGTAACAACTTATATGGAATGTAGGCGAGGGATGAATTAAAACTGCATCCAGAGCAACGGAAATCGCAAAGTCAAGTAGTAAACAAGAACAGGCATGCCTGTGACTGGTATCAAAAATGAAAACTCAGTGAGATCTAATTTTGAGTGAAGACCCCTAGAAAAAATATTGAGAGATGTCTCAGTAGCGCCACCTCAAAAACCTATTTTAATGGGAACTTTATTCTAAGCGTTACTACCATTACCTACAGGGCATAATAAATGTAATAAAATGCTTTAATGAGCTCTTCATGCACAGTGCAGTGTGATGCTGGTTTAGATCTATACTTAAAAATGATCTGTAAAACTGCATCAGTTTACTTGAACAATGAACAGTTTTAAAGATAAGTTTTAAAATGGTGTTTAACTGTCTAACTGTACAGTGTGGATATTATGTAATATGTGCCTAATAGCATCTTTTAAACATTTATAAACTTTTTACAAACCATTATAAGCAGTCGCCTATATTCCTGTTTTCACTCTCATGTGTTCTAACATAGCAACAGTAAACCATTATGTGTCACAGAATTTTAAGAAGTTCTGCTGCTGAGCTCAGTCATGTGTGCATGTGTGTGCACACTTTACAGTCTATCTGTGATTCATTGTAGTTACTGCTTTTGTGATGGAGTCTTTCGCCCAAATAGAGGGTCTCTATCGACCAATCAGGGTAAGCTTTTTGTAGGGCACATTTCCAGCCAAAATAAGCTGACTGGTAAAGTGAGGAAAGTAATGCTAAATATGTCTTTTCATCGCCCCAATTTGGAGGAGAACACTTCAGCTCTGCTTGCACATGCCCTCATAAAAAGTCACCGTAAGTATCACACTTTTTTGCATATTGCCCAGATAAAAATACTAGAAATTCTAAAGTTTTTTTGGTGTGTCTCAGATTGCTATGGTCCTCCATCTGTTGAGGCAGCAGCAGGAGGGCCTGCTGTTCTCTGCGGTCACTACTGACCACATGACCAGGGCAGTGCAGGTGCGGGCTAAGAGGTCCAGCCGTGTGCAGATGTGGGACTTTGAGATGGAGCGGAAAGACGAAGAGGAAGCCAGACCTCTTCTGAATTTGGTAAAACGGTCAATCCTCTGTGAAGCCATTAAGTCCAGTCCTGTGACAGTCCTGTGCACTAATGCTGATTCCTCTCTTTGTTAGAGACTTGGGATGTTATGAACCAGCAAAAAATGAGCGACGCCGTGTTTGAGGCCAGGTGCCTCCTCATGTCTCCTGAAAACATCCCTGATAATTTTCTGTAGGTCACACACATTGTTCTTTATCATGTCTGTTTGAAATGAATGCACAGCTCATTTGACACTGTCTTCCTCCAGAGACCCAAATATACTTCGCCTGGCTCAGGAATTTTTGGACTCTTTGTCTCAGCAAACACAGGACTGTCCCTCCCTGCTCCAGCCCAGGGATGTGGTACTGGCAGTTGTCCAAAAAGTCTTCCACAGCCTCTGGCAGCCTCCGCCTGATGCAGGCCTGTTCAGTATGCCATCGTCTGAGCTCACCTATTGGACTCACCCATCGTGTCCTAGATAGTGTTACTGAAGCTCTGGAAAACATGCTCCAGAGAGTGTACTTTTCTGACTATATTCGATGAAGATCCATCGAATGTTTCCCCATGATGAACTGGAGGTGCATATGGAATCCTTCTGCCCTAACCCGTTAGAGGCCATCACTGACCTCACTGTCGAAGCGATCTGTGCTCTCTTCCCTCCTGAACCTGAGGAGCATGAAGACCCCAGCGCAGACCTGGAGTCTGCTGCCCCTGCTCTTTCATCATCCAAGAAGCCTTGGAGGAACTCAATGTGATTTCAGACCTGCTCAAAGAGTCCTCCCTGAGGTAGTCTCCTCTAAAGTACTGTGATGAGCTCACTCCTGCCAAGCCCCCTGCTCTCTAGGATATCCCAGGACTTGAGATCTCAGAGCTCAAGGAGATCCCAGGACTTAAAGTGATCCCATAACTCAAGGAGATCCCAAGACTTGAGGAGATCCCAGAACTCGAGGAGATCCCAGGACTTGAGCAGATCCCTGGACTCGAGACCCTTCCAGGATTGAGCATATCCCCTGTACTCCCTGTACTCAAGATCCTCCAAGGACTCGAGCAGATCCCTGTACTCAAGACACTTCCAGGACTCAAGCAGTTCCCTGGACTCAAGACCCTCCCAGGACTCGAGCAGATCCCTATACTCAAGACCCTCCGAGGACTCAAGCAGTTCCCTGGACTCGAGACCCTTCCAGGATTCAAAAGCAGATCCCTGGACTCAAGACCCTTTCATGACTCAACCAGATCCCTGGACTCGAAACCCTCCTAGGAATTTTCAAAATAAAACTTTAGAGGGTGCTAGAGAGCCATTTTTTTCTATTTGCATATCACTGTGTCCAGCTCACAAATCTGCATGCATCCTTTATTGGGTTCATTCCAATCAAAAGTTTATACATACATAAAAACAGCAACTAGTGCTTATTAATGCCTTTACAAAGGAACCTTAATTTAAAGCATTATTTATCTGCTTTGGATGAACTGTTCCTCTATATGGCATAAAACATCTAACACTATGTTCCAAACTAGGGTTGAACTTTCTATGGTCATTCAGGTGACGTTTGATGTGACGGCACTAAAAAGTTGCATGGCATTGCTTTAATTAAATACAGTTAAAATAAAGATACAATAAAATTACATTACTTCCTTTAACCACACTGAAAACCATATATATATATACATCTTCCGAGAGACTAAATTACCATTTTTGCTCAGTTGAGGAATAAAAAGACATTTTCAGTTTTCTGGTTGCATTTTATCCTTTGAATGATAACAGGTTTAAAGCAACAGAAATAACACTCGGGGGAAATTAAAAGATTCTAGTCCATCAAAATCTATTCTGATCCCTGTGTCTTTGGGATGATGAGCTCTGAGTATGGATGTCCGCCAATCAAGGACATAAAGCTGCTGTCTAATTGGTCAACAGAGATGCTGCCCATCACGCTTACAAATGAAGGCTTCCCTCTTCAGTGTACTGTAGTTGTTGTATATCACCAATTACCTGATGTTGGTATTGTCAGTGGGACTTCTGAGATGAAACACCTCTTATACGTGTTGCTGACCTGACATAATTGTCCTCCCTGGGCTTTAAATATAGGCAAGTCCACTATAATATACTTCTGCCTACACTGACAGGTTTACACTGCTGCCATGCAACCATTTCACATATTGTAGTGTTTTACATGCTTATCACATAGAGCATGCATCCAATGTATTTGAGCAAAATTTGTCTCCAGTACAGATGCATTGTATAAGAAGCTCTTAAGGTAAAAATAAGACAGTAGCTCAGTCGCAGTAGCTCAGTTGGTAGAGCGTTTGTACACAGTTCTGAGGCTTGGTGGTTCGAATCCCACTCTCAACATAAACATCATCATCCACAGGTTGGTAATGCAATTCTGATTAACACTGTTGTCTTGCCTTGGGCACTTGATCCACCTGGTGTATGAATGGGTGAGTGGTTCCTTGTTGTAAAGCGCTTGAAGGTGGAAAACCGCTATATAAAAGTGTGACCATTTACAATTTCTGTCTGTATCATGGACTGTAGACTATATATAAAATGGACATAGCCAAACTGCTAGGAAGTGAGCATGGGTGTGCTTCTGACTCCTTCGACTCTGTATCAAATTGACTTTACAATTGGAAACCCCTCTCTCTGTAACTGCTGCAGCAACCTGCTCTGCATGATCCTGGTGTTTAATTTCGCCACTTTGTCTGTTAATAAATTCCTATTGTGAGCTTCACTTGACTGGAGCTGAAAAGTCACATTCCTTTAATCCACTTCTTTATACAGTCTATGGTCTGTACAGTCTATGGTCTGTATCTAATTATAAAGTGTTTTATTTTCTGATAGTCTGGAAGTGTGCTGCTAGCATGCTAATTGTTGCTAAGTTTACCGTCACTGTAAACACCACCCTCATCTCCAAAAGTTGAGAGACACTTATAAACTCATCATGGGGAATAATTAAGATGCTCAGAATGTATAAGGTAAGTGAGGATTAACGTTGGACCACTGCATACCGCTTAAAATTAACTACTTCTGTTTTTCGTTCTTTTTAAGACCACACAAATCAGATACAACTTAAAGTTACAAAATGTTGACTTTCAACTGTTTTCAATAGCTGGGCTATGGATGTACAAGGTCAAACTTTGCTAAATTATTAACACATTGAACAACTCTTTTTTGACAGTGTAAAAGAATGTTGTATCTTTTCAGCCATATTCTACTAGCATATGCTTTTTATGAACTCCCAACAAACCAATGGGAGCAGAATATGTCTTTTGAATCAACATATGACTATTTGTGAAACTCTGTCCTTCCTTTTTACACCACAGACAGATGAGTCTTTCTGCAAACACACAGAAGATAGGTCTATAGAGTGTGCTGCTGAATAGATGGAGGAGCCTCTGAGGGCCCTCCAGCTTCCCACACAGCCCTGAGCATTCCTTGTGTGCATGGCTACAGTGCAGTATTGACATGCAGCAGATGTCGTTGAACTTGTGTCTGTATAAAGTTCACTCAGCAACAGAAATTGCTCTCAACTTTTTATGATGTTTACCTGTAATAAAAGGGACTTTCTGTGGGAGCTACTGTTTATGTCTGGAGCAGTTTTTCAGTAATAAAAGCAGAGCGTTTTGTGACTCAAACAAAATTACAAAACGTAAATTTTCTCTCTCTTCTCACTCACTTGGAACATACATCTGCATATTTCAATTAAAATGATCAATACACTACATTTAGCATTCAGATACAGGGTTTTATAATGATCATTTTTAGGTAAAATCTTTTTCCTCTATGCAGATAAGGAGACATATGCTAAATAGATTTGGTATGAGCTTTTAACCATGTTGTAACAAAATTGTATTTCATTTGATTCATGCACATATGAGTAATTCTGTATTGCACTTGACTGCTCAGAAAATGTCTGCTTTCCCCTCCACCCTCCACCCACATGTCTGTACTCAGTTGAGATTATTTAAGAAAAAAAAAGTCTCACAGTCAAACACACAAATGAAAGTGAAATGCCACACAAAAGGTTGGGGGATCGCATTTCTGAACAGGAATTCAATAGTCCTATTTCTATTACTCAGACATTTAGATCAATATTGTGATTAACATTGAACAAACTGTAAAATGTATGTTGTAAGTACTAGAAAAGTATAATGTCATCTTTAATATATGCTTACTCACCTAAGGAGCCCTCTGTTGGCAGCAGCATGTCCCATAAGCAGACCACCAGCACCACGACGAGAACAGCCCCTCTGCTTCTGCTCTGAGCGTACCTCTCACTCATCCTGCATGAAAAACAAGAAAAAATTAATTATTACAACATTAATTTATTTCCCCACTGGAGAGCTCTTGGTACACACTGCAGTGGAGCTAGCATCCTCTTCTTTGGACTAAATGTCCCAAACTAATAGCTGGGCTCGCCTCACTGCATATTTATCTAGAATTAGACAGCCTTATCTTGTCCCTACACAAAACAAACTACAGCTGCGTTGGTGTAAAAGAGCTTTATCTACTCACAACCACCTCTCGCTCACTAAATGCAATGTTGGAAAAGAGTACTGACATCCACAGGTCTGCCAGATAAAGTTGTCTCTTTGTAGGCCTGTAATAATATTGAAAGCAGAATTACCCTCCAAAAACAAGTCTAAATGTACAACATGAGTTGCAATAAATAAATAAATAGCAGAATGCAACACTTAAATAGTTAGTTCTATAATGAATGAAGACAAAAGTTTATAGTTCAACCTTCTATGACTCAAATCTCATCTTAATCTCTGTAGGGCAGAAAAATAACCAAAATTTTCCCAGTAGTGGAAGTTTATTTTTATTATCAAGGCTGGGTTCAACAGGTTGAATTCCCTGTAACATTCATTCAGAAGGACTATAAAATCAAACACAATCACATTTTTGAAGGGCCATAATTTCTTCCAAAAACCAGAAAATATCCTGTCTTAAGTATTTTGCACAGATTTTGTGGTTTAATAAAGCTTCAGATGGAGTGATTCTGATAAAGAATTGTGCTGAATTTTATTCAACAGAAACAAGTCAATCTTTTTATCCTAGTTTTTTATTTGTTTCTTTGTTGTTCTATTTTTGTCTGCTCAAATTATGAACCTTTTCAGTGGGTCTCAAACAATAAAAAATATGTTTACTTTTTAGTCCAGAAAGTACAGATACCTAGTAAAAAGTAAGTATCCACAGACACTTACAAGTACGGTACTTTACTACTTTTACTTTGTTACATTCCACTACTGCCAACCAAATAACACTATAAATATTATTTAAATACTGCAATTTCATATTATACATTTTACAGTGGCCCAATACAGGCCAGTGGCAGAGAGACATATGTTGAGCTACTATCAGAAAATGCATTTCTATAGCAGTAGGTTAAGGCACTAACTGCTGCTGTTAGCTGATCAGCCGCTGCGCTGCCTCTCTCTAATGAAGTGTAAGCCCGGACCACACTCCTTGATCCACCCGACCCACTGCGAGCCTCTCCACTGACAGACAATGATCACATTTCAAACAGGGCTGCAGTTCGGTAATTACGGGAACAGACTTGATATCGTGTGGCATCACAGTACAGTGTTACAAGCTGCGTTTTCGCCTTAGTTACCACCTCCTGCATCTCATCCGCTCCCCCATTGATATATAGATTGGCTGATCCTCTGTGGAGTTCTCATATTATTTGTGTAATTAAGTTTATTTTCTCAAGCCCAACATGACCTTTTGTGTGGATTATTTTATAGCCTCCATGTGTGGCACAGTACCAGGGGATCCAAACAACAACATAAACAGTGTCCTCTGTAAGATCCGCTCTCATAAATCCAAGTCAAACGTACACTGAACCTGCAAATATTCACACATGACCTGAATTATGTTTGACATGTGAAGATAGATTGAACTCACTGAGAAATAGTCACACAGATTAATGTGATTATTCTCCTGCAGCCAAAACACAGGGAAAAAAGAAGACAGGCAGGAAAAAAGGATGTAACTATTTGCAATGTGCACCTACTGTAAGACTTTATAAGCAGATACAATTTAGATGTTTAGATGATGAAATTTTGTAGATCTCAAATGTTTGTTTATTTTTGCTTCAAGCTACTTCTTCATAGAGCAGCTGAAGCTTAGCATTAACCTGAGCATTTTTTTACACTTCTTTAAAGTAAGATATTGTATTGTTAAAGGTGCATTGCATAACGTTTCTGGTGGAGTTTTGGAAAGAAATAACATTTACGTGAAACCCAGTCTCATCCAAATGCAAATATATTGCAAAATAATACACTTTAGGAATGCCAAATGACCACACTCATCAGAATGCGTATAGGCTACTGCAGGATTGAAACCTTAGGTACAACTGTATATGGTCCTGTTCCAAGATACAGCCCAGTCACTTTCACTCAGACAGATTTATAGTTTGTGGTTTGGACAGAACTGCTGTCTGTGTTTATAATGGCGGATGTAGTAGTAAAAAGTTTCCTTCCAGTTTGCAGCTATGTGTGAAAAAGGGCTAGTGGTGAAGTGCAGTCCGTTGCTGCTACACTGTTTCTCTATGTCTGTCTAAAAGTGCACTCCTGTAAATTACTGCTTGTGTCCCTGAGTGTGCCCAGTTATAACCGCTGCAGAAAAACATTTGAGATTTGTTACAGTTTGAAGAGATTTTATGTTTTTGACCTTGGTGCTGGAATTTACCTGTAAAAAACACGTTGCTTCCTGATCTACTGCATGTGTTTATTTTTAGCACATCTTTGATTTTATGTCCATTTCAGAGCCATAGGAAAGCTTACATACATTACAGAGTGTTGTTGACTTTTGGGAACTTGGGGGGACAGACTGTACTTAGTTAGGTCATGGTGGATTTGCGGTTTATTTACTTGGTATGGCTGTTTCAATAGACAAGTTTATGACACAGCATGCGGGAGCTGTGAGCAGAGATGCCCCTCTCAGATCTGAGAAAACATATTTTTAGAAGGGTTTTTGGAAGCAAAGAGCACTGGATTAGACCTGTACTTTACCGATATAAACTTGAACAAATGTTGCAAATTACTTTATTTACTGGTCATAGTTGGTCCAGAAGGTCCCATAATGTTTGATCTTCTAATATAAAGTTGTTCTGTAGTTCCTTGAGAGGTAAATACAAGCTGCGTAACACATTTTGTCATAGAATATTTTTTGTCTTTAGGTAAATAACGTCTGTTTTTAGTCCCTGCACTGGTGTCGGTTGATATCGGGTACTGGCAGATACTTAAAGCCACAGTATTAGAATCGATATCGGAACTGAAAAACTGGATTGTACATCCCTACTGCAAATTCTATCCATGCTTATACAAAGTGAAACTGTTCAAATTAAATTCTTTATTCTAAAATGGTGGTTATTCAGTTTGTGAAATCACTTTTAAAGAGTTGTCCAGTATCACTTGGATCTCATTTGGGAGGAAAATAGATTAATCTTAGTGAATCACAAACTAAAACACAGTTAGATTTCCTGGTCATTTTATCATATTGGTCTGATGTCCATCCATTAAAGTTTAGATGTGGTTTTGGTTTAAATACTGAAAAGAGCGCTAACTAATGATTACATATTAAGAATGTAAAAAAAAAAAATAATAAAACCAGATCAGTGCCATTTAAAATTATGACAGAGGGTTGTAATTTACTTCCCTCCTTAATAAAAATGTACCCCAAATATATTTCAATTAATATATGTGGAAGATGGTACCAAACAACAACAAATGCTTTAACAGATTTCCCAAACAGTTATATTTTTCAAATGAACTCAAATGATCAAGTGATAATTAAAACTGTTGTAAAATACATTTACTTAAAAAAACTAAAATACTCACACTATCCATAATTGATGATATGCAATAATTACAACAATAATGAAGTCTAATTTTACACGCCAATCAAGAATCTTAAGTAGATCACTATTACACAGAGTTGTGAAGATGTTTGGTCTTTTAAAAGTTAGCTCAGTCTCTCAGTTTAGAAGCATGCTGTGACTGAAAATTCCTAATGTGTTTTCTTTTCTTAACAGGTCATGTATTATGTATGGATATTGTCACAGAACAGGCCTTGAATTGCAACTCCTAATATATGCTAATGATTGCCATAAGCACAAAATACAAGACGCAGAACAGAGCAGATGGGTAAACAAATACTAATAATCTAAAGCTTCAATGAGATGTTTAATTATCTGCAGATAGTTCGGCGTCTTCATCTCTTTTTCTGGCAGCAGTGAGACTCCTATCTCTCTGAGCTGAGTTCTCTGAGCTGCACTCAAGAAACTTTCAAATGCAAATGAACACCTTTTTGAGGAATAATGCATATTTCTTTGACTGGTGCCACCTCAGAAGTTCTCCCAGGGTTTATGCGAGATTGAATTTAATCCCTTTGTTATCAGCTGGCTCTGTTGTTGGACGTATAAGTCTGTACTGTAGAAGAACAGATTTCTGACTACAACTGTAGAAAAGTGGATCTGTCTCAAACTGAATGAAATCTGAAATGCCCATCACTGACCTCATGAGAAGTACCAACACTGACTCTATTATTATCATCAATGTAATAATATTCTATCCCTCCATTAGTATAAGCGTCCACGTAAATAAATGACTGATACATGAATTTCTTGGACAAATACTTTACACTTCTACGGAGTAATATTATTAGTAACGGTATTCTTATGTGTGCACAATTTTTAATACTCTCCCTTTCTCTGCTAAGGATCCCCTTGAAAAGAAGATGATGCATATCAAGGAGCCATCCAAAAATAAACAAGCAAACAAAAATATATGCATACATACATTCTGCCAAGGACACAATGCCAGTGTGCAATGCAGGTGGCAGGATTTTGAACCTTTACCTTAATAGTTCAGTATTGGTCTTTGGAAAGTTGTTGCCAATTTATAGTACTAAGAAATATGATGTCACTCTATAGATGACTTCATGCAGGTCTAGCATTTAGTGGGTGTACCTTCCCTTACACAGATCTCATTTCCCATTTGGGCCCATGGTCTCATCTGATACAGTGGCTTTAAAAGCTAAATATATCGCTATATTGGATTTGACAGCAGAACAAAGAAGAATACTTCAAGGAACGCAGCATGATCTCTGACCCCTTTTTAATGGTTGTCCCATTTGTGTCACTTATTTGGCTGGTTTGATGGGCAGATACACAGCTGTTACTCTTCTCATTACAGACTGTCGACCTTGGCCTATTTAAAGTCTGTTGTTTGCAGAGAAGTTCAAAACAGTGAGTAACATTTGTCACCTGCTTCAAGATCGAGTTAGCAGCTTCACTTTTCAAGTTTAACACAGGCCACTTCGCAAGCATATTTTAAAAAAATCAATTTGTTTGTTTTGCTGTCAATGCTGCAAACATTTAACATTTTTCATTTTTTTTTGCAAAATTGATATGAGAATATATGTAATATGATGTCACAATATAAACCATTAGGTTTACAATTATTGTGGAAAAAATATATATATGTATATATGTATGTATATATATATATATATATATATATATATATATATATATATATATATATATATATATATATATATATATATATATATATATATATATATATAATCAATAATCATTATTGTCCATTTTTAACATGAATGAAATCTTTCATTCACATGCTCTAATATGTTAATATAATATACCATTGCTCTATGTGATTTCCTTCAACTCTAAGAATGACTAAGTTAAAGCAACACTGCGCAACTTTTTTGAGGTGGCACATCACCTGCATAAGTCCATGGAAAAAGAATGCTATAAAACTATAATTTAAAACATTCTTTATGGAGATAGATCAGTTTTATGCCATACTGTGGAAGATTGTAGCCCTAAGCCAAGAGAACAACATTTCCATGGAGGGAAGCAGGTGGAGCCCAAGTACAGACAGATTTTGTGGATATGAAAGCAAATGAAAAATAAAATTAAAAAAAAAAAAAAAAAAATATATATATATATATATATATATATATATATATATATGTATATATATATATATATATATATATATATATATATATATATATATATATATATATATATATATATATATATATATACAAAATACTTTTTTGTTTTGTTGTGTTTCTAAAATTCAATTTCAAATGTGTTCAGTTGCACCATAAAAAGCTCACACTGCTTCAGAAGTGCAACGAAGCAGACTTGTTTCTGTGTTTTGTAACTGGATTTGATACAGGGATTACCCGCGGCCCTCAGTCCCATCTCTATCTGACTGTACACTTGGACCATGACGAGAGCTGTCACATTGGACGCCTGCGAGGGGGAGACTGAACAAACATGGCGGATGGGCCCAAACACAGATGTTCGCTGATGACAGTTTGGGAGAGAGGCTCTCTGTCCTGTCACAGCAAGCAAGGGAGTATGCCCACCGCTTTGTCAAACGGTCCACCAAACATCTGCAGCCAATCGCGCCTCGCTCAGCCCATAAACAAGACACGACAAGCTGTCAGGGCCCACTCAAATGAATATATTAACACGGATGATGAAAGACCACTGGTGTAGATACTACCACTGATGCCAAAGTCTGCTAATCAAATAACTACAGACCAACTAAAGACAGGAGTAACACATGTTTCACAACTTTTAGCACTGAATTTGAAGGATACTGTCTTCTATAGTGTATAATCATTAAATAAATGCAAATAGAGTCTTGGGAACACCAACACTCATGGACACACCACTTTCATACTAGGCAATGTGGGTGAGGTGTCTTGCCTAAGGACACAACTAAAGTTTTTGCCATCAGTTCCCAGCAGTCAGAAGCTGGAGCCCTCCTCAAGGTCAAATAAGAGTCAGGTTTGTGGAGATGAAAGCCTGCTCAGAAGAAACGCTGCATGTTTTTCAAAGTTTTTCAGTGCAATAAAAAAGTGTAGTCTATTTTTTGCTAAAATGTTACATATTGTGGCTTTTAGGTCTGTCACAATAATTACTACATCAGCTTATTGTTCAATACATGAAAGCTGAAAAAATACATTTTTGAGGTTATTATTTATCACATGTACTTTTACTTTGCACTACTAGGAAGGTTTTGGTTATTTTTTGGCCATATGATCAGATTTAAGCAGTAAAAGGTTGAATTAATAACTTTATATGACTCATTACAGATGCAAACTAAGTATTAAAGTGTGTTATTCAGCTGATGATTTTTTTTACAATATTGTACATTTAGAATAATTTGTGTGGTTTAAATCTGCTCTTAGGCTTTTGAGTCAGTGGCATAAATTACTGTAGTTTCAATATTATCGCTTATCGTCCATATTTACTTCAGCAATATATCGTACTTCAAATGTGTTATCGTGACAGGCATAGTGGCTTTAACTTTAGATTGACTGTTTCTACAAAGTAAATTTAGTAGTGCTAAGATTAGTTCCACTTATTATTAACATTTCAGATACTGCTGCCATAGAAATAACACCAGGATGTGCTACTTGAAACTGATGCTAAGTGCTCTTTCAGAGACTTAACCACCAAAACGACCTTCTCCTGCCATCTGAGAACAAATCCCCATCTAAACCACAAACAGCCAAATGGTCGCAACCTTAGTGTTCCTTTGATCAAATTGTCCATGCATCAACATCTCATCATCCAGGCTTAGATTTCATGCTGATATTCCTTCAATACACTGCCATCTTATCCAGATCTCTCAACACGACGTATTACAGTTGACATTTCATGTAATGGTTTCTTATTAGACACATTATGAAATATCAATAAAAGTGGTGTAAACATTTTAGAAAATCAACACCTGAGCTGTGAACAGATGCAGAAGAGACAGGCAGGTGAGGCTTTGGGTTTCATACAAATATAATACCTATGAGAGCAATATATAGAAGTTTAGACCTGTAAGAACACTATGGAATGAAATACAGTGATATAAAACTTTACAAAACATAACTTTACTATTATCTTACTTGGTCTGTTTTGTTTCACTTCTTTTCACATTTTCTCTCTGGATTTTTAATACAGAGGAATTTCAGTCAGGTCCTCACACCGTACATCGTGCCACGAGCCAAGATCAAACCCCACTGTGCAATAACATTTACTGTATGGATTTCAGTGACGTATGTGAAATAAAGGAGATAATTGGTTTCACAATATTACTGTTTCACAATAAAATGAATTTTCTCCCACCTCAGATTAACAGAGTTTAGTGCTTCACTCACTGATTAATTTAATTAATTTTGATACAGACACTCCATGTATGTCTCTGATTAACTAATCCACCTGTCAATCATGCCCATCTGAATTCTGGGAGATTTAATGGTGACCAGACTCACCTTTTCGTAGGATTATTCCTAACCTCCTAAAGTGTGTCTTCTGCATACCGGGGAAGCCTATATCTGGACAAAAATGTTTAACAATAACTTAACATTTATTCAATTAAAAATACTCTCTTCAAGCAAAACTATATTGTAAGTGACAGTATTGAGAAAATACAACTTTTTATGAGAATTTTGATTGGAAAAAATATTATCTATTTATCACTATTTATCACATTGCTCAGGAAATGACTAAATGAGCACAAACCATGGTCATAAATCACTTTCACAAGTAAAAATAAAAGTTAAAGTGGTATGAAGTGGACCTGTGAGCAGGAATTGGATTTATAAATCCTGAGTGTTATGAAGGACACTGGGGAAGTCAAAGCTAAAAGTACATTCAAGTAGGTTAAAGGCATTTGTCAGCTGCTTTTACACTGTCACAGTGTAACTGGCCGGACCAGAGTTTATGTTTTAGTCCCCAGTTGCCATAACATGCTCTGGGACTGAGCAAGGGTTCAAACGCACCAGCATTATTATTTAATGTAGTTAGACAGTTGTTTTCAGTATGTTTATTTTATAGTCACACAATGTTTCTCATTTTAACTTAACTTAAATTAACGTTATGGCAATTCCTTTTTTTATCTAACCTTCCACAATGAGAGGAATTCTTGTGATTTTCATATTTTCATAACCTTCATGAACCACTCCTGCTGCTGCGTTCAATCATAAATTCACCTTTGTTTGGACAGGTAGCCAAAGATGAAGCACCCAAATGTAACAAAACAGAGCGGGTGACACTGATGGATGTACGAAGGTCTTTTTAGCAGAAATACTGACAATTTTGTTTTGGGGGGGGGGAAAGAGAAAAAGGAAGTGTTTGTGTTTCTGGATGGAAAAAGGCTTTGCTTTGCTGCTGTTCAGCTTGAAGCATTCTGAATGTTCCAGGTGTGTGACACAAAATTCTGAGCCCTGGGTACAATTCATCTTAGTGAGCCCCCATGGTCTCTATATGAATATTTCACATTACAGACTTTGTGAAGAGAGTGAGAGAGATCAGTGACGTGTAGAACTCCATTCATAGAGTGGAAACACATTGTAAGATTTGATAAATGTCAGCTCTGAGGTGTGAGGTTGAGATGTGTCAGGTTCCTGAACCTGTGCTAACGATGGAAACGCCTAATGTCTTCAACTTAAACATTTTAAACTTGAGTTTTAAATTAGTTTACAAATGGTTCTCTGCTATTTCTCAGTGTGTGTGATTGAAAACCTACAGAATCTCGGCTTGGGTTTGTTGCAGCCAATAATTGCACCGGAAACACAGCTCTAGACAAATCCTTGTTTGTGGAGAAGAAAAGGTGAAGACAGGGGTGTGTGAGCACAAGGGTCTATTTTTAGATATCTAATGAAAGTTCTCAGTGCCACAAGAGAACTTGCCACAAGAGAGGCAAGTTGACAAGTGATTACAATAGGCTTTAATTTACTGCAGCAATGTGCTAATCAATTATCAACAAACACATCTATTCTGGTGCCACATACTCAGTCACATGTTTCAGAAACCAGCATCCAACATCTGACACAACCAACAAAATAAACCTAGAGCCCTCTGTTCCCGAGATCTCATCAGGAACAACAGATTAGCTCAAGCGCTGCTGCAACACCTACATACCACAAGATATTTATATGACACAATTTGATGAAGGAATTTAAACTACACACTGTATTTAGTTTTAGTTTATAAAACTTTTGGCAAGAAGCTATAATCTGACATACTAGTATTTACACAAATTGTTACAGAAGTTCCTTACTATGCAGTGTTCCTATCAAATTTATAAAGCTTTTCTTTGTTCCTATCACTGGTATACCACTAAGTTTACATGCATGCCTGAAAACCTCTCAACCTAGTAAAATAAAGCAATGTAATGTATACGTAATTTATAACATAATTTATAATGATTTTATATATTTAAATTTCATTATTTGCACATTATGACTTACTTTTACCTTTTCATAATCTGTGCTTTTGGTTTGTGTACGCGGGTAACACAAACCAAAAGCTTCCTCCAAACTTAAAGAACTTAAAATGAAACCAACCAAAGTCTAATATGAGTATAGGGAGACAGACCTTTGTAATTAATTTAAAGTTTTACCGTCCAGTTTATAGAGCCCGCACTCAATTACATGCTGCACTTATTTGCCTTAATTTTTTGGCACCCTCATCGATCTCAGAGGAGGAGGTTTGGCCTGAGAGTCTTTAGTGGACTTGTGGTTTATGAAAGTGTGTTATAGATGCACCGCTGAACTGGTCATAGGGAAATGTGGTCGATAAAACTGTCGTTGTATCCTTAGGCAAGGAACTTCACCCACATTGCCTAGTATGAAAGTGGAGTGCGCGTGAGTGATGGTGGTTATTATTATTAATAAATGGGGCAATTTCTTCAATGTAAAACCCTTAACTATAAACTAGCAAACTTGTGTGTGCTGTCGCCACAAAAGGAACATTTTGATCTGTGTGTGCAGGTTAAAATACATCTAACTGTGGTCAACATTAAATATTCCCACTACTTCCGGTCAGTGAACACACAGCTCGCTCGTGCAACACTCGCGAGATCGAGATAGCCAATTGTATGCGTACTGGCGCTTCATACAAGCCACCTGCTCGCCTCCCTCCATTCACACACATCTCTTTTATATATTGTCATCTGTATACTTAAATTTAGATACCGCATGCTAACTTGCAGGCGCCCTTACTGATACTACTCGAAGACGAATAGACCGTGCGCTCATGTAATCCAAGGGAATAGGTGAGTCTGTGTTTTTTTTTTCCATTAGCATACCAATGAGCTGTGTACCTGCTAACTTGTCCGTAGATCGCATTTGTTATGTTAATGTCAACTAATTAATGAAGTATTATTGTCCATAGTAGTCTGTGCTGTTATTCAATGCACTTCAATGCCAAAGTATATGGTTTTATGGATTTATGAAAACTGCTAATAATATGTGTACACTACTAAAACGGAAGCTAGCTACCTACAATAGCCTAAGAGCCACTGTTGATGTCTTATGCTAAAACTGGTGCTGTTTATCTACTACAGGCCAGGTGCGCCCTGTCAGGTACAACTACAACCCAATGGCGAGCTGTTAGCCCAAAGAGCCTGCTCACAATTACTCTACAACATCAAGCTTCTACGGTCTGGTAGGGGCTGTTGCAGTCAGTCCACTCCCACACCTCACTACTCACACAAACTCTGTTTATGCGTTTATGGACTATACCTTTCTCATGGACATTCTAGTTACATAAATGGACAATAAGCCCACACCGCTGTGGCAAATACCGCAATTGTGTGAACTGTGAAATGTCACTAGCAAAGTGGCTATTACCGTTTTACCCCTGGAAGTAGGACAGCTGCCCTGTTGGCCCATGCCTTGGCCCAGAGAGCACAGGTGAGCCTAAACAAAGGCTAGGTGAGGGGAGGGGGGATTCACATGCCATCTACTGGAGAAAATACTGAAGAAAATCCTTATGTAATTATACAGTTTGAGATTGAAAAACATATACACGTGAGGTAAAAGTGCAGGGTTTGTGTGTTAAACATGCATGAGAAAACACAACTACAGGTATGTTCGTGATGAGGAAACAACATAACATAGTTAAGAAAATAGCAATATATGCCCTTAAAAGGTATTACTAATATTAACTGCTGTATAGTTTAATATTTGAAATAAATTAACTAAACATTGAAACAGGATATTTTTTACTAGCCCATGGTATGCCATAATGACTGGCAGGTGTCAAGCCTGTCCATTTATTTGCATAATACTGGTCCCAGATAACGGTCTAGATTCATTAGCCAATAGGCACAGTCATTGGCTAAAAAGAGACTGACAGTCAAGTTGACCAATCAGAAGCGGCATTAGGCAGATGTAAACACTTCCCTAATATTTCACTGGTTTAGCACACCACGTTGTCTTGTACACTTCATGTCCAAGGAAATATGAAGAGTTGATTTTATGAATATTTATCAAATATATCGTCATTTGCTTTGCCCTTTGACAGAAGAAGACCAGAGAACACAGAGAGGTGAGCCTAAACAAAGGCCAGGGGAGGGAGGATTCACATCCCATCTATTGGAGAAAATACTGGAGTGCATACTTATGTACTTATACAGCTGAAAAACACATAGATGAAATAAAGAAATAACAAGCCCAGCCATTAGGAAAAAAAAAAAGGCTGAGGAAATTGTGGAAAAAGAAATAATACAAGCAGCAATAAAGGGTTGTCAGGAGCGACCTGAGCAAGCGCAAAGGTTTGTCGTCCGTGCTTTGGAGAGATGCAAAGCCAGAGAGTTGACTTTATCTTTCTTGCTCACTTACTATAGACCATATGAAAACCTATTTGCTGAGATGAACACAGCTCAACAAACAGACTGAAACATCATTTTAAATGAATGAAATCAATGCAACTATGCTAAGCATCTTCTCATTAAAACATGGGGCAGCTATGAGTCAACTTATTCCTGATGACCATTCAAAGTGTCAAAGGCCAAAACTAGTAATTAAAGGCAATAAAAATGGGAGATTACCTCAAATTAATCCACAAGTTTTCCCATTTTCTCAGAGAAAATGCTGAAATGGAAAGATATCGAAAAGTAGCAGAGCGTAGCAGAACTAATGGCCTGGCATGCCTGCACTGAAACGGGAGAAGGCTAATGGATCCGCCACTATGGCAAAGATGACGGAGATTGGATGTAGATTTAGGTAATTAAGAACATGGTGGACCCAGCCCTGCCTTTGTCAAACGAAATGTATGACAATAAATTCAAAAATATGAGGTAAGCTATCAGTGTGGCAGAGAAATTTAGGGCACACTTGAAATGATTGGCAATGCAGTAAATTGAGCTCTGGAAAGGTGTCGAGAAGTATTAGCTTACTACCTTTGCTATTTAAAGGTCCTAATTTACACAAAATGGATTCTTGTGAGCTTTTAAGACATGTTATAATGTTGTTACCTCATCAAAAAACATACCCAGAGGTGTGTGTTTTGTTTTGTTTTTCTTCATTCAAACATGTTTGATTAATACTTTAATCCTATGTATGAAGCTCAAAATGCCCTGTTACACCTTGTGATGTCATGTAGTGGTGGTTTTCAAGTTAGCAGCTACTTTTTACCTTTAGTTCAGTAGAGATTGACAATTCTAGGCCTAAAGTCATTGAAATGATTCTAGTGAAGGTGTATGAACTTTAAAAACACAGTGGAGCACTTCCTGTATTACCACATGACATCACAAGGTGGAAGGAGTGTTTTCTGTTTGACAGAAGAACTCAGCCTAAATGTGCAGGGTTTGTGTGTTAAACATGCATGAGAAAACACAACTACAGGTGTGTTTGTGATGAGGAAACAACATAACAGTTCAGAAAATGGCAATATAGGCCCTTAAAGGTATTACTAATATTAACTGCTGTATAGTTTAATATTTGGAATAAATCAACTTTAAACAATGAAATAGGATCATTTTTACTAGCCCATGGTATGCTGCCATGTTGATTGGCAGGTGTCAGGCCAGTTTATTTACATAATACTGGCTCATTGGCTAAAAAGAGATAGACCGTAAAGTTGGCCAATCAGAAGCAGCGTTGTAAACATTTCCTTGATATTTCATTGGTTTAGCACGCCACGTTGTCTTGTACTCTCCATGTCACAAGGAAATATGAACCACAAGGAAATATGAAGAGTCAATTTCATGAATATATATCGTCATTTGGCGACTCTTGACGACAACAGCAAGAGTCCCATGTGCATTTGGAGTTAACAGATCAATCGAAAGACATCAGCCAGGCAGTGATGGACACAGCCGTCTACTTACTCTGCTTATCGTAAGTCCAGCTATTTAATAATCTATTTGGCTGTTGACCTCTGGCTTTACAAGTGTCATGTAGCATGCGCAAGTTTGTAATGTTCTGATGGTGGGCAATAAAAAAAGTCATATCACAATTTCCGTAGAGCCAGATCATGATTTTATCACAGTCTGCTGTTGCTGAAAGTTTACGCCTCTCTGTGTTTCATTATATCCACGTATCACTCACACATGACGATGGATGGAACAATAAGAGGAGTGGGTGGTGGAAAGTGACCATAGAGCTGCATTAAACAAACAAACAAAACAAAAAAACAGGAAATCATAATATGGCAATTTGACCAAAACAGCAGATTATCACAAGGAGATTATTATACATTTTTTTTGACATATTGCCTACCCCAGTTCTGATATCCGTGTGCGTTTGGTAAATGCTCTGTTTGGCCAGTGTTTGCTGTGTAAAGGTGACAGTTTGCCTTTGCTGCTTTGTTGTGGCTGACTCTGAAATTGACATGAGTCTGTTTTGGTGCTTTTGAGCTCTGTGTAGGAGAAGAGCCGATGACTAATGCTGGTCCTGGGTGTTTCTGGTGATTTTCAGGACTGTATATAGCTCTTTTGAATCTCTTTGTTTGACAGTCATTATATACTATTTCAAACTTGTGTTGAGTTTTAATGGGCCCTATCTAATTGGGTTGATAATGTTGTGGTAAGCACTATTTATTTTGTAGTCCCCCTGCCCTAAGTTATCAGCAGCCATCACTGATAATAATGAAATAATTTTTTCTCTGAATACTGAATATTTTGCCGTCAAATTCTCAAAAAAAGGTTTTACAGCATCAAATATTAGTGAGTTTGTTTCCTGTATATTTGTTGTGGTTAATAATAATACTTGTACTTTTTCAGTGGTAATACAATAGGTGTAAGACATGTCTATGTGGTGGCAATTGAATCCTGCTCAGACTGCCATTGTGTGCTTTGGTAAGACATTTTTTTGTTTTATTTTGTGATTGAACCACCAACAAATGGCTCATAAAAACAGGAACACAATGAAATGTTTTACTTAATGTCACAGTTCAATTGTAATCAACAGTCAGATTTGAGTATCATGTGCTCAGAAGCTGTTCTTTGTGTGCAAAAGGATGCCTGCAGAGAGCCTATAGATCAGTCTGCAGTTTGAGGTCCATTATAACCTCTACAGGTCATCTGCATCTGCTGTGAAAAAAGTCAAGAGAACATATGATGAACATTTATTTATTTATTTATTTTTGTCAGGGGCTGCCGTTTAATCAACTAAACTGCGACTAAACCCAAAAACCAAAAAAAGAAACCAAAAACAACCACGAATGCTCTCACACAGATCAAATTGTAGTTTTCAGGCACTATACTACCATACTAAAAAAATATATAGTATAGCAGATTGAGTAAAAGTATTGGGATGATTGTAGTTTTCTATTTATTGCTATTTGCATTGTGTATCATTAGCCACAATAACAGGGGCATTTCTCATTTTTATATTAGGATAAGGGAAGTTTTCACTGGGGAAAACCAAGGTTATGGTCATGCAAAAATGTTTGATGTTGTTGCAGCCAAAACATAGCACATATTGTCGAAGTGGCAACAGTGTAGACAGACCCAAAAAGTGAACTTGCACTTGAGACAGTAGTGTTTAGTTTCCATAGCAAACCTGTCTCATTACCAGAGCCCAAACCAAACTTTGAGGCGGGACCATGTGCGGTGGAGCTCTAAAGTGCCACCATCTTTAGACAGGTGCAAATAATTGGGCAGCATGCAGACTACAAGCAGCACAGCGCTGTCTTCTATGGCTCATTACTATTACTCAGTCTCCCCCTTAAAACCCCAAGCGCCACACGACTCGCCCGCATCCTCAAACACAGACTGTAAAAGACCTGCCACTCCCAGAGCTGCTGACGGCTGTTTGGACACATAAATGATTACACTCGGCACATCGCCAGCACCAGGGCACAAGGATCAACACACGGGTGTGACTGAATACCAACACATGCAGATGAGGTTAGAAGACACTGCTAAACTGTGTAGTCAGTATTGTCAAATATTTGGGCTTATCTGATGCTGCAAGCACACTTAGTAACATGACTTTTTATCCGTCAATTTCTGGTGTTTCTCAGACTTATCGTCATCCTTTTGTGGTGCTAAAAAAGTGGGTAATTTTGGAATGTATTTTATTTAAATGGAACTATCTGGACACCCAAGGACACCACACAAAAGCAATTGATAAACACAAATTTAAACCCTTGAGGCAAACAGGTGGGAAATGAATCTAGAATAATTTATTAAGATGTCTGAAGTGTGTGCACAGCAGGAAAAGTTCACAGTTTTGAGAGGCTTATGTGAATTATTCTTATTTTGCCAACTTGTATCTCCATTCTCCACACATTTTATCTTGGTGAGAAACATGATGCAAATTTCTCTGGGGAAAAAACTTTAAAGTTGGTTTTGTAGTTATATATTTTTTTAGAATATTGATGCCAGCCACTGTTATGAAAACATACATTTTGGCATTTTATTAGTCTACACCACAACAATCATATTTTTTAAGTATTTGGACAATAACACACATCAAATGAGCTACATCACCTTATGTGTCCAATCATAAGTGACAATATCTGACTATACTGCAGGAATCTCCAAAAATGTATCTTCTTGTTTCCAATAGACAGAAATAAATGTCAAATTATGACATTTATCTGTGATTTAAAATTCAGTGCTCATCCCTAAGATCTATGTGATATTTGGGTAGAGAGTGATATGAAAGAAAACTCCCAAAGGAAAGTAGATTTTTGTGCCAAGGACAATGTGCCTGTTCAGTGGTGACATTTTTGCCCTCACAATTTTAGTCTGACTTGATTAGAGTTTCCACTGCAATTACAGCTCTTATTGCAGCTCATAGCAGTCAATAAGCAGTCATAATTACTTAATGCCTTCGACTGGCAATGGAGCAGGACTGTTGTGACTTACAGGGAAATGGGAGGATAAAAGTTCCATGAAGCTGTGGCTATTAGTGTAGTAGCCAAAGGGGATCACAGTGTGTGGCTAAAGGACAATGCTGTGACAATGCTAATAAAGCCCATTACGAGCAGTCCTCTGCCCAAAATTGGATGCAACTAGGAGCAAGCAATTTGTGCACGACCAAAACACAACGGAAAATTTTAAACCTAAAGAACTAACTGCTGCCATATGCATTTTTATAGTGTGTAATTTTCAAATAAGAATATAAGAAGGATCTTGGCTATCTAAGATCTGAGATGTTCCTACCAATTAAATATTTAGTCAAAAAGTGCTGAGGCGGATGATTCAAAGTTCAAAATCAAACACCTACTTCTGCTTAAGTTGCTATTTTGTACTAACTAAATGAGTTCTGCCTTATAGTGTATGTATTAAAAGGATCTTGTAATAGCATCATCCAGACATGTCTCATGTCTATTCCTGCTCTCATTATTATCATGGACCTGTGTAAAGTTCAGTCCTCATTACTGACTCATACTCAATATGCCAAGATATTTAAAACATTTAAATAAAGTAGTTGCTTTATAATATGTTTATTTCACACAAAAATTAACCAGATTTCTGATTTCTGCACCTAAATGCAGCAAATAAACTAGTTTAACCCCCTCTCTCATAAACACGTGATTATTTTCAAAGATTTTTAAGGCAAATTTGTTTCCCTTTGGCTGTGCAATTAATATAATTTTAATTGAGATCAAGATTCAGTCATTTCTAATTATCAGTGATCAGCTTGGGTCTTTAATCGAGAGGTCCACAGCCAATCCTCATTAAAAGCATGTGGTTCGGAGCCAAGTACAGACTTGGAACGAAATAACTGACAGTTATTTTTCAAATGGCAATGAATGAAAGTCTGGATTGTTTCTGTTCAGTAAAGGTAATATAGACAAACATTGTATTGTTTAAAAAAAAAAAAAATAGAATAAAAAATCATGATTGATCAATATCAGGTAAAAAGAAAGTAAAATTGCTTGTGCGTCCATTGAATTAAATGCCTGGTGCGATGGTCCTGAGTCACAACACATGTCCCTTTTTGTCAAACAGAAGGGCAGAGCCTAAATCAACTTCTCAAATACTCCGCACTAATGAGGCTCCAGCACACTCACCAATTACTAAGTCAGGCTGTGTGTGCTGACAGCTAATTACTAAAGCTGAAGAGTGGAAACGCTTACAGGGAGGTGTCTGGCAGCGTAGACACCCACAGTTGGGGTAGACTTCACTTGTCTGATGTGTAAATATGTCCAAACTAACCCGTCCACACCTCAGTGCAGTTCATGGCCACAAAAGGACATGAACCTATAACCCTATAACTACATTTTTATTACAGTAGGCGACAGTGGCTCAGTGGTTAGAGCATTCGTCCACCAACCCAAAGGTCAGAGGCTTGACTTCTGTTATTGTGTCCATAGGCAAGACGCTTCACTCACCTTGCCATGTGTGTGTGAGATTGTTGGTTATCATAACCACTGATGGTACAGATTAGCAGCCTCACTTCTGACAAACCTGTCAAGTGTATCATTATTATAATGTACAATACTGTAGCTGCAGTTAGTTTCAGGATGCTGCGTGTTTGAGCACTTCTCACGTTTGCTGATGAGTGTGTTAGTGTGACCAACTGTGGTGAGGTTAAAAATATGTTTGGAGCAATGAGCTTTGAGACTCTGTGGAGCTTAACCACCTGGAGATGCATTTACTCCTTTATTCACTCCATATTCACTTCCAGCTCTTTAAAGGAACTGCAAAACACAAATGTGATCATTACGAGCACACACACAGTTTCTCTAGGTTGACACATGAGCATCATTGACAGTTGAGGTGTAAATTCATGTCAGCCTATTGGCCCAGATGTGTATGCACTAGGGCTTTGACTCCGAACTTCGTTATTCGAATATAATTCGAATATTTAAAAAAATGGAGATATTCGAACGAAGCCCTTAATATTCGAACCTGTTCGAAAAGTTTAACATGAACATCTCCAACGCGATAGAAGCACAGAACAGACTCACCATAGGCAGAACATCCCTCAGTCACAGAAAGAACACGCATATTCCACTGAGTCCTGCCCTTAAGGAGCAGCTGTTTTTTCAGCGGCTTCTAGTTTATGCAAATGTGGTTTTAAGTTTCTCTTCTGTATAACGTAAACAAATGTGCGCAAAGCTGCATTAAACACATTATTATTTGAGTCCTCCTCGTAGGAAATAAAAATCCACACTTAAATTATCCACCCGCAGCGAACCAAAAATGCGTCTGCTTCTGTGTTCCTTCATCATTTTATCGCGTGTACCACGTGTACCAGTCTCATCAGCCGTGAAAGCAAATGAATCTGCCCACGTAGCATTAAGCGTTCTGTTTTCTTCAGAAACTTTTCTTTTCTTGGATTTATCATCATTGGGCCGAAAATAAGTCCCGTAAGTCCGGGCTGCCAGTGTGTGCGGGTGACGCACATCAGCGGCTTTGACTCATGTTTTGAGCGACAAAAATATTAAAAACGTTTTATTTAAATGTTACAAGATTACCATTATCTACAATTTTAGATTCACATTTAAAAACGAACAAACTAAAATAAAAATACAATGTAATTAAATACTCATTATTATTTTCCAAAGTCACAGGGAGCCACGACAGAACGATGAAAGAGCCACATGCGGCTCTGGAGCCGCGGGTTGCGGGCTGCAGGTTAATATTCGAATATATTCGAATATTAATATTAATAAACAAACGAACTTCGAATATGATTTTTGGGCAAAAGTCAAAGCCCTAGTATGCACCTGCAGTATAAATAAAACAAAACTGTATAGTATTGTGAATTCTGTTCCTGACCTTCAAATTCATTCTTTTTTCCACTTTAAGATTTATTGCTGCTATAACATTTATTAGAAAACCACAGTGCTTTTATCATTGACCTCCAATGTTACTTTTGTTGGGTTTTTCTCCATACTTGGATACACACCGTCTACCTGCTATCAGCTGGATGTAAATGAGCCCATGATGGTGTCTCTCTGCTAACCCTCAGTAACAATGACGCAACTGACATTTACCCAGCCCTGGTGTTGACTAACTCCTTATGAGGGCCACCTAGGTTAAAACAATGCACTACTGATGACAGGCTGCAAGAATTACATCCAGTTATTAGGCCATCAAAGACAAATACTGTACACCTAATTGAAATTATGTTCAAAATTAAGGTATTCAGGATAGGAGTGTGTATGAACAGCATAGATTTTAATTACTACCAAAATACTTGTGAGGCCATTCACAAGGTACCACAGTTCAAAAAGTGACACACAAAACTTAAGCTAACCCACTTAACTAACTAGCTGACTTTTGAATCCACCATAATTTCCAGAATTATAACTATTGTCGCCTGTCGCTGTCAGTCAATTACAGCTTTGTCATGGAACTTGTCATCCATCACCTCTCTAACCACGCTCCCTCTCCCCCACAGCCGCAAAACCATCTGCCCCCTCAGATTCTCCATCCTCTTCACTACCATTAATGTCACTGCCTAGCCCTATAGGAGGAAATACAAACTCTACTACTCTACTGTGTTTTAATTTTTTTTTTCTTTAATCTCTCCTTTACTTCAAGCGAATGCACTTGTCGGCAGACCTCTCCAGGACAGTGTGAAATGAATAGGCTGGCCTCAGCTATTTCCTGACTGGAGCGCCTCCTGGGAGCCCGTGCTCTGTTTTTCTGTGGTCGTCTCTCCTGTTACTAATGCCTGACTGTGTGTAACCCTTATCTCCACACTCACTACACGCACCGATAGGGCTCTGTGTGTAAGCAATTAAAAGGGCTTATTGGCCAGATAAGTGGAGGGGGCGGTCAGATAGAAAGCCACAAGCTGCCAGGATCAGGTCTTTGATCCCATGCACCCATCTAAGCCGTGCACCCAGGGGCTCCACTGTGTAACTCAAACACTACATGCACTCCACATACACAGCTGTGGGTCAAGCAGAACTGAAGAGTCTTCGGATTAGTAAAGGCCAATGGATGTAATGTAATAAGTGCACAGGGCAATCCATTACAAAGTGGAGAGTGCGTATGTTGACATGACAAAGTGTGTTGGCAGTATGTCCAACATATTCTCAGCTTTTATTAATTGTTGTAGTATAAGTAATGAATCATCATTGATCCCACAGTGAAGAAATCGGCATGTCATTGCAATACGTATTACAAAATAAAGTTAATTTAGTAATAATAAAAGTGTTTGCTAAAACTAATAAAACATATTAACAAAGAAAGTAAGAATATGAGTGAAAGTGGACCCAGAATAGTCCTTACTTTAAAGACTTACTTTTTTAATGTACTTATTAGTCTTAAAAGTACAAAACACAATAAAATAATTTAAACTTAAAACACTTTCTTAAATGAAAAAAATAAATATTTTTTTAACAGCGCAGCTTTAGTTCTTTTGTTTTTCTTGTATTTGACCCATTATTCAATTCTTCACACAACATTAATTTAAGGTTTGTATACTGCTGTGTTCCTTCAAACTTGCTTTCAAATGTGATCTTACACTTACTAGTTCCACACTAAGCAAAGACTGCTCTAGACTTGTGATCACAAACACAAATAGGTGTCATGTTTGTGAAGCCATTGTCAGTATCAAAGTGCAGTTCTGCATATTTAATGTCGGCATAATCAGCACAGCATAACCATACAGTACAGGATCAAAATGTGGTTGTATAATTCTAAATAACACATGAAATACCAGAGATAGGCGTATTGGGACAGCTGCACAGATTCCTTTACAGTAGATAATTTGTTCTTATTAAGTCTTATTGAATATATTTTGTGAGAAGCAGTTCATTCTCTCAGTTCAAAGCCTGGCTCTGATTTCCAGCATTAAGGCAGGTGCAACATGATCACAACATGCTCTGCCCAGGGACCCGGAGCTGCAAGCTAATCAAAAACAACGCATCAAATTATCCAGTAAGTGTGCGGGGATCTGATTGGTTCCCACCTCGTCATCTCAGGCAATGCACAGCAGATGTTATAGCACCCTGGATCGTCCTCCAAATACTATTATGAATATTAATGTTCAGAAAGACTTAACAACTCATGTGTGTATCATTTGCATAATAAGAATTTTATGTCACTTTATTCAATAATTGACTGCATTAGTTTACAGGTCACTTGGGCCTAAAGTCATTACGGGTTCAGAAATGCTTTTTTCCCATGTAAAATTACTACTAATATTCAACATCATATTTTCAAACGTGACCAATTTATATTAGGGATTAAACTCCATTCCAGAAACCCACTACATCCATTGAATAGAATGGATATGGGAGATTATATTTTATCTGCAGTGTCGTATCAGTAACAATTTTTGAAGTACGATATATTGCTGTAAATATAAACAATAAACAATAGTAATGAAACTAAACTATAGAGCAGAATTATCCCATTAAAGTATTCTAAATGTACAATATATGTTGTTGAAAATTCCACCTTCTACAGCTCAAATAACCAAAAATGTTTCGCTAGTACAAAGAAAAGGTACATGCGATAAATACTGGCAACCAAAAGGTATTGTTCTATTTATCATTTATTGACCGATAAATCAATATAGCAATTAGTGTGACAGGTTTATTTGAAAGTATTAATGCCAAATACATACTTTTTAATTGGTGTTACTTTTGTGTTAAACTACTCAAATGATTGAATTAGTAATCAAATCGACGGGACAGTGTCAACATTCAACATTACCCATTAATAAAGTGTTTATTTAAACACCATGCACTTATTTATGTGCTTAAAACTTAACAGGTTCTATCCAAATCCAAAAACACTCCTCTATTACTGTACAGACAATGACACCAACAAACAAGGGTTTAAATAACCCATATTAAATAACCATATATATGCTTGTTGAATAATCAGGTCCTGTATTTTTAATGGTTTTCTGTTGACACTCCAGTGTCAATTATTGTTATTAAGTAGCTGAAAAGTAATTATAAGGCTCAAATTATAGGATCAAAATATAGCGTATAATGCACAAGATTAAGCATGATTTTAAAGAGTTTTCACTAGATATGTCGAACCCCCCAAAAAATTCTAACTCTGTATGATAAGGTAAAAAAAAATGTAAATATAAATACATTTACATGTAAATATAAATAAATAATAAATGTATTTATTTATAAATAAATAAATAAATAAATACATAAATACATACATACATACATACATAAAATATAATAAAATAATAAAATAAAATAATAAAAAAAATGTTTTGGTCTCTGGTCAGATACAGTCTCTGCATGTAATGCTCTAGTTTTTTAACCATAAGATCTATGGCTGTAGTAATCAACTATAAAAGACATTTGGTCAAATAAGACTACATCGACCAACTGATCGACTAAATGACAAAAGGCCTAATAAGATCACCAATTTCATACTGTTGTGCCTCTGAGCAAGACATGCTTCCCACAGCTTGTTTGTATGTCTAGTTGTGATTGTGTGTTCCGCAGGTTGGTGACGGCCACAGATCCTTTACCAGCAGCTTTGACTAACAGCTTCACTTTACGAAAATGTCCAAAAATAAGGTACATCCAAAAACACAGGTAACATCAGAAATTCATTTATGTGACATATTTTGAATTGGGACCTTGCACTAGTAACACCACCAACAAAACAACATGCGATTGTTGTCCACCATCTATTGTACACTATGTAACCTTAATACTATTGCACCCTGAACTTTGATTGAAAATAATCTTTCTATATTCTAATAATGGAGTTGAAGTCTCACACAGTGCTGAACTAAATATAGTAGTATCAGAACAGCGTTGGTTAGAGTATGTTGAGCGTGCTATGTGAAATTGCACTGGCTGCTGGAGAAGACCAGTACACACTAACCCTGACCGGTACACACTGGAATGTGCTGTACACTTGTGGTCCATCTTTTGTTGTAGCTGATAAACAGGATAATGGGGGCGACATCAAACAACTGCAGGTCCACACCGAACAAAAATATGCAATGAATTTTATCAAATAAGGTATAGATAAAGTATAAATAAATAGTGATAAAGTATGGATGAAAGGATAATAGTGGGATTTATAATTAATTTAAAATGTTTGTATATTACCCTTATTATTTTGCATTGTACACATACATATGTAAAACTAAAAGATATCCTTTATGCCTAACCCTTGTTCGTTTGGTTTTACGCTTGTCATCGTATATGCAACTTAACTGAGTTATGATAAGTACGCTTTTGTCATTCCTGTGAGCTGTCCTGCAAATCAGAAAAGAACTGGCTGATATGATGCCGCAGGGAATTGTGGCAGAAGAAGTAGAAATGACAGTTATTACAAATTGGCCAAACGAGTCTGCAAGGCCCACTTCTTAAAGAGTTTCTTTTTCATAATATCCATTTTCTTAGAAGTTAGGTTAGACAGAACCATTTGTTCAAAAACAACAATAGCTAATGATGCGATCTGACCCCGAGTGCATTGTACTCAGTGCAGTGCTGTTCCTCTCATTGGTTCACAGCAATTAACAAAGTTTACTGTCTACTTTAGAGTTACTAAAGTGCTCTAATTGGGAAAGAATTGATCCAGTTTTTTACTTTACATAACAACAAGCTTTGGTTAAGAGGATTATGTAGGCTAATCCTTTATACCGTCTCCAATGCAGATAACTTTAATATATATATAATCTGAAGTTACTTGCATTCAGACAAAATATTTATAAAAATATGAATATAGAAATTTAATATCACATTTTTACACAGCACATTAAAGGGTAATACCAGTGATTATCTTCATTACTAATAATGATGGTTATACCACTATGTAACTTTTCTGTTGAGGGTCTGCCACCTGCTTGTCTCCATGGAGATATTAGTGCTTTGCCTATTTTGTTGTGAATACCTTGATAATGAGATTGAGGTGATATTATCTCAATTAATACAGTAAAACTTCTTTAAAACTGTCAGACAGATGTGAAATGACTGTAATTATCTGCAAAAATATCACTTTTTTCATTTATATTGAGCTTGCAGCATTTTTTACTATAGACTATATGCTTATTCCAGACTAGGACCCTCCACTCCAACAGTTACATAGAGTACCTTTAAACTGGATTTCAATATGGCAAATCAAGCTTACAGGCAGAGAAAAGTAAAAGCATTTTGAAGGTTTGAAACAAGAAGCTTGTAGCATGGCAGGATCCAATCATTTGTAAGATTTTTCTCCCATTTTGAGTTGAGAGCACCAAAATCAGACCTAAATTGAAGTAAAGTCAGAAAGAGAGGTGTAATTCTGCAGCTCTAAGCTCTACAAGCCGCCGCGTGCTGTTAGGAGAATTGTCAAGAAGCTGGAGAAAAGGACGTTATTTATAGCAGCGTCATATTCAGCTTTAAGAAAAAGGTTTTGGTTGTTAGTCATTTATGGTTACATTACTACTACGCCAAGGCTGGGTATTACTAGTTCGGTCTTTTTGATATCGTCATTGTGGAAAAGGATTCATAAACACACCTTTGACACCACATAATTATAAGTGGCAGCATATATGACTATGAACGGAGACGGAGACAAGGAGACAAAAGCCCTTCTCAGACATCCACAATTTTAATATGTCTCTACTTAAACAAGTAAATTAAACATTGGTTCTATGTCTATATACTACAAGTCTATATACTATAAAGAAAGTTAAATAGTTACCCATAGATGGAAAACAAATCTGCGAATAAGAGGGTAGGCCTGTCACGATAATTACTATATTGACTTATTGTTTAATATATGAAAGCTTGAACAATATATTTTGGGGCTAAACATTTATTGTGGGTACAATTTCTTTACAGTAGGAGGAAGATATTTGCAATTTTTATATAATAGCGTAAGATGTTAGCGGTAGAGGATAGAATAAATAACTTCTATGAGTTAACGCTGCTATTTATATGTTGCAACTAATGCCTTTTAATTACACAGTAAATGTAAAATTGGTTTACTGGGATTGCCTTGCTTTGAGTCAGTGGGCTCAATATTATTGTTTATTGCAATATTTCTCTGTAGCAATATATTGTGCTTCGAAATGTGTTATTACGACAGGCCAAGATGAGGGTTAAAATAATTGAAAGACAAGCAAAAAGTGTGCTGTGATTTTTTTATTAACCTTAAAATGTCCATCAAGGCTTAATATAGTCTGAACGTGGGGAGTTATTGTGTATCTTTAAGATCAAATGTGGAAGATAACTACATCATAAGGAACACAAAAATGTTTATAATTTTGATCAAAGCTTTGTCTACAGTTCTTCAGTATATAAATAATGTCTAGTATGTGATAAAGCCATCTCTTATTAACGCCTTGGAATAGTTTAAACCCTCATATGAATATTATTTCAAGGGAACTGATATAGCCTATTAAATAGAGTAGTTGTATTACCATAAATATAATGTTGTGAGACAGTGTTTAATACTGATTGTCATCTATTCTGCCCACTGCGCTCATCCTGTCCTTCCTTAAAGTGGGCAGTGATGCTGCAGGTGAGTAGCTCAGTGTTGGGGCAGCTGCAGTCTGTCACCATGTTTCATCATATACGGGATAAGGACTGACTCCAGGCCTGAGAGTACCAGGGCACGTCGATAAATCACTATTAAAATGAGCTCACTTCCACCAGCTTCAGTGCACTTCCCGAACGAAACAACTAACGAAAGGCTACTCCACAGCTTTAAAGTTAGAGGTAGACAAGTCAAATCTGTTAAAACTACCTTCTCTAAATGTGATAAATGTAATAAACATAGAAAAGCAGAAGTCATCAGCATCCAACTAATCATAGATCCAGTGCAAAGCCTACACTTCTTCCAGGCATATCCTTAATATATTGAAAAGAACATACTGGTTTAATAAAAGGTTGTAACTGTTAAGTATTGACAGCTCACTGTTTCCACAAGCTTTCAGATGATACACAATAAAGCGAACAGTACTGCGCGCACGTTAATGGGAAGTATAAATATTAAGGTGGGAAAATATTAAGGTGAAAATGTTCGTGCATAACTTTTGGCATAACATGTATTTCTAGGTCCATAACGTAGGTTTGTCAAGTCGAAATGTATAAGCTGATAAGACCCTGATGTAAAAGAGTGAAAAAAGAAAACGAAACTATATTTCCACTACAATAATGACGCATCGTTGTCATAGATATTTGATTGACAGTAGCAGGTGTTTGGCTCTTACCTGTAGGCGTCCCACTCCCTTCCCGCTCTTTCACGCCCTTTTATCGCATCTGCAGAGTGCTACAATCCACGGCTGACCCGATGCGGTGAACACATTGGCGCGTTGGACCGGGGCAAATAGGCTACACTTTGGCGCAGCGGTCTTCGTTATGGTTAAAAAAAAAAAAGATTTTAATAGCAATCGGGGTAATTGTATGGCATCTGTACTGGCATCTCAGCTGACGCACATGGGGTGGTCCTGGTTTTCCAACCTTCTTAGATGTCGCTAAAATCCTTGGCTCTATTAAACAGAAGCCCGGAGGATGTTGGGTACGTCCCGGTGCCTAATAGCCTCCTCCTGCATCCCCCACACGTCTGTTAAACCCGTGTGGAGCAGACCCGTGTCAGTGCTGTAGCCTCAGTGCGCGCTCCTCCGTGTCTCTCCTCGCTCTGACAGCTCCACTCCGCGCGCACCAACTTTTATGGAGTCTCCGACAGCTTCGTTGCCGCTCCGCACGTCACAGTCCTGCCGCATATTCTCATACGTGCACACTGATAACAAAATGAAGGCTTGATGAAGGGAAAATAAGGGAAAATGGTCCGGTTTTTACAATTAACTGCAATAAAATGGACATAGGCAACTAGCCCACTAAATTTGCCTAATTACGCGAATTTATTTATTTGTTTTATTTTTTAATTATTATGATTATTATAACAAATTCAAATATTTATGTTTCAATGTGGAAATAAAGCTTCTTTACTTATACCTTTTTAAAAGAGGATACTGCGATGTTTCCAGGTAGTTTTTTTTCAAAGACTATACAGCAGCGCCATCTAGTGGTTATCAGATTTGCAACCAGTATTTCTGATTACAAGTAACGGCCATCAAAATGCCAAACATCTTAGTCATATACAAATATAGTACATGTAGCTGAAAATGTTAATTGTGATAAACTGGGATTTTTACTAATTAAAGGTAACTGGCAATAGTTTATAAGATACACATAAGAGATCAAGAGGTAAACGTAACGGTACCCCATTCATCCCATTGTTTGCATTTCAGAAATATTTGATATTTTTTCAAAAAATTGTTTATTTGTGTGATTGAAAACATTCTTGTCACACAAGCACACACCCATATTTTATGAACAAAAATCAACTCTAGAATTCACATGTGAACACAAAATCATGACGGTGAAATAAGCACTAGCTGATTGAATCTGTAGTTTATTTTAGGAGAAAAAATATGTTTAATGTCTTAAGCGGCGCCCATTGAAAAGTACTGTATAAATGAATGTGATTTTTGGGATGAGGTGTGGTACTCCTGTCCCATCACCCCAAGGCCACCTTAAAGAGGCCAGATGGAGGCTCCGTTTTGCGATTGTCCATGCTGCTTTTGAAGGCATTGAGGCTAGACCCAAATGGACCAAAACCAGACCCAGATTAGTTCATGTTATGTCCAACTGTTGTTTCACACTCCTCTTTGATGTAAACTGTTTCATCCATGTCAGACTCAAGATGCTCCAAGCGCTCAGCCTGACCGTTCATAATCTCATCTGGGGTCTTCATAAACCTGAAAATCAGAGTTTACAGGGTATAATGAAAATAAAATCACCAATAAGCATTAAAATATTAATGGAAAAAATAATGAAATTTAGGATTACCTGAATAGAAGTCTCTGCCCAGGTTCTTTCCTGATAATGTTGAGTTTGTAGTAGTGTCTCAGTGCTCTCGACATCTTTTCGTACGTCATATTTGTCCTGTTCTGTAAAGGAAACACAAGCAGCTATTATAATTCATAAATAGTAGTAATATGCAAAGTAAGTAATAAATGAAAATACTCTTATGACTCTAATGTATTGGTGCCTGTCCTTATGATAAAATGAATAAAACAGAAACCATTTTGTTTTAATATACATTTAAATGTATAAATTGGACAACACTAAAAAGATAAAGGAAAGGAATGACACTGCTATTTTACAACCCACTTGTAGACGGCAGATGAAATTATCATGTTTACATTTCTTTATATGGACTAATCTAAGTTGCCAGAAGCCAGATAGAGAGTAGCCCAATCTGGAATTGTTCTTGGTGAAAGTGTTGGGGGAAAGGTGGAATGTTTAGTAGAATACTTCCAACAGACTGAGACAGTGGAACAAGCTTAGAAATGAAACTTTAGGAAATAGTTTGAGATTCACAAATGAACAAAGCACTTCCCTCTGCTCTCTTTTCATAAACAAAATAGTATGATTGTCACTGTCACCACCAGTTGATGTGAGCTCAAAAGTAGCATAAAAAGGTTCAAAATGGACAGTTTGTGAATTGTAAATATTGCTGTGCAATATACTGACAAATCAACACGAGGATCCTCCATGTCGCCATAATTGTAGCCTACTATGCACTTACTTTGTGATTGCCCCAGAGCCTGGCCAGGCCATTGGGGTCCATGATGCGGAAGACTTTGCTCTCAGGATCCTCCCAGCGGATGTAGTTTTCGTACCGGCTATCAGACAGGAGCTGGTAGACGTAGTCCCAGAGTAGCCTGCAGTCTATGAGCACACCATGATAACATCATTATCTTAATATTCAGACTCGCAATACAAGAAATCACATATTTCATCAGACCTCTGAATCCACTTGTTTTGATGAGTGTAATAAATATAATCAATATTTTATTTTGTAATTGTATAAACTTCTTTGTTGCTGCCTCACCAACACTTGGTCTCCCGACTCTCACCTGCTATCCGTCCTATGGGCATCTGCTGCTCCTCTGGTGGCGACACAGGCATGATGATGTTTCTGTACAGTACATCCTCCTGTTTTATGAGGTGCTGTTGCTGCTGCGGGGCAAGTGGGTGGAGCAGGCCATGGGCTTTACTGTCCCGGCCATTCTCCATTTTACCCTGAGAGGGGGGTCCCGAGCGCCCATGTCTGAAGTCCATCCCCGCTGTGCTCCTGTTGGGGCTGAGCAGCAGAGGGTTCATTATGGCACTGGGCATGAGCTGGATGACCCGTGGAGGACCAGCCTCCTGAGGGCCTGGGCTCCCAGGGCAGGGGGCCTCTTTGGGGGTGGCACAGCGGCCGTTGGGGGCGGCGGGGGACACAGACAGTGGGTATACATCTTCAGGTAGGTGGTGGTTGCTGTCCGGCAGCTGGGAGAAGGACTGCAAGTGTTCCTCATTAGTGGGACGGGAGATCTGCTCTGGAGAGGACTGTCTGGGTGTGGTGTGATGAGGAGAACGAGACCGGTGTCGCAGCTCAATGGTCGGCGTGTGCTGGGGAATGGGCTCTGGTCCTCTGGATGTCCTCCGTACCATGTCTGTGGACAGAGAACGTAAGGTAAAAGAAAGATCCACAACTGTTCTAATATGCTTGTCTTAAGGTGGCAGAGCAATAAAGAAACAACTGTTAAGAAACAGAATAAGTTCAGAAAATAAATCATAGTTGAATATGTATTTTTCACAGCTATGCTATTCCACCAGTATAGTGTTTAGTGTAGTCTGTAGTTTGTCCACTAGATGTCACTAATATCAAATAGTATACATGAGGGCAGGTTATAATGCATGTGTTAAATATTGTACTATTCACACAAAAGACAATCTGAGCTTGGAAAGCAATTTATAATGACCATTTAAAATATATATAGTAATAATAATAATTAAATGTGTGGATTTGATTTATTTTTAGACAGCTAGACATTTTACTATGTACCTCCGAAAAAAACAAACTAAATACAATTCCTTGTAGAACAGGTTTTACTAGCATTGTCTGAATGCCATTGAATGGTATTTCTTAAGATAAACTCATAAACTCAAGTATGTCAAGTTGCCACAAATGTTTCTACACTTTCTGAGGAATACAATGGGCCCTATAATAAGTTTAGGGCAATGTATATTATTAGAATTGGAAAGCTTTGCCTTGATTTAATCAAAGTCAATGCTAAAGTCTGGTACTGAACTGACCATCCAGCTTTATGTGTGGCAATGCAACACTGTCTGGCTGCAGGTGAAAGGAGTTCCCAGGAAAGTAGGCCGAAGGGAAGAACGCATGGGGCTTCCTCTGCTTCAGGATGTGCTGCAGCAGTTCATAGAGGACATCACCTGTGACAGACAAGGTCAAAGATCACCATGCATAATGAATCATAACATGGTGCCACAAACTGAATCAAGTTTCTTTTATTCTTTGTGCAGTTTTCATGGCAGCTGTGGGTTTGAGCAAGTAATTAGAAAGTCGCTTCTAAAATAAAGTCTAAATTTTGAAGTGTCAATGGGTCACACAGCCTAATCTAAGCTTTATCATTTCTCCCATTCCTTCAAATCCATCAACCTACTCTACAATATACACAGGTGAAAACAGAGTGTGGCTAGTCCTGTATAATGCAGAGGCTTCATCCTATAGAGTCTGAGAATAGTGTATCTCCTCTCAGATCTGGACCAGAGCATCACTGAGCTCCAGCACACTGTGACCAATGACCAACCTAGACACAGCAGAAGGGGCTGGATATAATGTTCCAGGGGGTTTCTTTTGGGTTTAGGTTGGGGGAATGGAAGCATAGGCATCCTTTTTGTATTTTCTTCCAATAACTGCAAGCATATACTCAACACATGAGGCTGGGTGTTGTGGTACACCACACAGCCTACCAGTAAACATACCCCGGTGTTGGGGTTATCCCATTGTTGCTCTAATGAACCTGCTGTTTATTTCAGTACCACCTGAAACTTTTCAGCAACCTCCTGAGTTACTGAACTGACCGCATCCATGTTCCAGAGGTTCACACTTCAGTTATAAAGTGTTCCTTCAGTTTTTGTGACGTGTGTATTTTTAAAGGTAACTGGGTCATCCATCTTTACCTCTCTTATTGCCTGTAACAATTTATATTACAGTGGTCAGACAGTAATTGCAGCAATAGACAGTTATTAATTGGGTATTTTAATCAATGATCTCTGCAAAAACCAAACTGTCTGTTGTTGTTCACTGAAAATACCAATAAAACTTTAGATTAGACAAAAAAAAAAAAAAAAAATGAACAAACCAGCTTCAAATAGGCTTTGCAGCAAGTGCGAGGCTGAAAATGCCACTTGTTAAGTAAATGAGCCACACACTTAATGCTGTGTAGTTTGTGATCACTCTATGGACTCTTAAATTTACTCAACAGTACATTTATGAGTCACTTATTTTACAAGACATGCCACTTAACACTGCCTTTGACATGCTATCTCTCTTACACCAACAAGGAAATGATTCTCAAAAGGAAAAGGAGGAAACTCGTAGAATAACACACCCTTTTCACTTCTCACTTTTTGAGTGTTAAGCATTGATTAGATTTGAGTATGATTTTTTTTCCTGCAAGATAAAAACAAAAATGTACGTGAAGGATACAAAGCTGTTAATATAGAATATAGGGAATATAGAAAATACAGAGGCTGTACTGGTATAAAAGTACAAACGATTTGACAGTTGTGACAGTCCTATCACAAAAGTTGCAATTAATAAAGTAATATATACAAGTTAAATATTTTATTATTGTGACATAGTGTTTTCAAAGACAAATGTCTTACAAGGCTTAGCTCGCAGTTAGACATAGAAAAGTGTGGATTTAAATTTCATTAACACATCCAAAAACATAGCCTGTGTTTGTTTGTAGCTGTTAGTTATATAATATGTGATACGTAAGGAGATATTTGTTATTGTGTTACATGCAATACAGTCCACCCTTCTATTAGCTATTATAACAAATAGAAATGTTCTGACTCGAATTATGCAACGTACAGATCATTTGACTTTTACTCTTGTGACATTTTGCTACCATTTCTCATAAGTGGAGACTGTCACACCTCTTAATATTTCACAATTGTTATTTATTTCCCGCTCTTACACTGATGACAAAGTCACATGATTATAATTTTACCAAAAAACAAAAGTCAAAATCAGGAAAAAATTATGGAAAAACCCAATTGAGTTTGATTCTGTAGCTGAGTGGAAAGTATAAACAGTATATATAAAGTATAAACTGACTATATCCAATATGTTCCCACATTGTACGATACCAAGTCTCTTGCCTTATTTATTGATTATTGAGCACTTAAGTTGTAAGCGGTATTGAATTTTAGAGTGGTTGAAGGTACAAATTGTCAGGTGTAAGGTAAGTAAATTGTGCATTGATTAAGAGGCTCTTTTTGTCGTTGAGAATAAATCTATGAGAAATCACATGTAATGAAGGTTGTTTTGAAAATGTAGCTTTGAAGGTCCAATATTTTGCACCCAGTAACATTTTCTCATGAAAAATACACCTGAATCTGCATGTCATCAGATTTTCATTTGTGTATGTTTAAGTAATCCTGCTTTTTCTGTCTCGGCTCAAAACGTTTACCCTTCACCTCTTTTTGAGGTGATGTCCCTCTGCGTTATTCAAGCCCTTTCACCTTCACCGAATTAAGTTTGAGCCAACCTAGAATCAACCTAGTTCTATGCAAGCAGCTACCATTTTAACTTGATAAAACTCTTGGTCTTTACAGTTTTTTGATCTTCAGTATACCAACAGCTGAAGTCCTTGAGCCCTCTTTTGGTGTTTGTGTATTAACAGCTTTTTAACATTCAGTCTCGACTCATGCAATAAATAAATAAATTAATGAATATATAAATATTGAGACATATACAATGTTAGGTACCAGAGTGTGGCGATCTATAGCGGAAGTCCTCTTTGGTGAGCAGCAGCAGAGCTTTGCCGTTCATCTGGAAAGAGCTGCTGGTAATGGGTCTCAGTGCAAACTCTTTCTCAGCCCATCGCAGCCACTGGGCCACGTCCTCTCTGCTCCAGTACACTGGCTGCAGACCTGTGCAGGAGGGAAAAGACTATTATTATTTAAGAGTTTGATGAAATGATGCAGTAATCCAAAACCTCATCCTTGGACAAAAAATAAATAAATAAATCATATGAAATTTCGTTTGAGCTACACTACTGATGTGTGTGTACATACTGAGAGTACACTAAAGGGACCAATAGAATATAATATACTCCATCATGTTGGCTGCAGTGGTAAAAAATATACAAACCTGTTAATTTTATCTTGTATGTGAGATTCGAGACCATGTGTTTTCTATGATTAGATGTTCTTTTCTGGTGCTTGTCTCCATGGAGATGTTATTGCTTGACTGGAAAGTGCCACAATATGGCAAAATTATCCAACTCCTTGGAGACAAACAGGTGACAGCACTAGACCAAGTTACAGGCCAGATCTGTGGAGAGGCGAGTACGCTCATGGTGAGAAAGCATGTTTTTCAAGGCATGTTTAGAGTGTAGATTGCACACTAGTCACTCACTACAAAACCAGTATTTTTTTTTTTTTTCCCCCATCAGTAAAAAACAGCCTTTACTTTTACATTTAAATTAGCAATATAAAAAGCAATCATAACCTTACAACGTGTCTGAGAAGCAGTTGGTTTGAGGCAGGAAGGAAGGAAGCATGAGCTCAGCGAAGATGCAGCAGAAGTAACTCGGAGAGGAGGGGGTGAGAGGCCAGGACGGAGGTAAGAAGAGAGAGGGGGTGGGTATGGGGCCCGGACGGAGGTAAGGAGGAAGGAGAAGGAAAGGGGGGTGGGGGGGATACAGGAAGGACATAAAGAGGAAGGAGAGAGAAAGGAGGGAGTGGGAGTTGGGGGTGCAGGACGGAGGTAAGGAAGAAGGAGAGAGGATGAGGAGGGGGCAAAGGAAGGAAGGAGGTACAGGCCGTAAAACAGGATATTGAGGAAGTGGAGATAAAAGCCAAAAGGAGGGAGTGATTACGGGAACGGCTGCTTGGATGAAAAGAAAAAAAAAAAAAAAAACACATGGAGGAGGAGACAGAGAAGAAAGAGAGATGAGGAGATGAGGAATAAAGACGGGAGGGGCCTCGATGGGATATGAGAAATATGGAGATAAATTTGATATGATCTTTGCTCCTTCAGCTCACATGAGGAAACTGAAAGTTTATTAGTTTGTTTTGGCACATCACAGAAGGAAATGGATGCACTGTCCTTTTCCGGTGATTTATAGAGAGCAAAGCATCATGGGAACAGAAGTGTGAAATATCTGTAAACAGCGAAGCGTTGAAGATTTATATTGAAAAAGAGGCAAGTATTGTGCATTTGGTCATATCACAGTAGAGTTGGGAGAAATATTGAAAAATACATAATATTGCTGTTAAAGGAATTGGTAATATTCAAGTGTATTGTCTAAAATAAAATGTTGCAAAAAGAGAACATTAAGAACAACAGAAAGTTGATGAGAAGCTGAAGTGTAATCTGTCTAAAAATGGATAAAGGGAAATTTGCGTTTCATTTTACAGCCCATGCACAAATTGTAGGACTCTCCACTAATGCATTACCAGGCACATTTTAGCATATGATGATGATGATGATGAATTGCCATATTGTCTGAAGATGTTCATCATAATACTAAAAACAAACCCCATTAGGTTCAATTCAAGTTTTTATTCTTATTTTTCACCGTACCAAGATTAAACACTGGTTTATCACGGCTGTGGGCTGAAGTTGTAGCTGCTTATTTCTGAAGAGTGAAGACAAATGTCCTGTTTTATGAACACAGTACACATTTGGTGAACACAGCAACCAGAAAGTATAACACTGATTTACAAAGACCCCATCGTCAACATACCCCAGTGTCATCAGTCCACATCTCCACACTGAAAAGCCACCCTCCTTTTCAAACTTCTCACTTATCGCTTGCCTCAAACACTTCCTCGGGGAGTTGGACAGCTGTTATCTTCGGCCGCCAATGTCACTGTCGCACCAGTAATAGGAACCTTGTCCTTGCTGGCAAACCCCCACCCCACACAGCCACTCATCCAACAAAGGAAGTTTTCATAGAGAGAGAGTAAAAGAGAGAGGGCGCAATCAATATCACGTGAAACCCTGTCCAGATTGCCAGCATGTCACAATGGTATAATATGAAATAGGGTTGCACTGATTCATGAATTAAATAATCGAAATAACCGTACTATACTATTAAAAAAAAGTTTTGTGGACTCTTATTAAATCTTAACATTTTTTTCTGAACATGCTCTAAAACAAATGTCAAAAGGCATTTCATAACAAAGAGCGAAATTATATGGCAAAACAAAGAATAGCAATTAGTGCTTTTCATCAATGATATACTTCTACTTCTTCTACATATATTCTCTATGCAGCATATGTATACACACATGTTTACCTTTTGATATGCTCGCCCCAAAACAAAACCCCTGTAAACTTATTTCCAGAAAAATTTAACATGAGAACATGAGTACAACATGCCGTGCCATTAATGAATAGTAGAAATGTGTGGAAAAATTCATAGATACATCAATAGATTGACAGCTGAAAATGTTAATGCAATTGTAGTACAAAAATCGAAGAAAGTGAACGTAATAAAAAATAGTATATTGTAAAAAATATTATTGTCCATTGTGTCATTTATTGAAAGATAATTATATAATGCAGTATTGTGACAGGCCTATCATCAGCTTACCTTTGCTTGCATCCCTTCTGACAGCCTATTTGACCCAAGTCTCAAATGATAAGCCAGAGGCTGTAGTAGCAGGTTATCTAGAGCAGTGCATGGCTGACAGACTTTGACCCTTAGTGTCTTGACATAATGGCATATCTTAAGAAAGTGTCAGGCAAAGGGATACAGGTGTTGTTCTATGACAGGAACTGTGGGCCAGATAAGGAAATGTGGTGCTCTATATTTCCTCCATTGGTTTCTGTGAATCAACTGCTAAAAGATTATATAAAAAGATAAAATATTACATATTACATTCTCATAAAGGATTTATTTATTTTGGGATGAAAAATAGAAATTAATTCTGTAACTCATTTAGGTTATCAGGGTCTAAAGTACATTAGTATATATCTTTAAAAAATGTTATTCCAGTAGTAATCAGATCCAACCATTATTTTTCCTTCTAAAGCAGAAATTATTGTATAGTAGTTTAAATACTCCCATAGACATAATTGTTGTTTCAGTAATAAGAAGGGAATATCTCAGAAGTAGTTTTAGTAGGTCCAAGTTACTGCTAAATATATGAATGTTCTACTTTACAAAAATTGATGGAAAGGGATGCAAAGAAAAAGAGTCCTCACTACATCAGTGCCTTGATCAATACTGAATCAAGCAGCCATCTGTCCAGCACACAGCAGCTGGACCTGGGTCTCCTGTGGGCCACTTGAGAGCGCTCAGTGTGCAGGGTAGGCAGTAGTACAGTGGGGGTCACAGGGTCACGGCTCCGGTATGCTTCCTCCAGAGTACTGTTGCTCTGCCAAGATCCCTGCGAGATCCGGCCCCAGCCATCTGCACACAGCTCATAGGAGGAAGCAGAGCGGAGAGAGTGGGGGCGGAGGGAAACAAACTGGACCAAACAAATGTGTCCCATAACAGGCCGAGGCAGGAAGTAATCCAGAGCGGGCTTGGTTTCAGGACGGGAAACTTCCCCCAGTGTGAGGTTAGACAATGAGAATGGGATGCACGAGGAAAGAAAGGAAGAGTGTGTTTAGAGGAAAAAGAAGTAAGAGAGACAAAGAGGGGGGGTCTTAAAAAGTTACACTTTTTGCTTGGAAGTTACAGTGCTCACAAGTCTGTTCTTTATTCACTGTCCAATGCAGAGAGAGTGAGTCATTATAGAAGGTGTTCTCCATAAAGATCTTATCGATTTGCTTCATAGTGTTGCAGTTAACGTAATGTTTTTCATAGTCTTATTATAGCGTAAAACACCTGTAATTGAATAAATACAAGATACATTTTAATGCCAAACAATGGAACATTCCAGGCAATAACATCTTTAAGGAGACAAGTAGGTCTAGCTGACTACTCCAAGAGACAAGATACTTACTACCTGTACCTTAAATTTGCAAAAGTACAATAAATTTGCAAAAGTACAATAATAATTTTACAAAACCTGTGTGCCTAGCATTACAGTCACATAATTGCTCAACATCAACTGCAATTAATTGTCTTCTTTGCAGTATTGTTTCAGGGAAAACATTTTCAATGTTCAAAATGACAATTTTTCGTCACCGTTTCCAATGTAAAGTTTTTACTCCTGTTAGAAGTGGACAGATTGACTTCTTGTTGCGTCACTCATAAGCTCCACTTTTCATCAAAATGCTGTGATCTCCTTTCTGCTGTGTGTGTGTTGAGGGCAGAAAAGGTGCGTGCATCTGTGGACAGCCCCCGTGAGTTTGGCAGCAGGACGGAGCTCATTAACTTGTCTGGCTTTAAGAGGGAAGTCGATGGCTTCTGTACCGCAACAGCGAAACAAGACACCAATGATCTCATCCTCCTCTTCCCTTCATTCATCCAGGGCGCTTATGAGTTGCCCTGGTAACTCTGTTCACGGCACAAGCTTCCCACAGAAAATAATGTGTCATCAGAGAAGATTAGGAGCCCACGGTTTTGACATGAGCGTGGATTTTTTCTGTAGCGTGGTGTTCTGCATACATGTGTTTCTGAATGTAAATCTAAAAACAAAAATGAGTTCTGAATTACTATTGGTATAGAGCAATGGCAGTCATAAAGTAGGAAGCATGCAAATGCCTGCCTATTCATTTGATGTAAGAAATTGATTCCATTATTGATTGATTCCAAATCAAAACTTAAATTTTAAATTATGTACATGTTCACTCACAAATAAAGGTTTTACATATCTTTTGTTGTTGTTGTTTAACATTGAAAATTTAAATAATTGTATTGTGAGGAGACAGGGATTACAATGACACAATTGACAATGAGAGTAAATACAACTTGCTGTCCATCCCTTGTTTATTCAGTTAAGTGACATTTGTCCATCTTTTGTCCTTTTTTTTAAGTGTGTGTTTTGTATACATCCCCCATGAACGCAAATACCTTGATTCCATTTCTAAACAATCAAAAAAGCAGGAATTGCAACCACCGGGCTTCCCGGTTGTATGCAAAGTATCACAACTATATCTTTACTGTTAACAGCAGTTCCCACTATATTGTCAGAGGACACCACAATAAAACAAGAAGCTTGCTTCTCACTTTCTCTTTGTGTTTCACTGAATAGTGTAAAATAACTGGAAACAAGAATAATATTAAAAGTTAATAAAAGCTGTACACCAACTAAAGATACATCAGTGACTGCAAATCAAATCCAATCTAATTATACATCCAGTTTAAAGCATGTTGAACTCTTATTGAAAAGAAACAACAGATGTCTGCATTTGAAAAAGTGGGACTTTGCTCTGGGAACTGAAAGATTCTTAGTCACGCTTTCTTCTGTAAATGTTTATCTTTTTGGTCAAAGCTGCAGTGGGCGGATATTGGTGTAGCTATCTCAATAGAGAAAAGGATTTTCTTTCTTCAGAAAAGAGGAGGAGGAAGGAGAGAAGCAAGGAGAGAAGAGGGAAGAGGAGGTGATTTGTTTGTGACCTGTGAATCAGGTCTTCTGTCTAGGACACTGGCCTTCTCCACATTCAGTCTAGAATTTAAGGCAGTATAATCAAAATCAATCAAAATGGTTACAACACCCGTAGTAGATAATGATCAACTGAACAATAACAGCTAGTAATACAGACATTTAATAATACACTAAATGGCCCAAGTAAGCACGGAGGAGTTGCTGTATATTCAAATGCAAGTCAAGCAATTCACCTACTACACAAGACCTGTCTGATCAAAATAAATAATGCTGTAGTGCCTTTGAAGTTACTCAAAGTGCTTTACATTACATACACTGTTAAGTGTTGTCGATCTATCTAACCTGCATCATCAGAGATTAGTTTGAATTGCGCCCTACAGTAGAAGCATGGTCAGACTTGAATGACCAATACTCCCACACTGTGTAGAATGCATTTGTCAGGGTCCCATGGTAAATTAACTTTTTCTATGCAAGACATTCAGACTCTTCCGCCTCGCTTTATTCTTTGATGAATAATTTCTACAACATTAATGAGTGTGTGCTTCTTCGTAGTAACTGACAGGTGGCAGGGGTGAGAACGGAAAAGCCACCTTTATATTTTTTTGTCCAGTGAAACTCTCTTGTCCACTGCTTCCTCCTCCGGTGTGCACGTGCCCTCCCCGTCCGGTCCAACTGGACCTGGTCCAGTCAAAACAAACATTAAGCAGCTCATCAATCACACACACGGTTATGAGCAGGAAGTGGCTCGACCTGTTTCTGATAAGTGGCTGGGGCAGGAACAAGCCGACTCTTGTACTTAGTTCCTGAATTTGCCTCTAACTGACACTCTTCCTTTTGTTCCCATGCCAGTTTTTTTTCTTCTATTTCTACTTCCTCAACTACTACAATATGTACATGCTTGAAATGCATTTGTTTGTTGGTCTCAATCCTACAAACCAAACTTGTGAGTCAAATTTTCCACAATTAGAAAGTCCAGCCAGAATATTAGCAAACTGCCTCTCATTAAAGCAACTATTGTTTCCTGCCGTCATTCAAACTCCTCTAATGATAAACAATGTGACGAGGTTTTCATGACATATGAAATACTTGGTCCAATGGTCATATGTATTTGCTTCTTAAATGAAAATCATAAATCAAAAGCTGTGATAGTTCAATATTGGTAAAAAAAAAAAAAAGAAAAAAAGAAAAAAATTTATAAATTTTTCCAATTTTGCCAGCCCTGGTTTAAACCAGGTCAAAAGGTCATGTTGTGTTTACAAGACCAGAGTAAAGGGCAAAAGAATGAAACATGTCCATTGTGGTTGGAAATGCAGCACTACCCATACAAAAGTAAGTATACAATAGAGAAATAAAATAGATTTAAAGCCGCTCGCGGCAATGACGGCCCTCGCTCCAGCGCGCACGCCCCTCCCACTCGCCCGCCGGGGACTTGCGACCGCCCTGGCATGCCATCCTCTCTTCTCGACAGGTGCCCAGACCGACAGCTCCTCCACCAGAAAAATTACATAGTGTACCTTTAAAACTGGATAATGTGACTGATTCTAGAGGCAAACTATAGAAACTAGGACACAGGTCACGTGACTTTTATGATCAAGAGCACTGTGAGACTAAGACTGTGCATAAAAACAGACGCTCCACCAGAAAAGTTACATAGTGTGCCTTTAAAATTATTAAAAGTGAATGATTTTAGAAGCAAAATTATAAAACCTAGGGCATAGGTCTCATTGACTTTTATGATCAGGAGCACGTCAGTGAATGTTTTGCAAAGATTCATGAATTAATGTCAATGTCATTTTTTCCCCCCATAGTAAATTTTGTGCATTCCTATAGGTGGTGCTGTAGCACTGATAATTGTGTTTGACGCATCAATGGAATCAGGGTCATGCAGCGTATAAGTGATAGAAATTTCAGCACAATCAGATTAAGCATGTGCGTGTAATTATTTTTAAAATATTTTTTGCCAACAGTGTAAATTGCCCCATGTCCGTAATATATTTATTTGCTTGTAATCATGCATACAATTTAATCCCTGAATTTGACCAAAATCCAATAATGTTGCCATTTCATGTCTATGGTAGGGGGCGCTTTAGTGTTCACTTTTATTATATTTCATATTTCAATACATTGAGGCCATGATCACACAATTGTGATTTGAATTTGAGCTCTCTAGGCCAATACCTGTGGCCGTGAGAGGTTATCAAAGAAACAGCAAATGAAGGTGTTATTCGCCGGCGTGCTGCAGGCAAACCGTAAGGAGTATCCCAAAAACGTGGATAACTGTGATGTGATGTGACATGTCACATCGACAGGCAGCTCAGGTCAGCTCAGGCAGGTCAGCTCATCTGAGCTCAGTTGGACCAAAAACCAGGGACTAGATGTGTTTTGCCAACTCTCAAAGTGGCGGAAAAGTTTTGATCCAATATGGCCGACTGTTCATCATAAGGGCATGTGCCAATTCATCTTTTGGCTTGTCTCATTGTTCTCTATCACTGTTCCGAATTTCGTTTGCCTACGACAAACTGTGCTTGTCCCCACTCCCATAGCGGTCCAATTCTAGGCGGCGCTGTTTTGTCAGGTCGCTTCAAGCATTGTCGCAATGCCCATTTGATCAAATTTCAACATTTCGGGGGTCAAAAATGTGATTATATGTGGGGAAAAAGAATAATAAGAAAAAACTGACGAAGAACAATAGCCCTCACCGTTAACTTTGTTACTGGCGAGGGCCAAATATGTGCAAAATAGGATCTAAACTGTGGGGGTCACAAGGCACCAAGTTTGGGTTCGTGAGAGGATTTCATGATAAAATAAAGACACTATATGGAATCTATTATGATTTAATTGAAAACTGTATCTTTAATCAAGTCTATAATGCAAATAAACTAGGGCCTGCCCGATATGGATTTTTTAAATAAACCTTACATTTGACTCCATTAGATTTTAAGTGGGGTTTGTTTAGGCTACATTTACTGTTATTTTGCCTCTTTATGGTCATATTTAAAGACAGTAGGTAGATCTAATGGCATTTTTGCATGACATTCTAGCCAGTAAAGGAAGTAAAAACTACCTCTATTAGCCTTTAATGGTAAATGCGCGTGCGTCGCAGTAATCAATGATATGCGTAAATTCGGACCATTCACACCTAAATTCACAGCTCATGTACATATCAGTGCATGTCCAGTAACGTGTGTACAGCCACTATAGTCACTTTACAGTAGGCCAATGGAAGAAAACAGGCTGTTTATGTGTGGCATCTTACAGCAGTTAAGCACTAACCAATGAGAAAGAACGAAAAGTTGCTCCAAAACTGACACATTTGCCACACTCACCGCTCACACAGGCACCTCTCAGATCACAGGTCTTCACAACTAAGTGTCCTTTTAATCCTGACTCAAACCAGTTGTTCATAAAAAGAATATAATCCAGCATGTTGACAGCAGCTGTGTGTGTCCTCTGTCTATGGGGACAGTCCTCTCTGCTCCAGATTCACACTCAGATAAAAACATGAATTAGTTTTGTTGCTGGCCTAAACTGAGCTGAAGTTAACTTTTATTTATAGTCAGTATCGTGGATCAGACACAAGAACATTTAAAGTCACTGCCTCAGTGCAGCCTCAGAATCCACTGGTGTAAACAAGAGCATGTGTGTCACATGACAGGGTGCATTCAGGGGCAGTACGGCGTCACAGACAAATTACTCCTCTGATGTCCCACCACAAGGACATTTATCTGTCTGTAAATTGGATTAAATATTGTGAGTCTATGCTTCATAACGAGGTATAACATGCCCACCTGGACTATCGGCCTATAGCAGCAAGATTTAGGCCAATAGCCGATATGTCTCCAAGTGCCCATATCGGCCGATAATATCGGCCAACTGATACATCAGTCGGGCCCTAAAATAAACAATATGAAAACTGATATACTAAATATGTTTTGCCCATTTAAAATCATTAACTGTCAATTTCAGTTTGGGAACCCCTCCTGTAAGATACGAGGAACTTGGAGCGTTATGCAGGGTATAGAAGTTTGAGAATATGTAACATTTATTTTTAAACTGTTATAAGACGATTATTAAGAGTACCAGCTAAACAGAAGACGACTTCACTAGACAAAAAGACTCTGAAAACACCATGTGGTGAGTCTGGTACTGGGAGAAAAGGGGGCTGTGCCATGTGTGAACAGTTTCTCTTTCAGACCAGAAACACGCACACATCACCAACGGCAACATTTATTCAGGAAGCCCCGTCTGCCTACTCAGGAAATTCCTCAGGACAAGAGCCGCTTCCAGGGGCAGGAAATTTCCCCTCCAAAAAACTCCAAATACTTACAACATGCTGGACTCCATCTGTGAGAGGATATAACATGGAGATGGATTCATTTCCTGGAGGCCTATAAACCATAACAACACTGAATTTCAACAGCAGTTTCAGCATTTTTTTTTAATCTAAGGCTTTAGAAAATGTATGCACTATAAAGTAAAGTGTCCTCAAAGAATCGCGTCACATACATATGAAATAGGATGGATGTTTTAGGAGCATGAACGTGGCAAATTCCTCATGACACTCAATACATTTTATTACAAGAATGCAAGACTGCAGGTATGTCCCTTTGTCTATTATGTTACTTGAAAGAAATCCGCTAACATTATTTTAAATAATTATTTAGTTCATCTTCATAGAGACAAGTAGGTGGCATACCGTCCACCAAAAAAGTTTCGTAGTGCACCTTTAAAAGATTTAAGATGTCTGGTGAGAACAACAAACTACATTGCCATAGTTTGCATGTTTAAATCATAAACTCACGACTTTGAAATAGCACAAAGTGGTTAATGTGGAGTGACAGAAAAGACAACAAAAGATTAGTATTCAGTAACACAGTAGCACATGTGGAATGAATTGAATATACAATGTACACCTACACAAGCTGCGGATTCACACAAAGATTTACTCACTCCTCCACCCACTGAAGCCTGCCGAGCCAGCTGTGCAGAGACAAGACACACACATGCCAACAATGAAGGAAACCAGCCCATCTTGTTTCCATGGCTTCTATTAACTCCTCACTAAAGACATCTAGATAGTAGCAAGACACACTATTCATTGCAACTCATCCACGTTCATGGAAAATAAAGCAGGATTATGGTGCCACACTTTCAAATAATACAAGCATTCCACTCAGATCATCTCTAAACTATGAGTGTGACAAGTCCAGACATATTATTGAGTTCAATTCAAACTAAAAGAAAAGAAAATGAACGCCTTGTAGCAACTGATGCTGTGAATCATGTAAATTACTATGGTAACCTATTCCTAATTGTTAAGAGAAACCAAAAAGAGAACCATAAGTAATGAATTCACATCCAAAGGCACTCCAGTGACAAAAAAGCAGTCAATTTTTTGCTACGTGCTTTGTTGAATGAGTGATTGAATGGGTAATAATGTCTAAAATGGTTAAATAGTGTCATTATTCTGAGAGAAGGCTGCAAGTTTCTCCCTGATCTAATCCACTTCCTCTACAGGAAATGGGAGACTTCTGCCCACACTGCAATTTCCTGCCTCATTTTTTTCTTCTTCTGGCTCTTTTCCCTCTGTCCTCTCCTCTCTTCCTTCCCATTCCTCCCCCTGGACTCGAGTGTCTGTACGGATGTGTAAGTGTGGGTGTTGAGGATAAAAGCCAAGGAACGGAAAGTAGAGGTGAATTTTCAGCTCAAAGAAATGTCGCCATAGATCCAAGAGTTTAAGATGAAGGAAGCATTAAAAAGGGACAATACAACTTTGTTTTTATATTTGATTAGGAAAATAAATATAAAAAGGTGGGTGGGATTGGGTGATAGGAAAATTATTCATGACTTTTTCCTCGTGTTGATGGACGATAATTGTCCATCCCTAAAATTATTACATTGTTACTTTTTTTGACCAGGCTACAAATGACAAGAAATTGGGTATTGAGTAAATCTCAGTACATTTACTGTTTGACAAACCACTAAGTTGGACTTCCACCATAGTGTGGATGTGATCCGACCCAGGGCTCACTGATCAGGAAACCGAACGCGGACCTGTTGAGGCTACTTCCTCTTTCAGTAACAATGTAAAAGAGGAAGTGGACTGAGGGGGTTTCCTGTGCCTCATCCACAGCCCTGAACTTCTCCTTCACATTGGAAAAGATAAACAGCAAAGTTAACTATTGACCCACAAATGGAAAGTGGTAGGAGTTTAGTCTTTGGACGGGTTTATCTTGCTCCTGGCAGTGTTCCAGCCCCACCTGCTCTGGGATTGGTTGAGCAATAATAAAACAATACAAACTTACAGAGGTACAACATATATCCACACATTTGTGAATTTAATGATACAAAATAATTAATGTAATAGTCAATATTTTAGACTAGACTACAGGTGTAGTCTGTACAGTGTGCAGTGCAGTCACATTTGGTTCAGTGTCCTCTTTGCACTCAAATTGTGCATGATGGACTTTAACTCTAACTATTAAAGTAATCCACAACATCTTTACTTATTCATGTTCTTGCTCCTCTGATGCTTCTACATTTAGCAAATTTTTCCTTCACGATTAAAAAGGGAAAAGAAAGCAGGAGCTGTTAAAAGTCATCTGCTTATTAGTCCTGCACTTTCTGATGTTTCTCACTAATAAATAAGATCAGCTTATGTTCACAAATTTAATTATTATTCACATATTATCATGTTTGACTTGACTAAACCAGGAATAGTGATCAATGCATGGATATTGCCTTAGATGTGATTTTACCTTTACTTTTTCATCTACATGCTTTTTATATATTTTATACACACAGTGTGATACAATCTATAGACTATTAAAATACAACCAGAACAACTCATGGTAACATTATGAGCCATTTGGACCAAAGTTTAGGCATTATCCTTTATTATTAATTTCAAAACGCAGTCCTTTTACAAGGCTTAAGTTTAAATCAAACACAGATTTACATTAAATTCCATAGGTTATAATGAGGTTATAATGCACTTTTATATAAAAAGTCATGTACATTCTGCAGTTTTAATATACATTTGACCCCAGTTGAAAAGCCTTATCCCATTGGACCTAAGTGGAAGTGTGTGCAGTGGTGTGACTCACGCAGGTGTGCCGGCAGCCTGTTGGGCTCGTCCTCCATTCGGCTGGCTGGCCTCGAGGCGGGAGCATGGACGGGGGAGGAAGTGGAGTTTGGCAGCGGGTTTGCGGAAGGACTGAAAGAGCTCCTCTCCTGCTATGAATAGACACAGAGACACAAACAGGGCTCAGATAGATCCCAATGCAGCAGCAGTGAACCCAAACAGCCATGACAGTCCACTCATCCCACCTCCTGACTCCTGGGACAGCATCTTAATAATTATAAGGTTATTTTATTGAGAGCAATATTATTGTAGACATTTATACAGATCATGTTTGGATAATGACATAATGAATACATTTGCAAATTGCAAACCATTTACACTATTCAAATCCTGTTTAGCACACATTAGTAATTTAAAAGAGAGTTAGATTAGTTCTTCTTTAGATTCTTTAGATTAGTTATTTTTAATAACCAATGCACATTTTTCTTCTCTAAACTTTGATTGTCTCAAGGCTACAACAAACCTTTACAATGAATAACTACACTGTGAAAACCTTTGATCCTGCTCAAGTTGCCCAAACATGCAGCTACTCCATATCCAAGTTGTTGTTTTTTCTTACATTCATCATCTTACACCGTCCAGAAAAAAATGATTCAAGGAAATTAGGAACATGAGTTGCATAAACACAGTTTTCAAGTTTGGTGAGATCAGTGTTAGTGACATCATTATTACTTTAGAAATAAATACAAAACCGGAGAAACACAATGTTTGGATCACATGGCTATCCATTATACATGTGTGCATGATACATATGTGCTGCACGGCTCTGATGCACAAACAGCACTGTAGATTTAAAACCAAATATCTCCTCATTCCTTGTGATAACGTCACATCTGCATGTCTCAATTCCGTTCTTTGCCTGTCCATGTAAGATTATAAATGCAGCTTGGTAATTAGTCATGTTCCTCACTTTTATCTCAAACAAGGAAACAAACTGGCTTTTGAACCAGGAATTTTCTGTGTAAGTGAACAAGTGAAGCAATACAATCTTTGTAAAAAATGTATAGCTCTCATCTGCTTCTCAATTCTGCCGCAATATTTTATCATTTTAAAAAAAAGCTTGCGTTATTACGCCTGTATAGAGCATAACACAATTAAGACTTTCTGACTGCATCTTACATGGAAATATTATTGGAAAATATAACACATATATAGGAAAAAGTAATGTAAGAGGAACTGAAAATGGCCTTTGTGCAAGATTTTGTTTTTTAATATGTCTATGCCTTACCCCAAGGCAGTAATATCAATATTATTAAAATTGCACACAAGTTGTTTTAGACCTATTGGATGAACATGTTTAACATTGTGTTTTGCAGTGGTTAACAAACAACAAGACACACATTTTAGTCAGATGAATGAAGGACAAGATTGTTACCAGCAAAATATGATCCTCTAGCTGCCATGAACTGTTGAATTATTCATTGAAATAGACACAGCGTTTTTGATCGGGAATAATATTTCAATATCCAGTTCATTGTCACTGTATGCACTCCTCTAAAAGGCTAGAAAAGTGAGTGGAAAAATGCTCCAATGACAGTGGCAAGAACAATAAAATTTAGGTGTAAATCCGGTAAGCTGTCATAATAACGTTGTTGTGTAGTACAGGCTACAAATGACGTTTATGCATTGTATTTAGGACAAGTCAAGCGCATGTGTTGAAAAACGCTTTTGGGTTCAATACCTACGCTATTGTATAAATTATGTATATCAAATTGGGTGGATTCAAATGTGTGCCATGTAAGGATCTGTACTTCCACAGTGCCAAGCTATTCCAAATCAGCTTCAGGGAACATTGTGTGTGCCACCGTCACGACATCAAAAGCAGCAGAGCTTTCTCAGCGGAGTGGAGGCGAGCAACAGATGAGTGTCCAAACAAGCGCGCTACAGTGTGCACATCTGTAGGAGGCGAGCCTGCAAATGTAGCCCGCCGTGCGCTACAGCAGCACCCCGGCGTGTGCAAATGTGTGCTGGGGAAACAAAGAGCGAACCGAGCCTGTTACCTTGGTCACAGCGGGGGAGGATTCAGACATTATCTTCCGTCAACTTCACCGCGTCTCCTTCCTCACTTTTCCGCGGTCCTCCTCGTCTTTCTTTCCCTGTTTTTCTTGACCAAAACAAGCCTCTCGACGATGGCACTAACGACTGTCGACTTGTTACGGACAGAGAAGTTTATTCCTTTGCAATCCCGTGTATTTTGTACAATGCACTGCCTGTCTCCATGGCGGAGCTATCGATTAGGAAACTTCTTTTGTCTCTGTGCGTTTCCCGTCGCAGCAGCTCTGCCGTGCGCGCGTTAATAATAATCCCTTCCTGGAAGCGCACCACAGCTCCCTCTCCCGCGCTCATTGATCTGGATGTGTGTGTAAACGGCGAAATGACGTGAATTCCCAGCAACGAGCCATGCCCCCTTTTAAAGGGAAACCCGAGGCAGGAAATCGCGGCAGGTCGTGTTGCAGCACAAGGCGGAGAAACAGTTGACGGACAGGGAAGCAGTTTGCGAGTGTTTGTTTTGTTTTTGTTTTTTCTCCATTCATTTTTTTCATTTAAAAAGAGAAGTGACTGAGACTTGTTGAATATTTACTAGAGTAGATTATTAGATTAATGTAGCCTCTTCATTTTCATATATTTTTATTTATTGGGAGTACAGTAGGATATGTTGCAGATAACCTAACGTGCCCTCTAGGTAATGTCTGTTAATGTATGAATAAAGCTTTTATGGTTTGTACTTACAGACATAAGAAAAAGTGTTTATTGATCAAATCAGTATTGTCCACATCTGCCTTTAATAGCTGCAGATACACAGTAATAAGTAAGTAGTAGACCTAATCAGTTTCTATACAGTCAGGTTTTTAGTCCAGCATAGGTCAGCACATACACTACACTCTCGGGGGCCTACATTTTAGTGATCTGGGTAGGGATAGGCCCCCAAAAAAGACTGTGTGGAGACTGAGAGCCAGAGAAGCTGACAGCAGATGGTGGGAATGACTGATGGAAAATCTCTTTCATCGAGAGCTGATCCTGTGTTTCTGGGAGGGGAAGACAGGAAGCAATAAGAAAGGAAAATAGGCTGCCAGTTATTCATCTGTGTATGCAAGAGGCTAAATAGAGCTAATGATTATCAAGACGAAGTGCTCATTGTTTGTTTTTGTAAACATTCTTGAGTTGGCATAAGAGATGCTCAGGCTTCTAGTGGTCCTCTGGGTCCTATTTCAGCTTGCCCCGAACCCTAACTTGGGGTGCTTTTGCACTTGTCCTGATGAGGTCCTGGTTTGAGATCAGTTTTGTTCTTATTTAGACTTGGTTTAGTCCTATTCTAGTCCTGGTTTAATCATGGCCTTCTAGTCCAAGCTATGGCCCGAAGGCCTCTGACCAATGTTTGTTGACCATCAGGTCCCCTGCTGATTTATGATCTTATATGCTCATTCTTCATTGACTGTTTTGACCACTGGTCGCCCTCCCATTCAGATATGTCTCAAACTGTGGCCCTGGTCTAGTCCAACTTTATTTTTGACATATATAAGAATCGAGTATCGGCTAAATTTCTCTAGGGTTGGCGTCTGTGTCGGCTACGTTGTGCTGTCAAGAATCTGCACCTTTTACTCTACATTTTTTATTGGTTTGAAGGAACTTTGGTCATTTACTATGTTTTAGTAATCTCAGTTTAGATAATCGTTAAAAAGCAAAAATATAAAGTACTTGCATAATGTCACTTTTTGAACATATCTACAAGACTTTATAGAGTAGCCTACTGCTGAGTACATTACTTCCACTACTACTACTTCCAACATCATAAGGCGAGCGCTCCCCCTTGTGGAGATTATGTGGGCCTGCATCTACCCTGTCTCTCTTCAGTTTCGGTTTCCATTCATCACAACTGATCCTTTCCTGGTTATGTGTGCAGTTCTCGGATTTGATCCCATGAAGAGACTCCTGTAGCCCACTTCTTGCAATGGAGGCGGAGATATTGAACTATATTCTGGATCATCAGGGAGCTGTGATCACTTCGGACCTGCTATTTAATTTGTGCAACACTTCAACACTTTCAGAGATCATTTGTAAGAGCGATAAGTTTGTGACATGTTTATTTAATGGGACGCCGAAGATTGTCGTCCGGAGCCCAGTGAGACTCTGCTGGCGCAAGGACTGTTCGGGCTGTGGGGGCCTGCACCTCTGCAAAAGCTTCCTCCTCACGGAGTCTTGTCAGTTTACTTACACGAGGTAATTAGACTACTGTGTAGTATAATGTATGCACTCAATACTACTGTCAAGTCACCTTTTATGAAGCTATACCTTTCACTGTAGATGCCAAAAGCGTGTCAGGTCGATACGCAATTTAGTACCCGCGTTAAAATAATTAGTTAACCCATCCACACAAAGGGTTTGTTACGTATATCTATTATATGATATATCATATTACATAGGCTATACTATTTAGTTGAATTTTGCATGAAGGGAGTAGTGTCACATGACCACAGTTGTCTATGGTCTACTTAATTTTAAGTAGGCCAAGGTTTAAGTTTGTTTAAAACTTCCACCTGCAGTGACAACTAAAAAAAAGTTCATTTAAGAATAGTATCATGAAGTATTATCATGAAGCCTGAAGAATCATTTTGGATCCAAACCACCTTTAATGCCTCTGATCACATGTCACTTTATGTGGGCCCATGTTTGTTTTAGCCAAGAGGGGAGTGGAAATGTGGACAGGCTACTGGCAAAAACAGACTGCGCTTGAAACTTTGACCAGCTTATAGGGCTACACTGTTATTGTTTTTGTTAAAGTGATTAATGATTATTATTTTACAACTAATTATTTTCATTTTATGTCTGAGGAAAAAAACAAAAAACAAAATTAGAATAGAAATTCAACGATATTCAAGACTTACATTATTATAGATGTAAAACACAGGATTAGCATATCTATTCTGATATGACTGTAATATTGCCTTATATCACAGGAGAGGATGCATATTCTCCCACGACCTCCGCTCAGGCTACAATAAGAAGATCCTGACTGAGTTTGGTCTGGAAACACTGTCCAGAGCCCAGCTGTGCCTCCTGCTGCTCCAGAGCAACAACAACCTCCTGCCCTCTGTATGTATGGCTGCCCTTACATATAACTAATAGATCACATGGTAAATAAATGGTTACTGTTTAATATCCCTTTGGTACATGGACCTAGTTAAATTTGTATTTCATCTTCACCTATTCTCATCTTCACCGAACTAATTTAAAGGTACAATATGTAACTTTTCTGATAAGCTTTTCTGCTTTTCTCAGTGGCGATGGCTATTATTGCTTTGTTCGACAGTATGTCATTTAATTAATCTCCATGGAGACAACCAAGTGACAATACTGGACCAAGTTACTGGTCAGAATAAATACAAGACAGGTCATTTTAATACCATACGGTGGAACATTCCAGGGAAAGCAATACCATCTCCACAGAGACAAGTAGGGAATCATGTTGGAATAATAACACACACTCTAGATGACTCAATTCAGACCTTCTTCCTATTGATAAAAATCCAAAGCATTTTAAATTATGTAAATGTAGTGTTCTTTTTTCTAACACTGTAACTACTTTGTGTGTTTCTTTTCTTTAAGATCTGCCATAATTACAATAACCGTAATGGGTGTGAGGACAGCTGCCAGAGACTGCATGTTTGTGAGAAGTTCCTCAGTACCGACTGCAGCTGCTTCAGGACACACGACTTTCTGGCCCCACAGCCACTAAAACTCCTGCAGGACAAACGTATCCCTGCATGTCTGATTGGATCTTTAAAATCTGTCTATGCAAATAAACAGGCACTGTGGCTCGCTGACAAGTTAAAAAGCAGGAGAAATGGAAACGTGAACAATGATAGTGATCAACGTGCAGCCTCTAGTTTAGATCTTACACATGATAATGACAACAGGCTGACCAATTCCCAAAGTGATGTACTAGATAGTTTTGATTCTGATCTAAGCTGCACTGTTACTAAAAAGTCAGATAATACAAGTCATAATCCAAAACATGGCAATAAAAGAAAAGGTCAAGGACAAAAAGGTAATGTCATATTTTTACAACTTTTAGATTATGATATGATATGTTACAAAAATGTAATGAAAAAACACTTTTTTATAGACAAAACTGAAATCTGCATGTACTTCATCAAGGGACACTGCAAATATGAAGGTGAGAAACAAAATATTGTATTTTGCCTTAGTTTGCACAGTGACTGAGTGGCTAGCACTCACCCTTCATAGCAAGACAGTTCTGGGTTCAATTCCCAGGTCTCCCTAGCCCTCTGCGCGGCATTTGCATGTTTCTCTCCATATCTAGGTGGGTTTCTTTTGGGGCGCAAAACATACACCATGGGTAAAATCCTCCAGCTAAGGTAGTCCTTACTAAGCCTAGAAACAAGATCATGGAGTTGGGTCCCCAAGCCCTGCACTATGGTGCTTACTGCTCCTAAGGAGATGCCCCAGTGGTACTGAAGGATGAGTCAAATGCAGAGGACAAATTTCCCTACAGAGACAATAAAATGTACCTTAACCTTAACATTGCCTATATGTGTTTGTCTTCAGATCGCTGTTTCAAAGTTCATGTCAAGATGCCATACTTATGGGAGATCAATGTAAATGGCAAGTGGACTCGTATGGCTGATAATGAGAAGATTGAGAAGGCCTACTGTGATCCTGAAAATGCATATAGGTACTGATGATATCTGCTAATAGCAACAGCTTGTGTGTTGAGGCAGTTGTCATTTGCAGTAAATTATATCTTTTGTTTTCATGATTTATTCATTTTATCTGATTAATTTATTTTTATTTTACAAAGCATATTTTTTCTATTTTATTATTACTTGTTGTTAAATGAATTCACAAAATTGCCAAAGTACATATAGATACTATAGGAGGAGTCATTAATGATACAACTGCAGAAGTATAAGAAAGGAAAGAATATAATATAATACTGTTATGTTTATGTAAATAGCATTAGCTTTTATTATTACAAACTTGATCAACAGTGTGCTAACTGTCATTCTTCCTCACAGTACCACCTGCCCTCTTGTGTATTTTGACACAATGAAGAGTGGAGAAAATGCAGTGAGACGCCTTTCGACCATAAACTCTGTTCTGGAGCCAGACTTTATTCACACCACTGACTGGCTTTGGTACTGGGAGGATGAAAATGGCAAGTGGCTGGAGTATGGAGCGAATGTGAGTGATTTTGAACTTGAGCTGCCCACTTTACTTTTTAAACTCTTTACATTGTGTTTTAGGTTCTTTTCCAGCTACAGAGGCATGTTATAAGATAAGATAAGATAAGATATGCCTTTATTAGTCCCACAGTGGGGAAATTCCAGTGTTGCAACGCACAGTTCAAGAACAGCAGGAAAATGGAACATGCAATAAAACAAGATAATAGATAATGGCTAAAAAATAAATAAATAAATAAAAATAAAAAATAAAAATAAAAAATCACTAATATTATAGTAATATTAGGCTTTACTTTAATTGGGTATCGATATAGTGCCAACCAACAAGTAGTGCTGTATTGTAAAAAGTACATGAAAAATATTTGTGTGTTAAAATATGCAATACAAATAGTAAAACTTTGAACATTCAGTGTGTTGTTTCTAATCTTATCTTGTAGACAAGTGTGCATCAGATGGCCAGTGTCACCAGTAAATACCTAGAGGAAATGTATCTGAAAAATGACAAAGCTGTGATCTCGTTTAAAGCTGGTTCACAGTCATATGAACTCAGTTTTCAAGGTATAAATCATTCTCTTTAAATGTGCTCATTTATTTTTGTTGTCAAGTATAAATCAAATATATGAACCTTTATATTTTTTCTAAGATATGATTCAAACCAACATAAAGTATGGGACTAAGAGGATTGTGAGGAGACGCCCTAAGTTTGTCTCTGCAGCTGAAGTTCCGACAAAGAGGTACAACTCAGTGCTTATATGAGTGAGTGTGAGTATGAGGTATTTTAATTTTTATTTATTTATTGTAGGAGACGTACAGCAAACATCACTGCTGCTGTACCAGACTACTGGGACAAAACACAAATTTCTCCAACTGAACATAAGGTACACATATTTATATAGAGTTAAATATATTACAGTATAATAATATATAATAATAATACTTGTATAGCGCTTTTCATGACACTCAAAGACGCTTCACATAGATCCAAACACACAGATTCACAAATGAAAGAAACACATAAACAGGAGATGCAGTTTTGAACAGGTGAGTTTTTTAGGGCTTTTTTAAGATGGGAAGTGTGGATGAGTCTGATGTGTTTGGAGTTCCAGAGGGTGGGGGCAGCAGTGGAGAAGGCTCTGTCCCCCCAGGTCATGCGTTTAGTCCTGGTGGGGGGAGACAGGAGTTTGGCCTCAGCTGATTGGAGGGCACGGGTGGGGGTGTGGTGGTGGAGGAGCTCAGGGAGGTAGGTGGGGGCCAGGTTATGGAGGTACTTGTACACAATGTTGAGGAACTTGAATTGGATGGGCTGAGGGACTGGGAGGTGGTGGAGATCTGTGAGGACAGGAGTGATGTGTTCACGGGAGGAGGTGTGGGTGAGGAGACGGGCAGCAGAGTTCTGGATGTACTGGAGTCTATTGAGGAGTTTGGAGGGTGAACCGTAGAGCAGGCTATTGCAGTAGTCAAGGCGGGAGGTGACAAAGATGTGGATGAGGGTTTCAGCAGACTGAGGGGAGAGGGATGGGTGGAGGAGAGCGATGTTGCGGAGGTGATAGAAGGCAGTTTTGGTGATGTGTTTGATGTGGCGTTCATAGGAAACGGTCTGATCAAAGATGATGCTAAGATTACGGAGGTGGGAGGAGGAGGAGACTGAGGAGACGCCGATGGAGAGGGTGAGGTTATTCTGGGTTTTTGTGAGTGTTTTGGGGCCAATGATGATTATTTCTGTTTTGTCGCTCGTTGAGTTAGAGAAAGTTTGATTTGAGCTAGGATTTTATTTCAGAGATGCAGTTTGGGAGGGTGGAGTGTGTGGCCGGGGATATGGATTTGGTGGACAGGTAAAGTTGGATGTCATCTGCAAAACAGTGGAATTGAAGGCCGGGGCGGCGGATTATATGACCCAAGGGGGAGGATGTAGAGGATGAAGAGGAGGGGGCAGAGAATTGAACCTTGGGGGACAGCTTGAGTGAGTGAAGCAGAAGGAGACTTGCAGTGGTTGATGTGGATGAATTGATGCCTATCAGTGAGGTAGGAGGTGAACCAGGACACCAGCTGTGTCAGTGATGTTGAAGGTGGGCTGCAGGCAGGAGAGAAGGATGGAGCGGTTGATGGTGTCAAAAGTGGCCGTGAGGTCCAGGAGGATGAGGATGTTGAGGTTGCCAGAGTCGGAGGAGAGCAGGAGGTTGTTGGTGACTTGGAGGAAGGCTGCCTCAGTACTGTGGTGGGAGCGGAGACCGGACTGGAAGCATTCCAAAAGGTTATTGTTGTGAGGTGGAATTTAAGTTGACTGGAGACGTTCTATGAGTTTGGAGAGAAATGGGAGGTTGGAGATGGGTCTGTAGTTAGCGGGGATGTTAAGGTCAAGGCCAGGTTTTTTAAGAATGGGGGTGATAGTAGCAAGCTTGAGAGTGGGTGGAACGGAGCCAGTGTACAAAGAGGAGTTGATCGTGGAGGTGATGAGTGGGGAGAGAGCAGGCAGGCAGGCTTGACGAGGGTGGACGGGATAGGATCGAGGGAACAGGTGGAGGTTTTCATGCCCTCAAGCAGGTCAGAGGAGGAGATAATCGAGAACTGGGACAAGGCAAGGCAGTTAGCAGGAGGGAAGGTGTGGGAAGGCAGTGGGGCTGGAGAGGCTGAGAGGTGGCTGTAGATGTTGTTAATTTTGTTTTGAAAGAAGGATAGGAAGGAGTTGCATTTTTCTGGGGTGAGCCAGTTTCCAGGGGGTTGAAGAGTTTGTTTATGGTGGTGAAAAGAGCGGTGAAAAGAGTTCCAGTTGGCATCCTTTTGTTTTCATTTTGCTGAGGTCGGATGTGAACCATGGTGCAGTGTGATTTAAGGAGACAGTTTTAGTTTTAGAGGGGGCAAGTTAGTCCAGACAGGAGGAGAGGGTGTTGTTGTAAATTGCAGTGAGTTCTGATGTGGACTAGGCATTGGTCAAAGGGGTGGTGGAAAGTTGTTCAGTCAGAAGGGATGCGAGTGTGGCGGGGAGATCAGGTCCTAGTTTGCGGAAATATAGGGTGTGTTTTTGTTTTGGGGCAGGGATGGGAATGTTTGTGGTAAAAGTTATGGTGAGGGGGTCAGAGACAGAGAGGTTGGTGCTGGTGAGGTTGTTAATGGGAATGTGGTCAGGGGAGCAGACAAGGTCGAGAATGTGGCCATGTTTATGTGTTGTGTAAGGTTGAAGCAGTTGAGGGTTTCAATGAAGTCTGTAGTTGTAGTGGATGATATGGAGTCCAAGTGGAAGTTGAAGCCTCCAAGAAGGAGCTTGGATGGGGAGATTGATGAGAGTTGTGTCAGGAATGCAGAAAAATCAGGCAGGAATAAAGGATTAGGTTTGGGGGGTCGATAGATGACAGCTACTGCAAGGAGGGTAGTACCAGTGAGTTTAAAGGCCAAATGTTCAAATGATGACGCAGAGGGAGTGGGGAGGAGGTGGATTTGATAGTCCTGTTTGGTCACCACTACTATGCCACCACCACGGACATCAGTGCGGGGTTTTGTAGCATATGTGTATCTGGAGGGTGTAGTGAGGTTGAGTGCAAAGTAATCAAGGGCTGTTGCCAAGTTTCAGTAAAGCAGAAAAAGTCCAGGTTATTGTCTATGATGAAGTGTTTTAAAATGTCACTCATTGTTGAGAGAGCGGGTGTTGAGCAAAGCACGTTTGATTGGCTTTGATTGATTTGATGGTAATTGTCGGGAGCGCTTTGGGAAGGGGGCGGAGGCAGGGCGCGTGTGGCTTGTTGTGATGAGTTTGAGGAGCTGCGCAGCTGAGTACTTCAGAGTCACGGTGGAAGACGAGGCAGTAGCAAGACAGAGGAGGACTACCCGGGCGATGGAGCCCACAGAAGCGGCGCTGTCACGGGCCACTTCCCGGCGCGTCAGAGTCGGGAGCGAGTCCCGCGATGAGACCGTAGCCGTACAGCTAGTAGCGAGCGCTGCTAACGCTAGCGCTAGCACTAGCACCGGCACTGTCGCCTGCTAATGATGCCGGTAAAGACCAGCAGCAGCGTTGTTGGGGGCTTCTCTTGGACAGGGATAAGGGTTTGTGGGAACTGACACCATCGGGTGGATAACGGATTGGTCTGAGCGCATGGAGCCCGTCCGAGACCGGGGCAGCAACAGGTAAGCGGTGACAGCAATGAGTCCATTTGGCTGGCAGTAGAATGGTGACGATAATCCAGGCACACGAACGGAAAACAAACGATGAAAGTTGTGGCAGTTTGAGGTATTGGATGAGATGGTGAACATAAAAGAGAAAGGCAAAAAGCAGAAAAACAGATGGAGAAGCGGCGAACAAACAACGCCAGCGTCCTCTCACATCCGGGATCTTGTGTATTATTCATTCCTCTAATAATGTAATGTTCATATAATAAAATGTGTCATTTTCATAGTGCATCAGTCTCCAGCCATCTCTTGCTGAATATAAAGAGATTCAGGATCTTTTCTGTCAAACCATGAAAGGATTTGATATCCTGAAAATTGAAAGGATTCAAAATAAAGCTGTCTGGGACGCCTTTCAGCTGTACGTATGCAAGTTAGCTGAAATGATGATTCTTCTGTGCTTACATATTTGTTTGTTCTTTTAAGACATAAGAATCAAATGAAGGACAAGAACAATGGACAACCAGTGGCAGAGAAAAAACTTTTTCATGGGACCGACTCTTCACATGTAAAAACCATATGTGCTACTAACTTTGATTGGAGAGTCTGTGGAGTCAATGGGACAATTTATGGCCAAGGTCAGTCTCTGAAGAATTTCTCAAGTCTCAGTTGCAATACTTCTACTATGGGACATAACTATTACAAATTCACCTATACATCCCACAGTGAAAGAGCTTTTTACTATAGAATCACATCCAAGATTGTTAATTTTTGGTAGATGATGATCTTCAGCTTAACTTTTCTCTCTTTTAGGTAGTTATTTTGCACGAGATGCCAAGTACTCCCACAGCTACACTGGCACCTCTCTAGATCGGTTCATGTTTGTGTCTCGGGTTTTGATCGGAGAGTACACCAGAGGCTGCTCCGAATACAGAAGACCTCCTTCTAAAGACGGAAGTAACGTGAATCTTTACGACAGCTGTGTGGACGACGTCATGAACCCCTCCATCTTTGTCGTGTTTGAGAAGCAGCAGATCTATCCCGAGTATGTGCTTCAATACAGAGAGAGGGTCCAACAAACTACCTACTACCAACCACCGGCCGTAACAGTAGTACCACCAACACCTGCAGTTACAGTCTCTGTGGCATCTGTACCCTCAAGAGTATCTCTGAATTCTTTGGTGACAGTTCTGCCTACTACATCCTCACCAGCATCGACAAAAGCTTCAGTAACAAATCCAGCCATTACACGCTCAGCCATATCCTCCAATGTTTTGGTGACAAATCAGACCTCTACATCTGCACCCCTATCGACAAAAGCTTCGGTAGCAAATTCAGGCACTACACCCTCAGCCATATCCTCAAATTTTTTGGTGACAAATCTGACCTCTACATCTGCACCCCAATCGACAAAAGCTTCGGTAACAAATCCAGGCACTACACCCTCAGCCATATCCTCTAATGTTTTGGTGACAAATCTGACCACTACATCTGCACCTCTATCGCCAAAAGCTTCAGTAAAAAATACAGCCATTACACCCTCAACCATATCCTCTAATGGTTTGGTGACAAATATGGCCACTACATCTGCTACAAGTCCATCTGCTGCATCTGCTACAAGGCCATCTAATCCTGTCTCCACATCCTCACCAAGATCACCAAACCCTTTCCAAACAAGTCCAACTGCAGCATCCTCAGTAAGATCAGTGGATTATTTTGCATCAGCTCCACGCACATTTACATCTGATAGGGCATTTAGGTTTGAAGCAACTCGCTCACAGGTTAACACATATCCAACCGGTTCAGCTACTGCATTTCGAAGATCACCATCAAAACAACAAAAGACGTGTGTTATTGCATAGAAGGGTTTGGCAGTGTGACAGTGTTGACTCAGTTTAGGGACATCACTCTGTTTTTGTAGTAAAACCTAAAGGCGCATTGTGAAGCGGGTCCAAAGCCTGCTTATCTCCATGGAGATTTGTAATTGCTTTGGCTGGGCGCTCCAAAGTATGGCATTAAACATATTTACCTTTATGTAGACAAGCAACTGACTATAACAGGCCAAGTTATAGGTTATATGTGTAAAGGCTCCCAACACCATAAAAATGACATGGTGCACCTTTAATTATGATGCAAGTAGCCCTCTGCATATTGATCCAAATCATTACATTTTCTTCAGTTTAATTTGGGGGTGTGACTTTTGGGAGTGTGACTTTTATTTTCTAATAAAAACAAAGCTGAGTTCTTTCTTCGTTCTGTTTACTATATTTGTGAAAAATTGTATGTATCTTATATTTGATTGACATTTGTAATCTTGAACACTTGAACTTTCTCTCAATTAAACTTTAAAAAAAATACAAATAACAATTCTCTGTTGTCCATGCATCCATAGACACCAAAAAGGAGGGTTTCAATTGATTTCCCCAAAGGGTAAATGGAAAGAAAAATGAGTAGCAGTAATTCTGAAGAAGAGGACGTTATTCGTGCTGCTTATGCGTTACACACTCTTTTTAAGAAATTATTTATTGCTTTTTGGTTGCGCGTTGCACACTTGAAGGCCCTCACGTTTGCCATTGACATCTCAACATGATGCACTTCATATAGACGGCAGTAGATGGCAGTCCTGTGATAATTTCTGACCTGTATCTAGACCATGTTTAAAACTTTTGATGCTATATAAAGTGAGCATACATGAATTCACAAAACATTGCATGTATTGATAATTTGGTTCGATATTTTGTTGTATTTATCTTTATACTTAAAGTGTGTACTTGTCGGGGCAGTTGCATGACTAATGATCACCAATACTCAATTTGAAAGACTGAACTTCATATTATTCTGTAACCTTAATCAACAAAATGCATATTAATTGATATAAATTGGCAGTTTTTTAAGTCACGAAACATGTTTAGTGAAGATCTTGAAGTGATTCACCAAAGCAGTGTTTTGTCCAAATCACTTCAAGATCTGCACTAAATCTGTCCAAAATGAGGTCCTTATTCTGTAGTCAAAGCACAGAGCTGAGTGTAATTTGCAGTACCAAATGAAGTTGTAATATTAAATAAATAAAAAGTTTTAACCAAGGCATTTCCCCAGTTTTCAAAGTATGCATGTTTGTTTTTAGAGTACAAGTATAACATTTCAGATCTGACATGTTCTCATTCTATTTGTTCGACTTATCGGCTCCTGCCTCAGGTAGTATGCATAGTGTTCACTGCTTGCTATAATGACATGGTAATTAATCAGCATGAACTAAATCCTGTTTCTTTTCTCACCAGTGCTGTATTTGGAGCTAATGGTACAGCTTTGCTCTCTTCCCCGCCTTATTCAGAGGACTAGGGATGGTGAATCCAAGGCTTAAACACTGCATGCATTGATGCGCAAAAATCTGCCTCCTTCATTAAGAGGAAAAAATATTTTAAAAATAAAAAATGTGTGGACATATACTATAATAAGTACATGTGATTCTAAATTAAATCTAAACATAATATCATTCTGTTGTAATTTAAAGCAACAAAATGCATATTAATAGAGTTTTAACAGGACTTGCATTTAATATATCTATTTTCAGTTTTTAAGTAAGCTCGTCAATTAGTCATATTTTCTAATGAATGCTTACAATGAGTCAGACTTAACATGCACAATATACAATGGACACACTAGTCCATAAAAGCTCTGGAGCAGGACCCACAATCAATTCAATCCTGTTAACACTGATTGCAATGAATCACTCCTGTAGGGGTTAATGTAATAGAGCAAACTAACAGCCTCTGATCAACTCTGTAGTCCTATTCCCTGTGCTCAGTTTCTCTGCAGAATGGTTTATGTGGCCAAAAATTCTTGTTAAAGACTGAGCTCATCAGATCTCAGAAGCTAAGCAGGGCTGGGCCTTGTTAGTATTTGGATGGGAGACCTCTGGGAACATCAGGTGCTAGTGGCAAAAAGTGTTGTCTTTAGGCAAGACCCTTCACCCACATTGCCTATTCAATGTGGTGTGTGCGTGACTGTTGGTCGTAGTTAGTCTGCCCCTGTGGCTGTGACTATGTTAGTAGCTTACCACCACTAAGTATGGAGTGAATGAATAATGCACAGAATTGTAAAGTGACTGCTATTATCATTATTATTATTATTTGTTGTTGTTGTTTTACAAAACAGTTTTGAAGGGTCTATTTTTTCTTAAACTACGTAAAAAGGTCACATTATGTTCTGCTAAATAATTGCAATCTTGTTCAGGGTCATTAATGGAGAAGGCCTTTCTAATTAATTAATCTTTAGCTGACATCAGTTACTCTTTTCTTCTTATTTATGTATCTAAAAGTAATTCATGTTCAAATGTCCTTGACCAAGTGTGATAATAGACATAGACATCTACTGTGTACATTGTTCTTGTCACAAGACAAGATACAGCAATTATCTTACAGACCCTTGTGTATCTGTAAGATAATTGCTGTTAAAGGTTGGTGACCCCACTTCTGAAACAGGTCAATGTTAAGCACTGGCTGGTTAATTTCCAATTTCACTTTCCACAAACTTAAGTTTGTGAAGAAAGATAAACAGAGTAAGGCATCTGTTGATTTAAATGGATTCATATGGACTTTCTTCTACTGAACAACTCATTTGAGTCATAGCAATGAAACTGCTTTTCAAGGCGACCATTGACATTAACACTGACACAAAGTCTGAAGACAAGAACTACTTTATTGAATTATGTAAGTGGGTCTGTGACCAAATTACCTTAACCTGTGGAGGTTCCCCTCAGGGATCTATCCTGAGACCACTTCTGTTCATTATCTGCTTGTTTCTAGGCTATATGGCACTAGGTGTAGGTGGACCGGTACATCCAAAACCTGTAACGTGGCCTGGTGGAGTTAACTCTAACCATCTTGTCTCCTCCAGAAATGTTATACAATGCACTTTTTTAGGAAAGTAGGATGAAATACTGTAGCCTGCATTGCCCCCCACTGCTTCTTGGTCCCCGACAGGACTGCATCAGTGGGTGGAATTGCCTCCTCCATTATTACATGTAGGCCTACAGTTATATAGATGCATAAATGCTCAATTGTGGAACATTCCAGGCAAAGCAATAGCATATCCCATATAAGCCCATGTTATAGGCTAGTGCACCTTTAAAGCATTGAGATAAATAACCAGTAGAACTTTATCTGGGTTCATTAAAATGGAGTTGTCAAGTGAAAAAAACGCATCAGACAACCTTGAGCGTTTTCCGTGCGTACTTGCGTCACTTGATCACTACGGCCCTGCCCACTCACTCGGCTGTGCTCATGCCCGCCTGGCTCAGCAGCAGTATGAGAGAGAGAGGTGTATCCTGACCGCCTTGCCCGCGCACGGTGAGCGTAAAGCATCAGAACCACTGGGTCACTCGCAGTGCTACTTCCGTTCCCAAGCAGGCACCTCTAGGCGGGTTACGCGAGCAACACAGCCCCGGTTTTAGTGATGGAGAGTCTGCTGGATAACCCCATGAAAGCCGTCCTCTACCTGAAGGAGCTGACTACTATCGTGCAGAACCAGCAGAGCCTCATCCAGACGCAGCGCCAGCGTATCGACGAGCTTGAGCGGAAGGTGGAAGATCTCATCGGCGAGAACCGTCAATTGCGGGACCCTCACCACTACGTGCCCCAGCCACCAGCGCCCACGGCCCACCAACATCACCACCATCATCATCACCCCGCGACCACCACAACCTCTCACCGCAGCGCCAGTCCCCAAGCACCAGGGCACCTGCACCAGCACGCGGCCGGAGCTAGCAAAGCCTCCTCGGCTCATCACCAGCCCGTGGCACAGCCGCCGCCGCAGCACCACCATCATCATCATCACCATCATCCGCAGACCGCCCCTGCCGCTGCTCCTCCCGCCTCCCATCATCATCCTCAGCAGCTGCAGCTCGTGCCAACCTCGCCCCAGTCGCCCAAAGGAAACCAGGCCAGTCCTGACTCGCACGAGGAGGATAAGAGGAGCCCGTGCTGCAAGTCCCTGGTCCCGCAGACCCCCACCACGCTCTGCCGTTCAGTTGGAATAGCCCGGAAAGCAGAGTAAGTCCACAAAAGAACAGCAGTCACCATGGAAAAGAAAAAAAAAAAAAAAAAAAAAAAAGATTCACGTGCCAGATAAGGCTGACCTATCTAGGTCCTTAAAGGTTATTATGACGAGATTAGATTGCTTTTGCTTATGGGACGCTTTGGCAAATAGAGTGGAATGGGAAAAACAATGCCTTTTACCAAATAGCAATATTTACATAAAAATTAAAAGCTATTAAAAGCCACATATGTAGCCCAGGCCCAATTGACTACCAAATGACTAACTTTTGTGAATAAGCTATTTCAATTTTTGTCAGTATTTATAAAGGATTTGTATGTTGAACTGATTTTTTAAAGATCACTGCATCACTTGCTGCTTTGTCGCCTAAGTCTTTTTGCATAGTTAGGTTGCCCATATTGACTAGAGCAAATAAGCTAGTGCAGATGTTTCTGTCAGAACAGATTAAATTCCAATGGTACTTTAATTAGGAGCCCATGTGGATGCTTTGCAGGAACATTCATTCTCGTTCTGTTTATGTTATAAGAAAGCCATCTTCTCCTGTCCTTGGCGGTACTCACCGTGATCCCTGTGTCCTGAAATGCCTGTGCTTTTTCCTTTGATTAATACTTCATCCATTTGACAAGTAGGGCTTAATTTTGTGACAGGTAATTCAAGCTTCTCCTGTATTTTCAAATTATTCAGTCTGTTGTGTGCCTCTTAAATCAATTGAAAGCTTAATGGATATTGATTGGGAAAACTCAAACTGGCATGGTGGGGATTTGTTAATTTTCCACCTACAAACATTGTATGTTATGGATATAATAATGTAAAATATGTAGTTGTGATAATATTCAAAATCAGATATAGTTCAATATAACTAATGATTGAGAAATGATTGTTTTGTGTTCCACATTAGTCTTTAGTTCTGCAAATATCAATTTATAAAACATAAGATTAGACAATAACACTGTCAAGCCTTGATAAATGCATTTGATTCTTGTACAATGATTTTGTAGGATTGTGAATTATAAGTAGTTATTTGTCTGAGCAATGAGCATTTACCTCTAAATGAACAGATCCTGTTTGGGTCCATGTTTGTACCAATTTAGTGTCTAAATACTTAATAACAACCAAGGAAAGCATTTGTTTTGTACTTAAACGCATTTAGAAGCTACTTTGCATGTTTATGTTGTATTTTTGGCAACCATTCAATCCTTAAAAATGTAACCAAATTGTTCAGCATAACCATTGCTATTAGGAGTCTAATTCGTCTGGTTGATATCAAAAGTATGTACTACAAGCTACACCTGGCAGTATCCCATTCTAAAACATCAATCAAGGTTGTTTTCTTCTTTGTCCTTGGCCAATGGACTACAGTGTCCTGCATTTATCACCAGATGCTTGGTCTGGCATACATTTTATTTTGAGTAATGAGTAAACTTGTTCTCCCCCACTATATTAATAGTGTTATTTGCTTTGGTGCTGTCCGTGGTGCTGAATCTAATTTTGTCCCCATTATCAAGGTCAGATGAATTGGCAGCACTGCACAAATGCCCACAGTTACACACACAAGGCAGCCAGCTTAGTCCCATCTGTTCTGCTCACCACATTTGCATTGTTTTGGTTAACCCAGATTGATTTGATATTTCATGAAGACATCAATCCTAAACTGTCGGAACTGTGTTAAAAAAAAACTTTAAAAAACCCCTAAATCTCAAATGGGATTTAATCATTAGGTTTATTCCTGATTTTGGAGCCTCGCACCTGTTCTTAGAAATGATGAACAATCAGTGAGGGCAAAGAACATTTACAATAGACTAGCTATGTTTCGTTGAGTGGGACTATGTAAACAAAGAGGTCATTTATATTTGTTATGCGTAATTAAGTTTATTTTTAAAGCACCTTTAAAAAGGTTAAAGAGTTAGTAGGCTTGTCACAGTAACACATTTTGAAGCATGATATATTGTTACAGAGAAATATTGCGATAAATAATTATGTGACAGGCTTTGTTAAAAAAGTATTAAAATCCTTTAACAAATACAAGTCAGGACAATGCTCCATGATAACACTAAAACATTTTGTTAAATCCAGTTGAGAGAAAAGCACTTTTCCCATTAACAAATGCGCAAAGCACTTATCTCTGCATGGTTTTCAAAACACTCTTCTTTTCCTTAAAAAAGGGGAGTTTGTGAACTCAAAAATATTCCAAGCACTCATCTAGCCAGGTTCAGCCATAGCATCAGATGGCAGACCCTCCACCAGAAAAGTTACATAGTGCACCTTTAACTACCTCCAGACCGTTCATCTATTCCACGTGCATTGATTCAGATTAAAAATTTAATTCCTTTTCCTTCCCTGTATGCATTTTTTATTACCTTTAGTGATATAGCACGTTCATATAAGAAGAAGGCTACAGTCCATTATCAGTGGGTCATGGGCAAGTTGAAAGTGATGTGACATATAACGATAATGTTTTCTGAATGGTGTAGACAACATGACCCCTCTAGTGATTATAGTGGAAAAACCCTTCTATAAATATTTTGTTGCTGTATTGCAATTGTGCCAACTATTTTAGGAGTTGGTGTGAGGGGAAGTCTTAAGCAATGGAACCACTTTTCATCCTCCTACTCTACTACACGTGGCATCCAGTCATTTTCTCACCATATTGTTCTGTTTCTGTCTGTCTGCTGCGTATGGCTCACATTTTCAATTCAGAATCTATTCATCCTCTCCTGCAATTAGCAGCTAATGCTACAGTAGAAACTGGAAACCTCTGCAGTCTGATTGAGCATTCATGTCCATCCTCTAACTACCACCACGCTTGACAACACTTAACCAATCTCAGGGCTGCACTAAAGAGCTCAGGCTATGCTGTTGTTTGCTTCTGCTTTTTACAGTTATGAGCTGTTAAATAGAGCTGCAACGATGAGTCTCAATAATCATGACAAGTCAACTATTATAATAATCGTAATTGATATTTTTATCAATATTTTTATTGACCAATATGAGTTTTTTCATGGCCAAACCCATGGCCAGCAAGCCCTGCCGAAACTTTTGAGCTGATATGTATAGCCGATTTCAATCATTTTCCCCAAATTATGTAGGCTAATTTAAATTTACTACACAACCTTTTTTACCACAAACCTTTAAGAGAGCAGTGTAGTCATGTTTTGTGTAATTATCTCTTCACCTTAAAATGTTAAAATAAAGCTTTGTGTGTAGTTTTTAGGCATAAGATTGACCGAAAACAAAATATCAACCTGTGCTGGAGTTTGAAGGCCAATAGCTGATAAGCTGACATTTCCATATATATCGGCTGGATACAGTATATCAGTCTATCTCAAGTAATTGCATTTGATCATTTCTTAACCACATGCCAAAAAAAGAAAAAGAGAGAAAGAGCGTTTTTTTTCAGACCATTTTTCATTAATAATACACATTATACATAAAAATATGTATCTACAAGAATTCTGTCACCATATAACTTTTGTTTGGTTAAAAGTCTTATTGTACAAAAGAAAAATAATCGTTTAACTAACCAAAAATGTTATCTCTGACTAGTGGACTATAAAATAATCTCTAGTTGTAGTTGAAGTTAAGTTTTGTTGTAAAATTGTGCTACAGTGACATCGCACACACCAGAATGACAGTAATTGCAGTGGACAGGTCGAATGATGTGTGAGTGTGTGATAGGCAGGGCACCTCAGTAGCCTCAGGTGGATATCCCAGCTTTCTCATATAATGCCCTAGGTCCTCTCTGCCGCTGCCTCCTACACACTTGACACTCTCATGGACAGAGAGAGAGAGCAAGCACTGGCTCTCAGACAAAACAAACCCTTGTGCGCCACACGCCACCTGGCAATCCAGCTTGTTTTTGCAGTGTTGGCCCTGGTCTCCCTCTGCACCCATCATGCCCTCCTTTTTCCACCCGCTGGCTTCCTCTCTCAGCCAAGATTCACTGAAAGTATGCCATTTTGTTTCTTGTTTGCCATTTCCTGCCAAAGTGCAAGGCTCATCCAGGATTCAAGTCAGGAGTGTTATTGCGTATGCTCAAAAATGCTTCTTCAGAATTCAAAGATATAGGTGTTTGGCAGTACATTGAGAATTCACTTTCACTCTGTGCTCGAGCATTGTGTTCATGCGGCAGTGCCATGCTCCTCCAGGATGTGAGTGGGGGTGTATATGGACAGCACCTTGCAGCAGGAACACTGGCTTCCGCTGTGCGGCATACATAAGCCTGTGCTCCTGCTGAGTGGCAGTTGGATGCTGCAGTCTCTTCTTGTTCACATACTCCTCTCACATCAATGGGCCTGGAGCACTGCCAACACTGGGCTCACCCTTTAGCGCTGCTCTTGTCCTATCTCCAAGGGATTAAGCCTGCAATGCACAGTGAGCATATGCTTGGACTTTTAGCCTTAACCTTCCCTAAGCTTTTCATTCAATGCAGGTTGTAATACACCATCTCCCATTGTTTAAAGATATGTCCCTGGTTTTATGCATGATGCCCATCCCAGTGCTAGCTTCATTTACCAGGGTTTAAACTGGCACAATGAGTACATTGGCTTGTGATCCATTGTCTCTTCCACTGAGAATATGAACTCTTGCTTTATTTGAAAGACAGTAAAAGAGAGTTTGTTCTTGTTTTGTCTACATTTGTTTAGTTTTATTTTTCCAAAATCCCAGATAGTGTTCCGGTCTCCAACCAGGCATTCCTCCTGGATGTGTGTGGGTCTCCTCATGTATAACCCTGTGGACTTCTCTTTTTCTGTCCCTCCCCCCTCGCTCTAAATGAATGGGAATCACGTCCGTGCAGTTATGACAGCGTGGCTTGGCTCTGCTGCTGCTGCTGCTGCGAGAAATCCAAATCATGAATATCACATTTGGTGTGTAGTGCTTTTAAATTGCTTCATTTCTCGGAGGCTGTAGCTGCTGGGGTGATTCCTTCCCTGTGACAATTTTAGCTATTTTCATGTACAAGTTGAGCGAGAAATAAGATACTCTAGTTTGTCAGTATTCTAGTTGTGTGTGTTTACTTTGTTTTGGGGTTAGAATGCCTAAAGTGCTGTGTCATTGCTTTGTGTGGGATATATACTGCATGTGTGGCTTATCTTCTTTATGTACTGTGGAGAGCTGTCTGAGGATTTTGCTCAACAGACTTCTCCTTAGGCCTATGTTGCTGTGAAAATACAACTTGCTAAACATATTCTCTTTATTCTGTGGCATGTTTTTAAAAAGTGTGTTGCTTGGATTTTTTAGTTTTTGAAAATGACAACATACAAAAAGATAGTGAAACAGGGATTATAACCATTAAGTGAAATGCTTATCTAATGACCACACTCCCGATATCCTTGACCTACATCCTCCTGAAGCTCCAAGTGTCGCCTATATGCTGACGTAGACAAAAAGCCCTGACATGGGTATGATGATACATGAGACTGTTTCCTTGGCTAGTAGCAGAGTTTCAATCAACTGTGCATTTAAAGCATTTTTAGTTAAATAATGCTATCATCTGTTTGATATGTTCTTACTTCTCTTCCTTTGGAGTTTTCCACCTAGAGACTTAGACTTAGACAAACTTTATTGATCCACAAGGGAAATTATTTGGACACAGTAGCTCACTCATCACAATATAATATAATAACAAAGACAAACATATAAATGGTAATAATACAATTATAAATAAGTAGCAAAAATATCAAAACACTGGTATCAAATAAGAAACCTCACATAGCCATCCAACCATCTACTCACATACAGTACATGCCATTATTTCAGTTACTTTATATTAAATGTCTTATATTGTGCAAAATGCACTTCAAGCCATGAGGTTTAAGCCATGTTAGAATGTTACCTCATCAAAAACATACCTGGAGTTGTGTTTTGTTTAATTCATACAAATTTGAGTAACCCTTTATTATCAGTCAGTTTACATCTCCAAAGCTGAATATGCTATGTTCCACCTTGTGATGTAATGAAGCAGTGGTTTTCAAGTTAACAATTCTGGGTCTGAAATTATCCAAATTATATGCAGTGTAAAAACACAAGGGAGCACTTCCTGTATTACTACATGACATCATAAGGTGGAACAGACTGTTTTCTGTTTGAGAGAAGAACTCTGCCTAAATATGCAAGGTTTGTGTGAATGAAACAAAACGTGGAAACAACATAACACAGATCACAAAAATACGTAATATGAGCCCTTTAAATATGATTTTTGTGTGTGTGGTCCATTCAAGTAACAGTGAAGGCTAAGGTTTGGTTCAGCTCTGTGTTTTACCTTGGTCGTGTTAGGTCAAGGTCTAAAGCATTACACTGCACGTATTGTTGAAGTTAAAAGGTCTTTTCTTTCAGCCCAAACTCCTTTTGTAGCATTATCCATGTTAGCGTGTTTGATATACACATGGGATCAACAATCCACACACAACCCTGGTAGCGCCTTAGGAAATGTCAGGTGCAGTTAACTTTGCAACCCACAGTGATGTTCAAGCCATTGCTCCAAGACTGGGAGGCATTCCCAGCCTGATTAAAATAACCATAGCATGTCCAATCGGCTCCTGCTGGCCTCTTATAGTGCTACCGTACCAACGCAATCTTAAAGTATCTTCAAAAACAACATCTGCTATTTGTGTACACACTTTCATTTGAATTCACTACAGACACAGACACAACTGACACTGTATTCAGCCAAGCCAACAGCTGTGGCACTGGGTTTTTGTATTATTTCCATGGCTGTCTATTATAACACTTTTTATTAAACGTTACTGCTATAAAAGTGTAATTTTTTTTCACTTGAATAAATGCATTTTTTTGCTCAAGGCTATTGCTATGTCTGGCCGTCCTTTTATATGACAGAGTTTATAATCTCTCAAACCTCTTCACGAATACTGTACATCGCAAGGTCAGATAAAAAAGCAAATTTGTTTTCTGTTTAAGATTTGTTATGTAGCTGTTTCCTATAAGGGCAATAGTCCAGTGTTCAATTGCTAAATACCTCCAATAAATGAGCATGGACCAGGTCATACAGTTTATGGGCTATGACTTTTCATTGCGACTGGAAGGAGTGTTTTCAAATAATTGTGAATGTACTGTAGTGTTGTTTTTTCTCCTCTTGATCTTCATTACATCATCAGTGGACACAAATCGATCTATGACGCTAGTGCTAGGTCACGGTCTGCGTCACACCATAAGCAAGACTATGCAGTGGATAAAACCAGCACTTCAAGTACAGTTCTTCCCACAAGCTTTAAGTTAAAATGAGTCAGTCTGGCTCAAATCCTTTCAAGTCAAAAATACATGTTCATATTTAATAAATTCCATGCAATACCATCTCTCCTAAAAGCCCGTGTGCTCTGAGCCAGATTAATGAATGTTATTTACTTCAGCACAAAATCTATGACTGCATTCGCCGAAGGTGCATGACTAGAATTTCTTCATCAGCTCAAAGGCAAGCTGATATATTACAAACGTTGCCAGTTTGATGGTTAAGTGAGCGCAGAGCATGGAGATATCTGTAATTTGACCCCGTGCCAAAGCTTTGGCAGATGGGGCGGCAGAAACGCAGAGAGGCTCTATGGCCAATAAGCTGCAAAAACTGCTCAGTAGTGTTGGCAACAGCAGCTGGTGTAAAAAGAAAAGCTATTTGTGCTGGTGGTAGTATGTTCTTTTATGTGTTTTTTTTTTTTTTACAATTTAAGGGCTCAGTGGTATGGAGCCTATTAAAATATGCCTTTTTAACGATGTTCTTGTAGTTGGGTAAAGGCCACTCCTGCTTTCCAATTCAATGCAGAGATTTCATCCATCATTTTTTTGCCTAGTGTATCCTGTCACACTTTTTTTGTACCATGTGTAATGAAAGAAACATCCTCAAAATCCTTCTGTCACCCCAAATGGATTCTCTGTATCCAGTAACTTCTCCCATCTCAGTTTACCAGCATTTATTCCTTTGACCTATTAATTTTGGAGATAGTTATGCTTTTCCTCAGTCTTGTTTTTTGTTTTCCCTTACTTCTCAGCATCCGTGTTTGTTCTGAGACCAACAGACCATGCATTATTCTGACTCACTGAAGAAATTGAGTTATGCGTTTTATCTGTAAATTATAAAAGTGTATTTTCTGTGGAATATTTTGTCATACATACAATATGAACACTGCTGTTAGGTAGGTGATTTGACACTTTTTCTGGATTTCTTTACAACAAAGAGTCTATAGGAGATTTTTGAGTTTATTGAGGCTCTCTGGAGTGTTGATCATAGTCTGTAGTCCAGGCCATTTTCAGTCAGTCTAGTACAAGATGGACTGTAAGCTGCTTGGGTTTGCTCTGACACAAAAGCCTTCACTGGGTCAATTTCTATTTCTCAATCCATATGTAAAGGGCTTGATATAGTTTGGGCTAAGGGTAGATATATATGCAGACTAGAGTAGATTAAGTTTATGTCTAGTCTGGGTTTATAGATATCCGAGTTCAAGTATATTACTTTGTATTTATATGAATACATTTACATTTAAGATATTATCTGCTGTTGCTCAAGATTTGTTGTGTATCAGTTTGTCTTTAAATGTGTTTTGTGGTAAACTGTTTTTATTATTGGTTGACAAAGAATTTGTGTACCATTATACTCTAACATAATGAATAATCGTCATGAAAAATTATTAATTTTATAATTTAAAATCATTTTCTGGCATATTCATTGTCATTGTCTATGATTAAGGATTTCCATTATCCACGAGGACCCCCTCCATTCTGCACATGAAAGGATGGATCTTTCCTCGCATCTCATTTGCCCTTACCAGAATCTTTGTAAATTTGAATTCAACCCTAGGAAGAGCAAATCGACAAACACATTAGAAATTAGAACAATCAGAAGGGTGGCGTGCCGATTACACCCAGTCTCACCAGAGCCAGGGTGCATGAGGGCTTATGAAAGCTTATAGATTTTTTATAGGTTGGTATTAGTGAGCTTAGTCTGTGAGGGTAAACTGAGTTGGTGGTGTGGAAGATCAGAAACCAGGCCATGTGGGCTGCTTTTAATCTTCTGCACCCACATTGATCAAACAACATTCAAGTGTGCGTGCAGTCAAGTCTAGTGATTTTTGTAGATCCTTTGTATGGGAAATGTTTGGGTAATCCTAAGAACAGGAACAATTGGCTTTCCTACTCGAGGGTACGAATAAAGGCAATTCAGCACCACGGAGAGCTCCTACGCTGTAAACAGTTTCCACCACCAGATCAAAGATTAGACAAGATTTAGGAAAAAAAGTTCTTCTTTTAAAAGCAAGGATATATATGCTTGAATATCGGTGAGAACAGTGCAAAGATCAAAGATGAAAGAGAGGCATATAGTTGAAGCCTTGATGTTCATTCTCTTCTCGTGTTACTTAAAATGTTTATTCTCTGAGCATTTGTGAGCTAGGTAAAGCCTTTTATAGATTCTTGTGTCTCAGCTCTGCAGTGGCACCATCAGAGGAATATACTGAGGCAGCTTTGGCCCAATAAAAGCCATCGATTGGATTCACGAGTACTCGGCTGCTCCCAGATGTGGTCAAGGCAAAAAGAGAGTCAGCAGTAAAGGTCATCACATACTGGGATTTCACTCGTCCATACCAATTAAGCCAGAGTAGTCAATATACACTGTAAGGATTAGTGTTGTCACAATGCTAAAACTGTAACTCGATTTCCACAGTTCCACGATTACAATTGGGTATTGACGTTTCTATAGGTTATTATTGTATCGTACTTTTGTCATATTAAGATTGCCTTATGATTATTAGGCATTCTGGGGCAAGCACATTTTTAATGAGCAGCATGTTTTTCTGTTTAGAGGAAACTAATGAAATGCTTGATAATAGTGCAATAACCTTTTTACCTCTCCCTAAAAGAGCCCCATGGTTTTTATGGGCGAGAATAGTCCAGTTGAGGGCTGTTGGTGGCTCTGTAATCTACCTCTATCTTCTGAGACTCAGCTGTGCTCTCCTTTACACATGACCACAGCAGTGTCACGCTTGTTAGGGCCAACACAATTACGCCAGCCATTAACAAAGTGAATGTTTACTGTCACACCCTCCCCATCTGAGCCATTACCAAATTCAATCTCTCTTTTAGGAACCTCTTTGATTTTCCTCTTGTCTTTGTGTTTCTAAACTCTAATTTGCACAGTATTGTTTTGTTGAGTTAGAATATGGTGCAAAGAAAACATTGTTATGAACCATCTTTGATTTGTTTCAACATTTCTGCATTTCTAACAAAAAGGTTGCCTGGTTCTAGAGGTAACGGTATTGAGATTGTCATTCCAACAGAAAAAAAACTAACAGAAAAAAATAATAATAAATAAAATGCATTAAAGACGCTTATTTGGAAGTTTACAACATATTTATTTTAATCTTTTTTGCAGTATTTTTATGACCAGGAAATGGAATGAAGTGATCTGAGAATTGTGGCTCTGTAACAGAAGACATATAAGTCTCATAGTTTTCCTGTCCTCCCTGGAGAAACAACATGGTGAGATTGACTGTAAACTGGGAGCTCAAACGCCAACACAGAGCAGATAACAGATATGCACCTCTGTCACATGGTCCCATCTCTGTGGAGAGGCTACAGTGCGGATCCTTTTTACCGCTCACCCTGTCTGACATCAAGACTTATGGATTAAGTAGCTCTCCTTTATTTGGCCCAGCAGTGAAGAATGAGGGGGAGGGGGCAGTCAAAATGATGGAAAATCAGTGCAGAGGGGACAGAGGTGAGAGATGGGGGAAGGGACCCCAGCTGAGCGCGTGTAGAGTATAGTGTTCGAAAAGACAGAGCTACGCATTTGGTGGAGTAAAAATAAACGCATTTGTACTCTCTACATGCACCGCACACATTAAAGTTTTATATCTCCCCTTTTAGTCTGAAAGATTTCACCTTCACTGGAGATGAGTCAATGCGTCGAGCAATATCCAGGTGTCTTTAATGGGTTTTTGGCTAAAAGCACTTGGAAAAAGATTCATATGCAAACAAGGCAGAGAGGCGTTATTTAAAGGTTCCATGTCATGCAAAATTGTCTCTTTGTATCTCCTCAAAAACATCTGGAGTTGTGCTTCCATTCACACAGAACAAAAGAATCCAGCATTATTCAAAGCTCAAAATCCTCTGTTCCACCTTGTGATGTCACATAGTTAACAGCTACTTTTTTCCTTTAGTTAGTAGAGACTGGCAATTCCAGGACTGAAATTATCAGAATGATTCAAGTGAGGGTGTATGGAAATTGAAAACGCAGTGGAACCCTTCCTGTATTACCACATGACATCACAAGGAACAGAGTGTTGTCAGTTTGAGGTAACAACATGGCCTAAGAATGCAGGATTTGTGTGTTAAATGTCTGAACGAAACAAAGCAGAATTTCATATTTGTGATGAGGAAACAACATTATAACATAGATCAGACAATAGTGTAATGGGCCCTTTAACACGAAGAACATTACATAACATTGAATCCAGCATAAACAAGTCATAAAAGTGAATTGTTTGTACTGGTCCCAAGCCTGGATAAAAAAATAGTTTTGTCAGAATAGGTATCTACCTTGAGACTCCTGAATCCACATTACAGGCACACATGGTAAACCCTTGTATGAAAAATCCCCCCTCCCATGACTGTGAGCTTACTGCCGCCATTCATCTTCCTCTCACTGACTATATCGGTGTATATAAATCATGCAACAGTGCTGTCCTTACCCCAAATAAATCCTTAGGCCATATACCAGCATGAATCCACTGCAGTAATGTTCAATGTTTTCAACACCACCGTCATCAAATACACAATCAAACATATTTATCTTTGAAAAGAAGTGCAGCATTCACAAAAAAAGTTCATTTTTTTGTATTTTTTATTAGTATATTTATAGCCAAGTGAGCTGCAAATATAAATACCTAGGTGTTTATCTTTTAAATGTAAAAATAGCTTCTTCTTATATGCAATAAATTAGAACCAAGTTGCCTGTCTTTTTGTTCAACTGCTTGCATTCATTCTTATTGACCTATTGACCTTATCAAAGATTATGAATCTGATAAGGCCTTCAAGGACTGAAAAGGTGAAGGACTTTCCATTCAATAACTATAATAAATAAAATTATCTAGATCTGTTTGATCTGTTTGGAAAATCGACTGTTTGTCTGGGTATTTCAGCTGTTGTGTAACTCTGGCTGGAGCTGGCTATTGTCCACTGTGTACACTGTGTCAACCGTAACTTAATATCTTATTGCAGTAACAAGGCATGACTGTTTTGGGATTTGAATGATGATTTGATCATAAGAAACAAAATGATGTACCCCAACCTCAGAGTCACAGGAATAGGAAGATACTAATCAAATAAACACAGAATACTAAATAATTTATGTTTTATGTAATATGTTCTCTGAAACTGATAAATCAAGTCATCAGATTTATAATTCTCATTATGGAAGCATGTTCAAACTTGTGTTCTCCTCATGTTGAGATTATAATTTCAGATGGAAGGCAGAGTATTTCCATTTTGCCTATTTATGCTGACAGAGCAGATATTGAACTAGACCCAGTAATTTGATATTAGCCATAAACCAAGACAATAAATCTGTAATCTGAGAGTTCAACAGCAAATTCCACCAGAGAGTTCTGATTAGTTCTCCAGCCAAATTTTAAACTATAGGCATGCGAAAATGCCACATGAATGCAACCTTTTATTCTTAAAAAAAAAAAAAAAAATTACCTTTCTTTTTTCTCTCTCTTATCAGAAACCAAACTGTGCTACACCAGTTCTGTTGCCCCGCCCCTGACGCTCCGGAGGCAGAGACCTCAACTGCCTGTGTCCCCAGGTAAGACCCCAACAGCCCCCCACACACACATTAACACACAGATTCACCTGTAGTTGCTTATTTTTTTTTCTTCAGGGTTGATTTGCTGTAACTTGCAGTCACATACATACCATACATTCTGTTAATGCTGTAGTTTAGACCAATATTGAGGCAATTACAGCTGAAGTGCCCCAGAAGGAATGGCTGTATTTGATGTGGTTGTGAAGCTTATGGCAACAAATAAAAGACAATGAGCCACAATAGGCCTGTAGTGACAGATACTGAGTGACCCTTGGAGGCCACTGAAACACGATCTTGGGTTTTGAGTCTCAGCAAAATTGTTTTCTATGATGATGCTTTATTGTAAGAGATAAATCAACTAGAACACTAAAGTAATATTGGAATCAATCACCGCAAGATCCCATTTTCTAATCAGGCCCGTGGCAGAGCTGAAAAATTAAGCAATCTGGAGAAATTACTTTAAGCGTTTTGAAATGACAGCGCAGTTATTGTCCATCGTAGATTAATGCATGAAAGTAACACATTAGATGAAGCCCAAAAGCTGTTTAGTTGCTTGTAAACAACATTGCCAAAGGAATCAAGGAGCTTCAAGCAGAGCAAGTGATTAGCAATAAATGCTAAATATTGCTAATTGTGAATAAACAAAAAAAAAAAAATGTGAAGAATAACACAAGAATCAGCCTCTTGTGAATCAAAGTTAAATTTTGGTTAGAAATAAAAATTACAATTACTTCGTAAAATGCTACTACCAGCTTGTGCTGCAGTTTCTGAAAGTATTAAAATGTTGATAATAACACAAGAAATATCCTATTATGACCACATTGATTTCTCCCATTTTTTATCCACACAAAATAAAACAATAATTTCACCCAAACTTATTACAGTCTTGTGCATCAATACAAATTAAGCGATAGGGCTCCTCATATGGGGGGCTTTGTATTCCACAGGATTGCTTTGTGAAGTATTGTCTGGGCTTGGCAGAAAATAGCACTTATGTATTGATGGTAAATCACAGCTCCCTGTGGCACCGGACACAATAATAAGTGGCAGAAGGTGGCAGACCAACAAGCACTGACAGAATCTCACTGTAAATACCTCGGAGGCTGTGGAATTAAATCCTCCACATTGGTAGACTCAGCATAGGCCCAGAAGAATGGCACTCCACCATTATTAACTATGGACTGGACAGACATGGTAATGTCATTTGCAAATATTGTATGTATACATAACCACTTACTAAAGAGTTTTTCACAATACCAAAATTTCTAACTCGATTTTGATACTAAGGCATAGGCTACTATGCTATGCTATGCTATTACTCTAACCATTTTTATGTAATTAAAAAAAAAAAAAATTAAAAAAGAAAAAAAAAAAAAATCTAATTTTCAACACAAACTAAAAGCAGTTTCTTTTAATTTACCATTTGCTCATACACTAGTTATGTTATAACCTATTCTGAATCTCTTATTACTATTTATACTTATATCAATTATATATATTTTTTTATATTATAATATATTGTGTGTGTGATGCTACTGTGTCCAAATAATTTTCCGTTGTGGCTCAATAAAGTTTGTCTAAGTAAAGTCTAAAACTGTAAAAATAGTCAAGAAAGGTCCAACTTTATCCCATTTTTTTAATTATTGATGCATGCTAAATTCAGTTCAATTGATTTTTGTACAGCCCAAAATTACAACAGCAGTTGCCTTGCGGGACTTCACAAAATGGCTGATTCAATCATCAGAAAGTAAGAAACTCAAACTAAATGAATATCTACTTTGAAAATAGTTTTTGTGTTTATTGGTATCAGTGGTATTAGTTTTTTCCAAATCAGAAAAAAAGAAAGAAATGAAAAAAGACTTGCTAAAACTTGTGTTGATGGTATGTGTTGCACTGTACCTCTGAACATTGGGAGTGAATGTGGCAAGACAAAGAGCTGCATTATAGAATATTTTTATAGATCATTGTTCATCCAAAGCTCACCTCTGTATTGTTAAACTATTGTACTACATATGTCACCATTACTCAAAACTCGAGTCTGTGTCTGTCACCAACGCCTTTTAGCAAGTACCTCTAAAAGTGCTTACAGTTGAACCGTGAATGACTTTCATATAGATCAAACTTGTAGAAGGAAATTGAAAAGCTTGACAAAAAATAGACAGTATAAAAAAGGGTTGTAAAGAAAATCAATATCACAGCGGCTTACCTTGAACTTTGTCTGATGGAAAGAGTTTGGTGGTGCTGTGGTGGGGTGTGATTGCTCAGGGCTTTGGGACTATTAGCTAAAGGTACAAACAAAGTACACAACAGAAGGGCCTGGGCTCACCTGTCAGCCACCTGCCTGCTCCAACCGCTTCAAAGCCATCATCTCTGGGGCTTTAGACAGAGGCAAAGTTAGTATCAGAGGCTTGTGGGTCTTTTTGTCTTTTGTTATTTTCTTTCTGTTCTGGTTGCGGAAGTTGTTATTTCTCGTATTTCCGCAGTGTTGTCAGTGATTTTGCCATCTTCCACTCCTTTCACTGCAAACTATCTTCACTATGGCACCCGCTCCATATACATCCATTGTCATGATAACCACTTCATCCTTCAAGCTTGTCTTTTCTGCTGTGATTATGTTCAGTTTTGATATGTGAAAGCCAGCTGTATTTATGCTACTACAACTCCCATAATGCATTTGTGTGTGTGCGCGCGTGCGTGTGTGCGCGTGCGTGCGTGTGCGTCCGTGTGTGTGTGTGTGTGTGTCTGTGTAGGGTCCAATGTCATGCTGTAGACCAGTGAGCTGTATACACATAATACATCTGTGTTCATGTGAAAAAATAAGTGATTTATTTTCATGTTGCATGTTTGATCAGAGCATAGCCCCTGTTTGTGTGTGTGTGTTGATGTGCTATTATGTGTGAGGGATGAAAGACATACACCACACACACTACACATCGTGGAACTTGTGCAAGTCTGAAAAATTACAAAATATCTTATTAAGTAAATCTGTACTTAAGGAAACACTTTGTACACTTGACTTGTGTACTTGTTCTACTGCTACAAAACAAAAAAATAACAACCAAGATTAGGTGGTGCAAAAATGAAATGAATTTGTGATATTTCAAAATGTATATTAAAGCAAATGTTATGTTTTATTACTATTGAAACTTGGATTGAACAAGGAGGTACAGGAAAACCTGGTACCTCCTGTGTAATTTTTATAGGAAAGTATACCTTATTGATTGTGCGGGGAAATTAATCCTTTGCATTTGACCCATACTTCAGTGAGGCAAACTGTCAGGAGCAGTGGGCATTCACTGGGACCCAACGCCATATTTTAAGTTAAGGTTAAGTTAAAGTACACTTTATTGTCCCTGTACAGAAATTTGTCCTCTGCATTTGCCCCATCCTTCAATGCCACTAGGGCATCCCCTCAGGAGCAGTGGGTGCCACAGTGCTGTGCCCATCTCCATGATCTTGTTGCTAGGTGTGATCAGGACTACCGTAGCTGAAGGATTTTACCTATGGTGCATGTTTTGGGTTGGTGGAGGGAACTGGAGTGCCTCAAGGAAACCCACCCAGACACAGGAAGAATATGCTCCACACAGAAAGCACAGAAAGGCCCAGGCAACCCAGAACCTTCTTGCTGTGCAGCATGAATCATAGCCACCGTGCTGCCATCCTGAGCTAGGCTTGGTCTGGACTTCCTTAGCTGGAGGATTTTACCTATTGTGAATGTTTTAGAGAAAACTCAGTGCTCAGTGGAACCCCTCTGAGACACAAGGATAACCTGCAAGATGTATTTCACACATTATTTTCTATTTTTCTGTTCATTGCATAAATCAAACCAAATCACATTCCAACAAACTCGCTTTATAAAATCAGACCACATACATATTTCCTGCTTACCTGCTGCTGCTTCTGAACCACTCCCCAACCACATAATGAAGCATCATTTTACACACACTGTCACAAATGGAGAGTCCAAATGCAATCATTGATAGACTAATCCTGGGCTCCGTCACTGGTGCCAGACAAGGAAAAGGGCAGCAGAGGTATGGGTTTTTGCACTAATTTGAAAGCACAGGTTGTATCTAGGAGCTTTGTCAGATCAGTTATTAAAAGGCATGCAGGTAGTAACGCGGTGTACCTGGTTCATTTAAATGAGTGGACAGAAGGGAGGTGTGTGAAGGATTTCACTGTCACTTATAATGAGGGCCCTATGGAGGTGCTGAACTCTGCATGACATCTCCAGTCATTTCTGTGAGACTGTGAGGAGACAGTGGAGACACACGAGGGTTTGTCAGGTCTATAATCGCTACTGAGGTGATTGGAGCCGGATGGTTCAGTGATTGGGAGTGTCGTGATGGGTTGTATAGTCTGGTGATATTTCATAACTATAGCTTTTTTTATTTTCCTGTTTGCAGTAGTATCTCATGTAGGGGGTGATAAATGTGAAATTCTTCCCAAATTTCTTCTTAAAGGTGCACTACGTAACTTTTCTCAGGGAGGGCCCACAACCTGATTGTCTCCATGGAGATGTTTTTGCTTTGCCAAGAAAGTTCCACGGTATGGCATTAAACTTGTCTGTATCCATGAAGACAAACAGATGATGTTACCAGGCAAAGTTACAGGTTAGATCTGTAGAGAGGTAACCCTACTCACAGTAAGAATGCATGCATTCTTTAGCATAAACACACGTGTAATTGTATAAATGCAAGGTACATAAGTCCATACTGTGGAACATTCAAGGCAAAGCAATAACATCTGCATGGAAACAAGCAGGTGGCGGACCCTCTATCAGTAAAGTGACACAGTGCAAAAAACAATGATCACTCTTTAATGATTTCAACTGATGAATTGGTTGCTTAGTGCCAACACAGCCTCACCATCAACTTTAAACTGTTATGGCCAAGACTCACAGGAGTTCCGTCTGACAAATGAGAGGAAACTCTTACTGAATATTTTAGCATAGAAAACAGCTCCACAGAAATGTAAATAATGACACCCCTGAGGATGCCTGTTGGACCAGCCGCTACATGATTACAGGATTGAATGCCAACTGTCCACTAGCATAAATTGCGAGATACAAGACACATGATAATAGGTTGCAGTTAATGGTTGTCACTATATTTTTATTTAGCATTTAAATTTTTATATTGCATATTTTTTATTTCTGTTCAGCTATTGGGTAAATAATAAAAAGCCTTACATGAATCAACCATCTTGGTTTTTGGTTTTTAGTTGAACTCTCATTTAAGAACCCTTTCGTTCTGATTCACATTTCTTCTGCATTGTTAATGTGCAAATCTACACTTAAAAGCGAATATAATATTTTACCCACAAGATCTCTGAATTCTCAAACTGTTTGTAATGAAGTTAGTATTTAGTGTATGAAAACAAAAAAAAAAAAATATTCTGTTGCAGATTTGGCATAACAAATTGGAACATGTTTCTCACTTGATGTTACAGTTCACTCCAGATTTTCTGTTTCTCCCCTGGTGTCCCTCCCCCACACTTACCTCAATACTTACCTGCCTTGTATGGAGCTACTGGGCATGAGCTTGGCTCCTCCTCCTGCTCCTGGGCTGGCCTGCACCCCCAGCTCCAGCCATTTCAACCCTGCCTTCCACACTTACCTGCTGCTCCCAGACCTGCCTCCCCTTCCTGCAATATTGATAAATTCCTGTAAATAAATCATTGGACTTTGTCTGCTTTTGGGTCCTCACCTTGTTGAGTTGTGACAGTATGATCTGGCCAGCATGGACCCAGCAGACACGGATGCGGTCAAACATGCCTTATCCAACCATGGCATTCTACTAGGAGAGCACCACCAGTCACTCCAAACACTTAGGGATGGTCAACAGGCATTATCCAACAAGATAACCCAGATTGGGCAACTCACTGAAAGTATTGCTAAACACCTGTCTCCGTCCTTATCTCCCACTCAAAGTCATCCAGACCAGCCCTGGAGTCTCCAGTTCCATCCCCAGAGCCTTATGGCGGAGCTTTGCAGAAGTGTAAAAGATTTTTGCTCCAATGCTCTCTAGTATTTGATCGCCAATATCAGACCTTCGCTTCAGACTGTGCTATGGTATCATACAAGACTGGGTTATTAAGCGGAAGAGCCCTAGGCTGAGCAGAAGCCTTCCTAAGCAGTGCTGAAGCTAGCTCTATTAGCAGTCATTATTTTGTGGAAGAATTTAAGACAGTTTTTGCCCACCCAAATGTAGCCACAGATTCTGCTAAGCGCTTGTCTTCTTATATGGCCTGTCTGAATCAATGAAAGATGAGTTGGCTGTACGTGATGAATCTGATTCTCTGGATGCCTTAATTTCTTTGTCCATTTGCCTAGGTAACCGTATGAGAGACTCCAGATTTCACCACTCCATCTATGCCTGCACTTCGAGCGCCACCCCAGGAAGAACCAATGCAAACTCGCTTACTCGCATACTCGCATACTGGGTCATACTCGCTTGTCTGCAGGAGAACATCAGAGGAGAATCATAGCAGGTGAATGTATCAATTGCAGCCAGCCTGGTCACTTCCAAAAGGTTTAGCTCATCAGTAGGAAATTCTCCGGTTTCAGAATTACACGCCCCACGCCTTCAAGTACCTGCAATATCACCATGACACTCCACTGCAAGCACTGATCGATTCCGGCAGAACAGAGCTTACTAGACTCCAATCTTATCCAAGAAGGAATTTGCCACTGAGCCACTGCCAGTAAAGAACCGGGTGATTGCCCTTAATGGAAAACATTTGGCTTATGTCAGTCATCAAACTGAACCAATTGATTGGGCAATCACCATGAGTCCATTCACTTCTATGTGTTTGATTCTCCGCAATGCCCACTTGTCCTGGGGTTTCCCTGGTTGAAGCTGCACAGCCCTATTATTGACTGGTCTGCTAGCAAAGTTGTAAGTTGGAGTACATTTTTGTCATGCTACATGCATTCTGCCATGCCACCAACAGAGGGAGCCAAAAGAGTCGAGTCTAAACCTCCTGATTTATCTACTGTCCCCACAGAGTACCATGATTTGGCTGAGGTCTTTAGTAAGAAAAGGGCTCTCTCCCTGCCACCATATCATCCTTACGATTGCACCATCAATCTGCTACCTGGTGCACCACTTCCAACTGGACATCTGTACAATCTCTCCCGGCCTGAGAGGGAAGCTGTGGAGACTTACCTCAAAGACTCTCTTGCTGCAGGTATCATATGTCCGTCTTCTTCTCCTGTTGGTGCTGCGTTCTTTTTTGTGGACAAAAAAGATAAGACTTTAAGGCCATGTATTGACTATCGGGGTTTGAACAACATTACTATTAAAAACAAGAATCCACTTCCTCTGATTTCTTCAGCCTTTGAACCACTCCGGGGGGGCCACCATCTTTACTAAACTGGACTTGCGGAACGCCTATCACCTGGTTCACATAAGAAAGGGAGATGAATGGAAGACTGTGTTCAATACTCCCTTGGACCATTTTGAATGCCTGGTCATGCCTTTTGGATTAACTAATGCGCTAGCTGTGTTTCAAGCTCTGATTAATGATGTCTTCAGAGATTTTCTAAATCGCTTTGTTTTCGTCTATCTGGATGCCATTCTTGTGTTTTCTCGTGACCAGGAGGAGCATCAAATCCATGTCCGGCAGGTGTTACAGCGACTACTTGAAAACAAGTTGTTTGTAAAAGCTGAAAAGTGTGAATTCCACTCTCCTTCTGTCTCATTCCTGGGTTACATCATTGAAGCTGGTCAGGTAAAGGCAGACCCCAGCAACATCCAAGCCATTGCAGACTGGCCTGAACCAGCTACTCACAGACAGTTGCAAAGGTTTTTAGGCTTTGCCAATTTCTATGGACGCTTCATCAAAGATTACAGTCACATAGCTGCTCCCCTAACAAGACTTACCTCTACCTGTATACTATGCTATATGCCGCTATCGCAGAACTATGACATTGGTAACAGGGAGTTGCTGGCTGTCAAACTGGTCCAGGATGAATGGAGGCATTGGCTGGAGGGAGCGGAGCAACCTTTTGTTGTTTGGACCAACGACAAGAACTTGTCCTACATTCAATCAGCTAAGAGACTAAACTCCCATCAAGCTCGCTGGGCTCTGTTTTTTCGTTGTTTTAATTTCACTCTGATCTACCGTCCAGGCTCTAAAAATGCTAAACCTGACTCTCTCTCCTGCCAGTTCTCTTCAGATGACTCCAAAGGCTCACCTGAATCCTGCATGCCACCTGTGTTCTGGGGTCCCTTCTTTGGGAGGTGGAGTCTACTGTTCGTTCTGCTCAGTTGGTTGAACCTGATCCTGGCCTCGGACTCCCTGACAAGCTGTTTGTGCCCCAAGCTGTCTGCTCAAAGGTACTTCAATGAGCTCATGATTCTAAACAGTCTTGTCACCCTGGCATAGGTTATACTCTGGGCCAGTTACAACGCCGTTTCTGGTGGCCCACTATCAAGGCAAATGTGCGTGAATATGTTGCTGCTTGCTCAATCTGTGCCAGGAACAAATCTTCCAAACAGCCACCAGTGGGTCAACTCCGGCCTCTGGCCAATACCTTCATGAACATGGGCCCATATTGCAGTTGACTTCATCAGTGGTTTACCACCTTCAAACGGTAACACTGTTTTTCTAAATATTGTTGACCACTTTTCAAAATCTGCTGATTTTTCGTCGCTCTCCCCAAGTTGCCCTCTGCCTTCGACACTGCTAATTTTTTTGTCGAGCATGTTTTCAGGATTCATGGTATTCCCCACGACATCGTATCAGATGGGGGGCCTCGGTTTATTTCTCAGGTCTGGAAAAGCGTTGGGAGCGACTGTCAGTTTGTCATCTGGTTTTCATCCCCAAACTAACGGTCAAACTGAAAGGACTAGCCAGGATTTTGAGGCAGCTCTACGCTGTATCATGGGCAGCAATCCTACTACCTGGAGCAATCATCTAACCTGGGTAGAGTATTCCCATAATTCATTAATCTCCTCGGCCACAGGCCCTTTGAATGTGCTCTAGGCTACCAGCCCCCTCTCTTCCCTATTGAAGAAGAGGAGATTACCATGCTTTTGATCCAATCTCATCTACAGAGGTGTCGGAAAGTTTGGGCGGCCACTTGAAGAGCTCTGTGTCGAACAGCGGCACAAAATAAGTTCTAATGCCAATCGCCACCGGACTTCTGCTCCGTCTTATGCTCCAGGTCAAACCATTTGGCTTTTGGCTAAAACATTTCACTAAGAACTGAATCAAAGAAACTTTCTCCTAGGTTAATTGGACCATTCAAGATCTCTAAGATCATTAATCCTGTTGTTGTTAAATTGGAACTGTCCTGATCTCTTCGTATCCATCCATCATTTCATGTGTCTCAAATTAAGCCAGTGACTTCTAGTGAGCGGTCCCCTCCAACCGAACCCCCTCCACCCCCCGGCTCATTGACGATCACCCTGCCTTTAACTGCCTTACCCTGCCTTTGTGAGTCGGCTCCTGGATGTTCGCCCTCGTGGCCGCGGCGTACAATACCTGGTGGACTGGGCAGGGTATGGGCTGGAGGAACGATCCTGGGTTTCCCGCGCTATGATTCTGGACCCGGAGTTGATCAGGGAGTTTCATCAAGATCATCTGTACTGTCATAGTTCACTCCAGATTTCTTCCCCTGTTTCTCCCCTTTTGTCCCTCCCCCATACTTACCTCAATACTTACCTGCTTTGTTTGGAGCTGCTGGGCATGATCTTGGCTCCTGCTCCTGGGCTGGCCTGCACACCTGTGTCTCATCTCTCCTTATCACCAGTATAAAAGCCTGTATTCTCCACACCATCTCTGCCAGATCGTCAGCTAACCTACGTGGTGAACATTTGCACAGGCCTTTTTCTGAATCTTTGCCAAGTGTATTTTGCAGTTTTTACTTACCTGCTCTGTTTGTTCTCTGCTCCAGCTCCTCAGCCAGTCTGCTTGGTCCTGCTCCGGCTCCACCCCCAGCTCCAGCCATTTCAACCCTGCCTTCCACACTTACCTGCTGCTCCCAGACCTGCAATATTGATCAGTTCTTGTAAATAAATCATTGTTAAACCTTCCCTGGACTTAGTCAGCTTTTGGGAGTTGTAACACTTGACTTGCCTAATGTAGATTTTATACATTCCCTTTTGTAAATAAATACATTGGAAAATTGGCACATACTTTGTAGCACCTGTTCTCTCTTGTTTATTTGTAAGTCCATCTTCTTTAAAAAGCATTGGATGAAAGCAGGCCTCTCTTATGTCTGAGTCAAGGTGGCCAGCTGGGACTATAGTAAACACTCACACAGTTAAATATAAAGCACCAGTCACTGTTGGCAGGTGATGATCCATAATTTTGGCAGCTCCAGACTGTCACAGATCGGCTGCCAAACGGACAGGCTTTTCCAAGTTTTCAAAGACATCTTCGTCATCATTTAAAAGCATCTCAAATTAGGCCTCCCACTGTTTCTCCTGACAAGTGACAGGAACATGCATCCACTAAACAATACCTTAATGAGCTATCCTATGCTAATTATCACAGCCAATCCGCTGCAGTCATTTACCTTGTCACAGGGAAAATTACAGGGCACACTCAGTGCACTTCATGCAGTGAATATAAAAAAAATTAGATGCATTTGAAGTGATTTGTTCCTTTTGAATGAAACTTGGATTTTGTTAATATTTCAGTCCTTTCTTACAAGTGAGTATGAAACATGTCATATTTAAATAATACGATTTCCCTAAGCTATAATCCAATCACTGTCACAAGCTGTTATTTGTGGCTGCTTCAACTAAGATGGTTGGCACGGAAGGGCATCCAGTAAAAACATTATGCCAGGTTAATATGCAAAACACTACTGGCTGGGAGGTGATTTGCTAAGATGATCACTGAAGATTGAAACTTGAATGTATTTTTTCTACATTGTCCTTGACCATAAATAGAAATACTAGAGGGTTTAAAGTTGCAAGTTTTCAGTTTTAATTTCAGACAAAATTAGACAACTCCATCACTGTCATTAAGAGGTTAATATGGGGCACAAATGAACTGTCCTGCTGTTCACTCAATGCAATGGTGACGCGTGGTAGATACGGACACAGACTTTGTCACTTTTGCTTATGACCAGGACAAATGAAGGTTCTGGCTGTTCAAAACTACAGGGACCATGATGCATTGAAGCTGAAGGGAGATCTAACAGAATGATTGAACTATTTAGTTGGAAGACGTTCAGGGGCATGATGAAAAAGTATGCTGCATACTTTTTATAGTCGACCACATGTCAGAGTGGTGGTCTTTCTCTAGATATGTGAATATCTTCACTGCCTCCCAGTGTTTGCCTCACTCTGCTTAATTATAGTGATTATTTTTTTTAATTTTTAATCACAGAATCTTTCATCACACATTTGGACAATCGGTAAATTTATTCATTTTCAAAATTAGAGCTGCCAGATTAATCTCAATTGAACCAAATATTTAATTTGAATGGTTACAAGTATTGCAATATACTATATATATATAGAATATATAAGAAATTTTTTCAGAAATCACTAATCCAAAGTCACAGTTAGAAAAAAGAATATTGATCCATCAATTCATTGGATCTTTGAAACTACTGTCAAATGTAACTCTGCTCATACATATGTATTTTAATGATTAGTTTCTGCATTCACCTTTTAAAGATGTAGTTGAATACTTGTGCCCATATTGGTGTTTTGGCAGCCTCCCTGTCGCATGCTGTTCATACTCGAGAAAGTGACCTTGCCTGCTGTCCTGTTGTCATGGGAACAGAGGCTAAAGCAGAGAAGTGTTTGTTGACACAATGATCACAAACCATGTCATTAGTTTCTATGTTTAAACAAGAAAGTACTCAACCAGAACTTGCTCAAATGTATTGTATTTTATGTTAATTGTTATATCAGCCGATGCTTACTAGTTTCCCTATTGGTTTACAGGCTGCTCCTGTTGACCAATCACATGAGCCCATGGCATGGTTTTTCTCTGGGCCCTGTCTACACTGATGTTGGACATCCATATTTAATAAATGACAGATACTTACTAAACTTACAAAATCAAAACATTTGATAAATCTATGGTATTGTTAAAATGTAAGAAAAATGTTCAAGGGTTGCAAAGGTTGCAAAAAGGAAAAGAAAAAGGAAAGAAAAAGTACCTTAATATTTAGTGAAAGTTCCCTTTCTTTTTCCCAGACCTATGCAATAAATGCAATCCAGGACTGAACAGTATGAATTTAATACAACATAGTAGGATTTTGTAGGGATAATAACAAATCTGATCTTTTAGTCCACCATCCATATCAAACATTGTCAATAGGTCTACTATGTGAACTCCAATATATTTTCCATTTAAATCTAAATATTACAACTGTTATCTTTAGTTGGTTCGTAATGCGTCTGTTTTCTGAGTAGTTGTACTCATGTGCTCTGCTTTCTAAAATGTAGCGATGGCGTGCACCTTTTGAGCTTCGTGGCTTCCTTTCTCTCCACTCCACTGCAGCTTATCTCAGCATTGTGATGCAGGCACCGAATTTTATTACAAAGGAGATTTCATAAAAGCACCGCATTTGACGACTTTGCAGCAGCCAAAGCAAGTGTGTGTGCTGCTTAGTATGTCTCTTGGTGTCATGAATCAGCAGGCTTTTGATACCCATATAAATAGATCAGTACTGACACTGAGTACAAAAGACAAACTTCCAGACATAACTTCTTGATATATAAGGTGCTGACATGTTTAATTTATAATTCTGCTGCAGTTGTGTGGAAATAGTGCTCATTTATTTCCCATAATGCACTGTACTAAACAATGGTCATTTTTGGGAGCGACTGACGTGTCTCTTGGGGCACCGCCAGCACCGCTATTGAAATGCGCCGCGGGCAGATTTCGCAATAATAATTCTGCTACTGCCAAACAATGAATCTACATTTCCCATAGTGCTTTGGGGTTATTTTGTATAGATGATCATTATACCATCCACATTCCTTTCCCTAAAAAACACTTTTTGTTCTGAATGTGGAGGCTTTGATTAGCCACAGATGCTATAGTTCAGTAGATTTTATATAAAGTTTTAGTTTAACATTAACATCTTGTTCAGTGCGTTGAGACTCTACAAAATGTGCCATAGCAGCAACTGTGCTCTTCTCTGTCTCCAACCATCCATCCATCCATTTTCTTCCGCTTATCCGGGGCTGGGTCGTAGGGGCAACAGTCTAAGCAGGGACTCCCAGACTTCCTTCACCCCGAACACTTCCTCCAGCTCCTCCAGGGGGACCACAAGGCGTTCTCAGGCCAGCCGAGAGACATAGTCCCTCCAGCGTGTCCTGGGTCTTCCCCGGGGCCTCCTCCCGGTGGGACATGCCCGGAACACCTCCCAAGGGAGGCGTCCAGGAGGCATCTGGAACAGATGCCCGAGCCACCTCAGCTGGCTTCTCTCGACATGGAGGAGCTCCTCCCGTGTGACTGAGCTCCTCACCCTATCTCTAATGCTATAGTCACAATACCCGTATGGGCGTTTGGCCGTCGTAGAGAGAATCATCGTAGAGAGACTCGCGCTGTTAAATGCGCATCTTAAGGGGGTGTGTCTTGCAGTTCCTTTGAGGTTCGCGGGGCTACCTCACGTGGCGTTGCTGAAAATCGAACTAGCGATTGCTGTGCGTGTCTTAAGTGTATTGTGAGGTATTCCAAAGGGTAACGTAAGTTGCACACACTTATGACGTACGGTGAGGCTTTCATATGGTGTCCTTATGCGACACACAAGGCGTTAGTAGGATGGAAGTACAGATCCCTTACTCACCCCGTGCGAATGCCGCACGCGCAGACGTCAATATTAGCCTCCCACATTCTCTCTCTCGCTCTCTCTTTCTCTCTCTCTCTCTCTCTCTATCTATATATATATATATATATATATATATATATATATATATATATATATATATATATATATATATATATATCTGGCTGCAGGGACGTGCAATTCTGGGACAGTATAAGACCCTGTTTCAAGAACTCGATCGGGAATCTAGCACGCTAGGGGGGTGTACGGGATATGTAAGTGCCCGTAGGATGCCCGCACAAAATAACCTCTTAATTTCTAACACTCAGACTGCACGCAAGGGCCACGCAAGGGCCACGCAAGGGACACGCATTTATCACTTGAAGAGCATGTACGTGTCCCTTGTACAGTCCGCCGGATTTGGTGTGCCCAAAAATTGAAAAATCCGTACGACACACCTGCGAGTCACCTACTTCACCCGTACTGAACCCTTGTGTGTTGTACAAGTGTTCGCTACGATCTAGCGCTCGCAGCATGCCTGTAGAAAAAAATTTGCATGCACATTTTTGTTGTACGGATTGAGCCATTTTTCGCCCGTAGACTATGACTAAGCTTTAAGGGAGCGCCCAGCCACTCTGCAAAGGAAACTAATTTCGGCCACTTTTATCCGTGATCTTGTGCTTTCGGTCATTACCCAAAGCTCATGACCATAGGTGAGGGTAGGAATGTAGACTGAGCGGTAAATCAAGAGCTTTGCCTTTCGGCTCAGCTCCCTCTTCAATACAACGCACCGATCCGCCTGTCAATCTCACGCTCCATCCTCCCCTCACTCGTGAACAAGACCCTGAGATATTTGAACTCCTCCACTGAGGCAAGGACTCTCCACCCACCCAGAGAGGGCAATCCACCTTTTTCCGGTCTACAAAATGTGCCATAGCAGCAACTGTGCCCTTCTCTGTCCTAGTCTGCCATTTTGTTACTTGGGATCATCCCACAAGTCTTTTAGTCGTATCATGTAGTCGATACTTTAAGCTTGTGGCTGACACTGCACTGGTAAAATGTCCCCATTGTGTAGTAGGTGAGAGATGCTGGACATTGTAATATTGCAGGTCACTGAACAACTCTTTTAAAAAGTCCCTTCTGAACACCAGGCGGAAACAATGAGAGGGGACATTCTTATTTGTAGGTTTTATCTCTGAAACTTTCTCAGTCTATTGTTTTTGCCACAACAAATTCTGCAGTTTTTACTACCTTGTGTAATCTGGATACAATAAACCAAATCTTAGGTGGTAACTCAACTTTAAATTGCACTTCATCTGGAGGAGGGGCAGTCTCTTGCTTGCCTTTATGGAATTGTAACTGCTGTGCCTGAAGGTCGACAGTATGACTTTAAATATACATATCTATGGAGACTAGGAGGCCGCCAAATTATAGGTCAGCTCTGCAGGGAGGTTTTACCAATAAATTGAGCCTAGTATGTGATGCTAGAAATATTTATTCTTCTGAATAACTTCCTCAATAGGGGCTACCGCAGCCTAGCGCCAATCGCCGCGTGATCATTTCTGACCAACCAGCTGGCTAGAGAGGAGCTATAGCACGGGCTTAGCTAAATGTTACAAAAATAACTTGTAGGTGCTTTGAGAGTTTAAACATCTAAAATGCTCATGTTGTGAAGCTAGAGAAGAAGTCACAAAATCTGATCTTTTTTAAAGCTATGGGTGCCTTGTGTTTGATTTTACAAAAAAAAAAATCCATTGCGCTCTATTGGAGAATTCTTTCTAGGCTCAGCTGCAGTACCTAAGGACCAGCCACCAATCGAGCTTGCATCAGGACAGATGAGGACGTATCCACATCTTATTATAGATCCATGGTCTTCACATCCTTACCCATAGTGTAGCTCTTTAAGGGTACTGGTTGTCCCCATTGTTCCCTGTGAAGGACCATTAGGTGTCCAGGCGTGGGTCCCTCTGTCACACCAGCCTTATGTCGTGCTGCAGTCCTTGTCCTGCTACCAAAATGAGAGGTGAGACTGAGGAGGAGGTGAGCAGGAGGGAAGGAGAATACAAAAATGTGCTGACATTGCAACCTGCCACTGCTCAGAGCTCTTCACTGTAATGAAACTGTGAGGAGGGACAAAATGAAGGGGGAGTAGCTTGGATATATTATAAACCATTATGTGCAGTGTTTGTGTGGAGATAAATTAAGAGACTCACCTAGACCTAGGAATGCTAATTACATGTACTTTGTACTGAGCTGTGCTTTTGGCTGCTGCTACCAAAGGCTTTTGTGAGTAATCTTTGTTGTGTCACTTTTGTGTAACAGATGGCAATGACCTGTGATAATTGTCACAGTGAATCAATCCATTATCAAGCCTCACATGCCTCACCTTAAACTGTCCAAATTAACTGATTGTATAAATGCTGCATGCCTACTGAATGTGTTCAAATCAGTACTTCATTGAAAAGAACCAATATCTTTCTTTTTAGTTTAAGAAATCAGTGGGTGATAAAAAGCTATCAAAGCAGATAGTTCTATACACTTTATTAAACCAAGTCCATAATAGTTAGGTACATTTGGCAAGCCCATGACGAATGCTCTAAAATCTGGTATATTTAAATTGACGATGATTTACTTTGAAGACATTTAAGTCATTTTAAGCAATGAAACACACAGTAAACTGATAGTCACCTGAAGTCCCCAAGGAGGATCATGACCAATGAAGTTAGTCTGCTTTGTGTCTCATAATATTGGACATGGGTGACATTAGCACATAGTAATCCTCTGTGAAATGCTAAAGTTAAAACAATAAGAGCATTACTTACACCACAGTAAAGTCAATTATGGATATTCTCAAACAGTTTAATGACTAAAAATTATGTCTGGAGACGCTATCCGAACACTTAAGACTTATCTAAGAATGAACTGCAAGCATTTCTTCTGCCCGGTAAAAGTAATTTCATGCTGAGAGGAGCCACGGGGGAGAGTGTATGAGGGTGTATCAGAGTGGAGACAGTGACAGATGATAGAGAATATGTCAGCGAGTGACTGGAGTGCCTAATACAGGACTAAACAGCGTCTGCCACTGTTTTATCTTCACCAGCACTAACTTTGAACTTTTCTCATCTCGTTTTGTCTTATATAAGGTAGTCAAATACCCCTTTACAAAAAATAACATATTAAAAGCTTGTATCCAGCTTGAAATTTTATGTTGTTGAGCAAAATGTGTCTTGCCCCAGTACAGACATGTTGTATAAGCAGCTCCCGAGGTCAACATAAATCAGCTGTGTACTGTCTGCATCAAATTATGAAGTGTTTTTGTTAGCCAATAATCAGGAAGCGTGCGCTTAGCATGGTAGTTGTTGTTAGCTTTACAGTGAATGCCCGTAAAACATGAAGTTAAGTGAGGAATAACTGCAAGTCATTTATGATAAAAATCAGGTAAAGTGCCTCATAATTGCTAAGACAATCATTTTCTATTATACAGATGTAGTTAAATTGCAGTTGTGGAGTGGTGATTGTATTGTATTACAGTGAGTCCTTGTGGCGTTGGCTCATTTGGGATTTGTCCTTGCTCTGCTGACTGTGTGTATTTGAGTGGTCACAGGCCTTTCCTCTGTAAAACATTAGACCAACGCTTAGAGAGGCTTAAACTGCATGTCAGCATGACTCCACTACACAGTGGATCAGAAGTTCAAAGCTTACATAAATGTTTGCATTTTAGCTATATCTCAACAGCCTTATTATTTAGCTTGGTTAAATTTCATTCATTAATTCTGAATTAAATCATCCTGCTTCAAATGTGTGCACCATTTTCTAAAAAAAAAAAAACAGTTATAGCTCAAGGGGAAACCTCGTATTTGGGTGAAAACTTTGATTTTAATTTTTTAAAGTTTAATAACTTCTTATTGAAGTTGCTTCCAGGGGGACTATGCACAGTAGAAAGTGCTTTGCATATCAGTGTCTTTTTAGATTCTCAATGCAGAGTTTTACATTCTTGCTGCTAGAAAAGATGTCATTTAAATAATTATAATTGAACTAAACTGGGATATTGCAGCACACAGTCATTATGTGATCTCTGCCATATGGAAAAAGAAAATGCACTCCATCTTGAATCAAAGCATGTAACATTGACATGAGATCTGCCTTGGGTTATTTCTACTTAAATAGGGACAAAGTGCAGAATAAAAAACTGTTATTTCTCTTTGACAGCCCACATAATAAGCAATTAACTTGTGAAATCATCAGGGTGAGGGGGTTCGCTCCAGTCACAGTGCCTCAGTGCAGTAGCTTTGAATCCTGTCTTAAGGCAATGTTCAAGACTGTTTCTGTCTCTAAAAACATGAAATCCACTTGTTAGTGAAAATGTATTTTCATACCGTGCATTATATAAGCTCTATAAAGAAAAACATGTTGGTAGGCAGAAGGATGGTATATGCGATTTACAGTCTAGTCAGTGTTTTAGTGTTGTCAGTGTATTAAATTGACTTAAAGGTGCATTATGTAACTTCTAAGGTGGAGGCTCTGCTGCTTGCTCATGTCTATGGAGATGTTATTTCTTTGCCTGGAATGTTCCACAGTAGGGCATTAAACATATCTCCCTTGTATTTGTTCAGTTAGAGGTGTTTTATTCTTACCATGTACAGGCTTGCTTCTTCATAAATCTGACCATTAACCTGTCTCAATTGTGATCAGTGGCAGTCATACACTGATTTACTCCTCGGGCGAGACCCCCTCCTGGCGCCATGTACCATGTACCATGTACCAGAATACATTTATTTTCTTTTTATATTCTTTCTAATACTGTTGCTAACATTGGTCCCACATATAAGGAATTCACATATTTTTGTGCTATAGGTGTTGATTTATCTTTGACTGTTGTGACTGGCAGTTCATCCTTGAAGTCGTTCAGGACCTCTCATATTTCATCCCTGCCTGTTTCCCTCTTTTCACTCTTTTTCTTCTGCAACTCTCTTCCTTCCATTTTACCAACATCCCGAGGCTACAAGTTCTGAAGATATTTGATTTGAAATCCCTCTTGCATATTTTACAAGGCCAACCTGTTTTGAACCCGGTGAACTGTTATTGTTGAAAAAAGACCCCACTGACACTGCACTCCTTTGCCCCCAGACACAGTAAATACATTATGACTTTTTTTTTTTGGCATATTGTTTGTTTTAACAATTCCCCCAAACCTTTTTTGGCTAATATCCTCATTCAGCTTTTGCATTCACAACATTAAATGCTTCCTGTGCACCAGGAGTAAAGAACTAAAAAAGCATGGACTCTTTTAGATTTTTTAAAACATTGATGAAAATACTGTATATGGATTTTTCTGTATCAAACGAGGACTCATCTCTATTACTTTGTTATGAAAATTAACAAGAAAAAGAGAGATGTGATAGATAAATTGTATCTCTGTGCGGTGCCAGCTCAGTCCTTGTTATCTATGTCATCAGAGGCATAATACTCTAATACAACTGAAGCATAGCCATATTAGACTGGACTGGAATGCACAATACTACCACAATGTCTTAAGGATTCATGTCTCCGGGTGCTGGATCCTGTACTGATGGTAAATAAACTTCACTGTGTTAGAACTCCAGCCTTATGCCTCATTGTTTCATCTCTCGGACTACTTCTTGGCATAAAAATTAACCTAATTCCCTGTACTGTAAATTCTATAATTTGTCATAAAAATATAGGTACAGTTATAGTAACATTACAAACAAAATATACAAAGCAATAGTGTGTAAGTGAATAAAGACAATTAAAAGTAGTTTCTAGTTTATTTTCTTGTAGTCTTATTAAACACCTGAGTTCTTTTTTTTTTTTTAAGCATGAGAACTATATTGATTGGCATCTTCATAACTGATTCATCCTTCTCGCGATTGATCGGGTTTGGGAGGCAGAAAGCATAAAACCTCTTAATACGCAAGGAGAAATTCATGCAATGAATAAAGCGCCTTGTAAAGGGTCCACCGCATATTCAGGTATAGATTTTTGCTGTTTGGTGCAATATGGAGACTTACTTGAGCTGTGCATTGGGGACAAAGGGAGCAGAGATAGTATAAGCATGTGACCAATTTAAAGCTCATGATTTAAACATGTGAGGACTATATTTACTGCAGGATTGGACATTAAAGCTTATGCTGCCTTGGCACTGACTGCATAACATGGAGAAATCATCTTAGGTTCTTTTCTGGGACACATTGTTTGCCTTATTATAAAAATAGTGAAGAAAATAAAAGAAAATGTTCGACCAACCAACCAAAGCACTGGATCAGTTCATTTCTTCTTGGGGGTTAATTCTGGTTAGCATTTTTATTTATTTATGTATTTTTTGTCATGTAAAAATTCCATTCTTGTTTCTGACTATAAGCCCTCCTAAATGTAAAAATCTACTTGTGGGTAGGAGTAGTACCAAGCAAACATATTTATTTATCCAGGGTTTCAAATAATATGCATGGTCTGAAAAAAAACCTGCCGGGGACGTAGTTATTAAATACACAGAATAAGTCATTTTATTCATAAATCAGGAAAGATATATGCAGCAATGGAAATTATTTAATGACTTCTGGAAATAAATCCCCTCACATCATAATTTTAACTTACTGTAAATGCAAAAAAAAAAAAAATCAATGAAAGATGCTTTGGGTGCACACTGTACCCATTAAACATCTAGTTATTTACAATAACTTTGGATAGGGATGCACTGATCTGATACTGGTATCAGATATCGGTGCCAATGCTGGTAAATTAGCTGGATCATTTGCTATAGTGTTCTGTTCCAACTGTCTACATTCATGTAGACATCAGTCTAATACCCTGCTTATACATCTCTAAACGGTCTATTCAGAATACAATCGTCTAAGACCAAATCACATACATTACATACTAGCATATAATGGCATATTTAGCCCTCACATTAACCTTTACACTGAGGATACATACTTATTTATGCAGTGATGTGTGCACTCGGTCTGCCCTTGTGCTCTGATGAACCGATTCAGTCTACAGGAAAAATTATCAAGTGCAAACGGATCAGGATTAACAGAAGTGACAGATTATATACTAGAACCTCCCTATTTATGCTCTTATTACTGATATTACACTATAAGACTGTTGTCCAATAGCTTTTTGCTATTGGATTCCAAATATGTTCTGATTTAGATCAGCTGGTGCAATCTCATTTGTGATGTCTTTTTTTTTTTATAATTTTAAAATTCTAGTCCTGTCTTGTCTGTCTGTTTACTTTTCCTTAGTCCAGTTTTATTCCTGCTTTAGCCATGGGATCGTGTTTTAGCATTCTATGTCTGTAGTTCAGCCCACATGCTTAAAATGGCAGACTAGCAGTAGTCCGAGCAGCAGACAGCAGCATCTTCTTTCGGGACCTCATTTGGGGTGACTTATGCTGATGCAGTGCTGTTGGTAATGCCCCCTCAGCAGCTCTCTGGCTCCACTCCACCAGAGGAGCGACCTTTGAACTCACTTGTCACAAGGTCCAATATATTTCAAATCACCTCCTGCATGCGCTGATGACACAGCACCAGTCCTTCCACCAAGGTTAATGAAAGTCACCACCACAGTAGTGCTCTGTATGTTACCACTGTTAGCCTCTGTTTACATGCAAATCTTCCTTTACAGATGTTGGGGTTTGATGTTATAACCCAGCACTCAGTGCAACATATGGTCTGTGCCTATGGTAAACGCAATAGCAGCAGGACTAGTACAATTTTAGCCCTCACCCACACATGGAATAATCTCATTTTAAATAGCTCATGCTGTTTGCTGTGTATATGCTTTGGCCAGGTGCATGGGAGGACACAAGGCTCTACTTTCAAGAGAGATTTTTCATGTGTAAAATAGCAGTCAGCAAAAGACTGGAAAACAAAATCTTCATAGCTGCACTTGTATGTAAATACTGACTATGGCTGTGCCTAAATGTGTGGTGCACAAATGCATTCAGGGCAAACAGAGTATGCAGCATCCCTGCAAGGCAGCACAGCAGTGAGCCAATAATAGGCTGTACATTTCTGACAAGAGCATCCATAGTCTCTCATTAAAATGGATCTTTGTGCTCTTATCTTCAGGCTTATCTTACCACTGATGACTATTCATGGTGCTGGAGTATCACACATGATTTGAATTTCAAAGTACTCTAACTAAGTAAAATGAAAAGAACTAAAACGGGACTACATTGGGTACATTGGGATGACCTCTAGGATAAACCTGGACAAAATATGGACCAAACCAGAACTAAAATGGTCTTACATTTAGGTGTTTAACCAGGATTGAAATAAAACCTAACCCAGGATTACACTTAACATACATATTCACCAACTCGACTATAAGTAAATACTACTGAAATCTGAATTTTACAATATCACAACATGATTCCAACTACCATCAGACAGTAGCTTATACCACAGAACGTGACCAATTACCACAGTGTTTGGCCTGTCACAGCTGTGCTAAATGTATGTTATGTTATTATGAATGAGGTCCATTGAAAGCCATCCATCTTAGACACTGACGTACAGAGAAATGAGAAGAAGTTTGTTTCCTGGTTGACAGTCAGTTTAACATCCAGAATGGCTCATTCTCAGAGCTGCAGCACGATGGCTGTCAGACAATGAGGGTGGAACAGACTGAAACTAATTTATGGCCAGGACTAACCCAGGACTAATCAGGTGGTATGGACATACAAATAAAAACCAAGACCAAGGAAGAAAAGCTCAAAACCAAAAAAAAAATCATTCCTTTTGCTAATACCAGAGGATAGAGTTCAAAGTGTTGAGGCACAAATTTCAAAAGCAGCATCACCAATCCACCAATGAGACACAAAATCAGTTTGTACCTAATTTCACTGGTTTAAAAACATGTAAAACAGCACACTGGTCCAAAGTTATTTTTCATTTTCTGAACTCCTAGCATCCCAAATATTCACAGTGATGTTGTGTTTTTCAGAACTTCCAGAGACCAGAGTTGAGTTTTACCATCACATTGAAGCAAGCTAGCATGCTTACAGCACGCTTCCTCGTTCTTGGATGATAAAACATTTAATAATTAGATGCAGACAGCAAACTCTCATTTTGATTCTTAGAACTGCTGTTAGATTATAATACACAATATACACATTTTGCTCAACGACATGGATAAAAACTGAATACACTCACTTTAACTCATACATTTTATACAGTTGAAGTCAGAATACTGTGCGTGTGAGAGAGATGGCTGCACTGAAAATGGATGAGTGCAGAAGTTATGAATCTTCAAGGCGACTTCCAGGTGGGATCAAAGGAGTGTTGTTTACAATAGGTCTGGAGCTGATTCACACTGCAGGACACAGAGACGTATTATGGGATGCTATCACTGACAGCATGTGCCGCCTCATGAATAATCCCCTCCGAACACCTTCCCTGCAGCACAGCGACTGGAACTTTTTCACTTTATCACACTTAAAGCCTTTTCCTCCTATAGATTACTTGGTGTCAGTTTATCAGACACAATGTAAAAAAGGCTGCATTTGGATTCAGAACAATAGCACTGTCTGTGGTGTAAAACAGACAACTCTTCCCCCCAAAGGAACTTGTTTTTCCAGCCATATCTATTTTCGTGTGAGAAAGCCTCACCTGCAGTTGAGGGTAGATGCATCAGACTATTTCCCCATTTATTATTCATCACCCATAGAAGCTCTATTTTAAAAGTAGCAGTTGTTAAGATACTTTCTCCCAGCTTATACTCTGTCAAGTGAAATGAATATGAGACTGGTGTGCGGGAAGGCATAGCAGACTGGGTTTATCAGGGTTTCTTCTGATGTGTATGTGCCCGTAAAACAATTGAATAAACATATTTATAAAGATTGCAAAGTTTTTCCAGCATGGTATAACTTTTTTATTTCAAACACACCCAATGTGGGAATTAACTGAAAAACACTCTCTTTATTTGGCAAGATTTTGCTCAGAAATGTATCTGTTGTTCATGTTTAAAGTGTCTGTTCCGGTGTAATTGCTTTTCTACAGTTTTTTATGATTGTTTAAACTCCAGAGTCCAAATTCTGGGGTTAGCAAAAGTGATCATTTATCATCTCAACTACAGTAGCATTTTTTAATACTGCAGACAACCATAAATCAATGAGTGCAAAATATTTGTCTTGCTGCTATGGCATTTTTTTTTTCTAAATGGATGACTAAAGTTTAAAAATGCTACAGCACAGAACAGCCCTTAACATCCTTATAAAACTGCTTGCAGAGACTGTGGGCTTTAGGCTTAAATCCGTTGTTTTGGATGCATTCTAAGCATCCTAATTACTGTGATGATGAGTTTATAAGCCCTTCAACTTTCAAAGACCAGAGCAGAGTTTTGCTGTCACGGTAAACCAACAACATCAACTGGCATGCTAATGCGCACTTTGTGATTATCGGACAACAATAACGCTTTATAATTAGATGCAGACAGCATGCAACTGACATATTTTGAGATTTTGCTCAAATTCATGGAAAATGGGTACAGGCCTTTAATGAATAGCCAATGACAGCTTTGTCCCAGAACTGAGCATCTTCTATAATGTCTTACATTACTGATCAGAGGAAAATGGTGCAGAAAACACAGGGAGCAACTCTATAGATACAGTTACAATGAACAGCCACTAACTGATTTTACATACAGTTAAAGCCACACTGCATGACAGCCCTTATGTCTCTGTGTGTGCGTGTGTGTGTTGGATGTCTGTTCTAAATATTGTCACTTTTGATTTTGATGAATATTATGTTTGTATCAAGTTTCTGTCACACACAGTGGTTTGATGGTTTATGGTATTTAGCTTAGCAATAGCACAGGGCAAGTACAAGGGCAGAATGAGTGAGGCCACACACAAACACAGGTGAACCCAGGCAGCGTCAAGACGAGGTCAGAGCTCACCACGGATCAGCAGCACCCCTGACTCTGAGTTTTCTCCTCCTTTCTGCAGCGATGACCAATCTCCAGCGCCCTCTGGTGGGGAGGAGGGGAAGGGAGGTGAAACCGAGGGGGAGAAGATTGAGATCCAGGCACAGCCCCAACCAGAACCTCCCCAACCAGAAGTCCCACAACAAGAAGAGAAACCACCTCCGCCAGTGCAGCCGAGCAAACCCGAAATTCAACCTCAACCCCAAGAAGAACCAAAACCTCCCCCGGAACCCCACCCTACACCCCCTCCTTCCCCTGAACCTGACTCTGAACCAGAACTGGAATCTGCTCCACAGGTTCAGATCCCAAGCCCAATAGAACCACCAAAAGAACTGTCCCAAGAACTACCACTGGAGCCTACACCTACTCAAGAGGAGACGAAGACAGAAGAAGAAGTAGAAGAAGAAGTTGCAGAAATTAAGACAAAGCAAGAGGAGTCTAAACCACCAGAAGAGGAAGATGAAGACGAAGGAGGCGGAGCCAAAGGGGGCATGGCAGGGAGGAGAGCCAGTCTGCACCACACAGCATCGCCTCTCAGGGTACAACGAAACGGGGCTGGATCGCATCCCAAAACATCCGACTATGAGCTCTCACTTGACCTCAAAAATAAGCAGGTAGGGTGTCGGTGTTGAATGGTTGAAGGGTGGGGTGGAGGATGGGGTGTGGATGTGTATGTTAGTGTGTTAGTAGTGAACAGTTTGTGGTTTGATAGATGTGATTGGGTTTATAATGGGGAGGGAATTAATGGAAATATGTGTATTTTTACAAGATATTTGAATAAAATGAGCTTCCTTATCATAATCATTATCATAAACACCATATTGCCCCATCAGCATTTCCATAACATTGTCAGTACATGCATATAATTTGAGATTAGATAGTTACAGGTATTTCACAGGTTGAATTCATATGCAGAGATGCAAAATTGTTTGTTTGTTAACTGTGAGTTGTCTATATTAACATAAGCTGTAGTCAGTAGAAAAAGCTGTAATGTGTGTGTGTGTGTGTGTGTGCGTGTGTGTGCGTGTGTGTGTGTGACTAGCTTGTGCATTGTCATGTTATCTGTCCTTTTGCTCTTCACCAGGTCTTTATATTCCATCTCATAATAACTCCCATCATGACAAGATCCACCCACCATTGCTTTTCTATTTTCATTCTCCTAACCATACTCATCTTCTCCATGGACCCCCAGTCAGGTAAGGCAGCCCAGCTTCTGCCTGTCCTCATTACACACAGTTACATTTGGTTAAACTTAATAATAGAATTGCACTCTAAAGCAATATGCTGAACAAGAATCTCCCTACCAATAAATTGAGAACATATTTTGCTGAGATCGTGTCTTTCTACTTTCTTCGACCTTCTGTCCACCTCATTTTTCTTCAGTTTTGACTTCATGTCCTAATTCATAATTTTCCTATCTAAGTCTACAGGTCCTTACTCCTCCCTGACTATTTCCAGTTTCCTAATCTATGATCGGAAAAGCTCACTCCTCTATGATGCTGTTGACGGGCCTTGAGATAGTTGATCAGTGCGACTGATCATCTGTCATTGCGGTGGGGGAAGGTGCAACCAAAGATCAATATCAGAGTAATTGGATCTGCACACTGGTGCCTTGATTTGCTGCGAAGGAAACATTGACTGAAACGTTAACTTCTTCAAGCCTACTACTTAACCTCTGTGATCCATATTGTTCAGTGAATTCCAGCAAAGCACAGAGATAAGGTACTTTGTGCAATATACAATCATGTGGATTGGGTATTTTCACAAAAAGCCATCCAATGACTGCTTTTTGTGTCTATGGAGCATTTAATACATTTTCATTGTCCTTAGTCAACAATATTATTACATTACAGCTAAATAGTGCTTATCATTTTCAAAACATTATTCATTACAGCATTTGTAAATATAATATATTTTTGTATTAATTGAAGCTTTGAACACTACTTAAAAAGTAGTAGCAAAAAACATAATTCTGTATTATGTAACAACATTTTCTAAATAGTTTTTGCCTACAACATGAATTACGTGTGAAAGCAAACGTCTCACATTTTGGTAAACAAAAATATTTTTCAAGCTGTAAACATATTGTCAGTGTTTCACAGATGGTCTGTGGTCAGCCTAAAGTCACAAACTTTTTTATTTTAGTGATAAGACTGGATTTGCATTAGGTTTCCATTTACACTTAAAGCTCTGACACTATATAAGTATACTTCACCAGAGCTCTATGAACTCACATTGCTAAGCCTTAACTATTTAAACTTCATTTGCAAATTTATGGAAAGTCATTAAGGAAAGGGCTACAGGGTAAGTCCTCAGTGTCTGCAAACCATTGTTTCAGACAAATGATAAAGTGATTGCTAATGGAAAAGGCCAGCTTTAATGATTGCTGCAGAGGCATAATTACCTCTAAACTCTGTGAACAAATTTAATATGTATCTAACAACATTTATCACCAAGATAAGAAATATTTCTTTCAATTGTCCAGCCTAAAGTTGAAAACTGTATTAGACTGTCTACATTTGCACAAAATATTTAATTTAGCTGAATTTAATGCTGCACCATTTGACTTTTCTCAAGTGTCCAACACCTGTGAGATGTTATTGCTTTGTTTGGAATGTTCCATAGTATGGCATTAAACTTATAGATCTTGCATTTATTCATTATATGTTGTATGGCTTAAAAAAAAAAAAAAAAAACATCCATTCTTACAGCGAACGGTGACTTTACATATCTGACATGTAACTTGCTTTTGAGGTGTCACCTGTTTGTTTCCATGAGTTTAATGCTATACTGTGGAACATTCCAGGCAAAGCAACAAAATCTCCATGTAGACATGTACACTCCTCTGTTAAAGTTCCAAAGTGAGCATTTAATGATGACCATAATCATTACAATTAATAAAAAAGCACACAGTAGAATCAACATGCTTTGATCTACAAGTAAAATGTGAACTCAGATATACGAAACAGTTAAAATCTTGCAGTGACGTCAAACCTTATCGTCTTCATTTTGTAATCCAGTCAGCATTAGTTATGTCCCAGTTTTGCTCTTATATAATCATCTCATTAATCATGCTAATTTTTCTGTGCTCTGAACGCAGCACATATGAAAACTAATAATTGCAGATTTGCATTTTAGCCCTCAGTTTTTGCACCCTCTGAGATGGAATAATGGGCACATTTAGAAACTGAGACCCACAAACTACTCATTAGGGGTGACAAGACTAATGTAATTGTTTATTTAAATAACCAAATACTACTTCAGGGAATAACAATATAGACTATGTGTGCTATGTGTGTTGGGGGTGGCACTTTGTTAAGAAACTCTTTTTCAACTCATCAATATCCAATCAAAGACTAATTTTTATACTATGAAGGATTTAATATATCACACATTATGTTGAACCCTATTAGACAATGCGAAAGGAGTTAGTATAGATTAGTTTCTGTGACTGTAAATCCTCTTTTGAATGTCCTTCGACATTAAATATTTATGTTTACCACTCTTGATTTATTATTCTATCTTTCCCATCTGTCTGTCTTTCATTGCACATTACCTTTATGTTTCCACCTGCTGAGGTATGTCCAATGCCGCACAGGAAAGCAGAACATGGGGTCACTGCAGTGCTAGTTTGTCCATCACAATCGATTTGGAGACCCTGATAGAGGAGGGGTGTCATGGCGACTCTCCCTGAGTTATCTCTCTCTTTCTGCGCTTAGTGAAGTGATCAGAGGCACCAGTGACAGACGGTTAACAGGGATTCACTTGTACCATTTCTGGTTTAGACATTTTCCTCGCTCACCTGCCTTCTTTTATCTACCACAGCTTTAGACATTTTTTATTTTTTTTATTTTATTTCTGCTGTACTACTTTTTTGTCCTAGCTCAGTCACATAAAATTTTCAGATCTCTTTTCTGTTGGTCCAGCATTCAGGTAGCAAAGTTTTGTTCAGTAAAATATATATGTATTTTCAGAACAAAATGTAGTAGCACTCAAAGAAAAGACCTCATTACGGTATGAGGCTTACATATCTTGCTAGTTCAAACAGGACAGGCCCGCTTCTCTGCTGTATTTGCGTGGGTGAACTGAAAATAAAGGAATGGTTAAGCAAATAAAATAGGATACTGGTTGGGACTACAGTTGCAAATTAGTCTTAATGGATAAATCTGCTCTTTTCATATGTGAACTTTTGATGGGCTCCTGTTTATTAAAATGCACTGTTCCATTTTGAATAGCTAGAGCTGCCACTGAGTTCAGTTCGTTTATAAAGTATTTGTCCATTGAACTAAAATCTATCTTGGCCCTTCCTGAAAATTCAAAAGCCCAACCTATTTGACTAAGGTAATAAACAACTGTCAAACTCATGAGATCATGAGATCAAATCCAGTGTATAAAGTTCACCTGCAGCTGAAGACCATGGCAAACATTTGGAGAAGGGACACCTTAATAAATACAGAGGCTAATCTTGCATAACCTGCGTGGCCATCTTTAAAAGTTAGCGTCATGAGTCAAGTCATTTTTACAGCATATAAGAGAGAGTTGATATATATTCAGTGTGGATGCTCTAGAATGGACGGAAACAGGATCCACAGAGATGTCCCTATCAAACAGTGGTGCATCCTATTCAGAAAGCACCTTAATATTCTCACTCCGTCCCACTTGGCTCACAGTGGCACTGCAGTGAAATGTAAATGCTTTAGATAAGATGGATTTTCAGTATCATTGGTCTATTCTAAAGCGCTTCGTATGTGATTGTGTATCTCCAGTGACAATGAGGGAGGCAGTGTCCACTTGAACTTAGCACTTATCACAAATTGCAAAGCCTCGAGGCATTACAGCCAATCAGAACCTCTTTGCAGCGAGATGTGCGCACGCCCTGGTTGAATGACCTTCACTAAGGCTTAAAAAGGTTAGATATTTCAATGTAGACTTAACTTGTAGTTCATGCTTTGATAGATTTAGAGCAAATTCGATTCAGTGCATCTATTAATGGGGTTGCCACTGAAAATGGTATGTTTTGTGTTTTGCATATTAATTATCTTTCCTATTTTCTTCTTGACCATTAATGCATTCTTGGAACACTGTTCAGTCTTTAGACCCCCCTGTGGCTTGGATTACCTAAAGAATGAGCAAAACGTCACCCATTATGGGAAAGAAAAGCTGGCGTATCTATATTCTAAAATTAAATCTCTGGTAATTGCATGTTTGTATGGTAAAAGTGCATTTTGTTCTTTTGTTTAATGCAAGAAATATATAAAAAGACTTTTGGCTTATGATAAATTAGATTACAGAGAGGAGTACATTCACTGATTGAACTTAAGTAAAAAGAATTTCAAAATGAGCAGAGCAGTGTACGGACAAGATAAGGACACTTCCACAACCTGATTGTTCTGGGAAACTCAAAGAGGTTTCATCCTACTGTTTGAGCTGCTGCCAGGCCAATGTGGCTATATTACATCTCTATCTATTTCCCACAGCATTTGGGCAATTTTTCACAAGAAAGATTAATAACTTTTTTCTACGTTTAGACAATTTTGATTTGTGAGGAGAACGCCTCTGTGGGATATGCGGAGATAATGGGTTGTATTTGGTGAAGAAATGAACAATTTTCTAAATGTTGTGACTCAGCAAGTTTTTATTTAGTTTTAGTGTAGCACAGGCTTGGTAACTCAATATTTAATTCAGCTATTTATAATAATTATTTTTCATTTTACAGCCTGGAATACAAATAACTTTAATTCTGTTTTTCTTCACTTTTTTTTCTACACATTGATTTTCATTGCTTGACATGTCTCACTCAACATCTGTATAGCTTTTCCATTGTGTCACAAAATGCTAATAAGTTGCTATTAGTTTTACTATAGTACAATGGGCCATAAAAAAAACAAATACTAAAAATGTCCTGGTTTAATATTACCATTATGTAGCACATGGAGACCTTGGGGGTCTATAACCCCTTTAATAATATCAGCTCTTTCATTTCCTCCTCTCATAGTCAACAATCATCTCATCAAGCCTCACAGTTGCACACATTTCCGTTGAGTCATTTAACCTTTATTTGTACATCCAATCATTCTCAGTGGAAGCCTGTCAATGATATCACATTAAATAAAGCCAATTAATTTCACATTTTGTTTTTTTTATTCTTTTGTAGATCGAAATGTTAGAGCAGAAATACGGCGGGCATTTCATCTCACGCCGCGCCGCCTGCAAGATCCAGACCGCCTTCCGCCAGTACCAGCTCAGCAAGAACTTTGAGAAGATCCGTAATTCCCTCCTGGAGAGCCGGCTGCCCAGGCGGATCTCCATGCGCAAAGTCCGAGTCCCCAACACCGAGGGCTTCTCCGCTGAACGAGCCCTGGCTGAAGGCTGCAACCTGGCGGGCATACCCCTTGTGCGGTCCCCCTCGCTGCCCGCCACAGTAGGAGGCACCCTGACCGACCTGGAAGATTCCTTTACAGAGCAAGTCCAGTCACTGGCCAAGTCTATAGATGATGCTCTGAGCAACTGGAGTCTCAAGACGATGTGCTCTTTGCAGGAAGGAGGCGGATATCAATTTACTTCTGACGCAACAAGTGGAGGAGGAGAAGGTGACGAATCACAAGGTCCTACAGATCCAAGTGAACTATCGAGAAGTGCCAGCAAACTGATGATGGCCATACGCGATGTGACTGTTCAGATAGACAACCAGAATATCACGGTTTCGTCGTCCGTGGTGGAGACATCTGCTTCGGTAAACCTGACCAGCTGCACACAACAACAAGCTACTTCAACACCCACGCCAGCTTCCACGACTCAAGAGCAACCGCCCCCTCCTCCTCCACCTGAAGTCCCAGTGAAAACTACAGTCCCGCCACCCCCACCCCAAGAACCTCCACCCCCTCCCCCAGAAACGGAGATAGTCGATATGGACGAACAAGATGTAGAGTTCCCCGTTCCACCTCCCAGCGAAGAAGAGCTGGAACAACTCCCCCTGACATCTCTAGATAAAATTCTGCCAGTAGAAGACATAGTAATCCCGGCTCCACCTCCACCGCCCCCCGTACAAGCACCCCAAGCCCCTCCGACCACAGCCACACACCAGCAGCCGGTCCAAGGACACTCTCCCGTGGTAGAGACTCTGGAGGTGAAGAGGTGTAGCTCGGAGATGGCAGATAACAGTTCAGAACAGATGAGCAGTAGTAGCGCATCAACAGAGGCGCGTTCCACGTCAGAAGCTTCGTCGAAAGAGGCACTGCAGGCCATGATACTCAGCCTGCCCCGGTACCACTGTGAAAACCCGGCCAGCTGCAAGTCGCCCACGCTGTCCACCGACGTCATGAGGAAGCGCCTGTACCGCATAGGGCTCAACCTCTTCAACGTGTAATTATTACATTTATTCATTCATATACATATATATATATATATATATATATTTTTTTTTTAATATATAAAAGGCAGTTCTAATCCATATTTTCAACCATTGAGTATTACCTAATTTCAGGAATTTCTGCATTTAAACATGGAATGGGTAAATTATTATTATTAACAGAATCAGACAGAAGATAAAACAAGGTTAGTAAAAATATCTAAGAAAAGTGCATGAATAACTCACAGTTTATGTCAGTATGGTACAACATTATTTAAAAAATCTAACATTCATACATTTGAATCCACATTAGCCCTAGCTTTATCATGATTGAAAACCTACATTTTGGTGTTCTGTTTACCATGTACATGCTATAGGCTCTAGCACTGTGTCTTGACTTTGCATCAGAATAGTTGTACCTGTTTCATATCTTCAGGAGTGTGTCAGAACATCAGCAGAAGTGTAGTTGTTTTCTGAATTCACGCGCCCATCTCTCTAGGGCTGTACTTGAAGTTTGATGGGGTGCCTCTGGGCTAACACTGCAGCCAAAACGTTTTTCTTCACAGCTCCCCATCGCGCTCAAAGAACAAACAGTATGAGGCACAGCTCCCTGGTTGTCTGAGGTGCCGTCTGTTTTCCCAGAAAGAGATGCCAGTGCGGAAAATCAATAAGAGAGATAGAAGATGCAATCAGATACACTAATAGAATTACACTGTATAAATTACCACAGACATACCAGCTTTTTAAGGTTTGTCTTAATTCATGTTAAAAGTTGTGTTCTTGTTGTGCCACAGAAACTTTAGTGTTATTTTCTTAAATATTTATGTTTCAACAAATGTTTGAATGTGACTATTAATTAAAAAGAACACTCATTATACAAACATTATGTAAAATACTCATTAGCCACAAATTTCACTATAAGTTCTTTTTGAATAATGAGACCCTGAAAACTCATTACTCAAGCATTTAGAACAGAGTAATTTCTCCATATGAACTAGATTTGCTGCAGTGAGTTATTCAAAACTGTTTTGTGAGTTAAGATATTCACCAATCGTACAGCAGCAGAAGAACATTGCATTATTTTATCATATTGCAGGCTTCCTATAGAAGTTGATTAGCCAAAGGCTCAATATTGGAATGTAACACTATAGAAAATTAGCTCTCAATTAGAGCTAAAAATGTTCTAGCATTAGGCTGAACATGGGTAAGGTAGTTCCAAATAATGATAAAGCCAAAGGAAAACAAATACTCAAACTGCAGAGGGTCCCACATATCACCAGAGACAGTCCGGACATCCACAGTTTTAGAATATAAGCTAATACTCCTTTCCCCATGATAAGTAACTTGATTTAAGACGATAACTTTTAACTTAACGGATATGGCCTTTAAAAATGAGATAATTTAATAGTGAACATTTTTGTCTATCAGCAATCCCCCCTCTCCATCCTCTCTAATCAAACACCTTCACAGATAAGCTCAGATTTAATGAATTGGTTTAAAAGAGGAAGTGTGAGATAGTATGAGGAAGGAGAACAGAAATGTATGCGCAGGAGGTGGGGCAATAAAGCTGGAGGCTTATTAGTTCCACCAGTTCATATCCTCCCCCTAATACCTGCGCAGCTGTAGCCTGTGCATCTTAAACAGGCCGCTTCACTTCAGGCTAAAAGTGGGATATTTTCTGGTTGTTTGAACAAAATCATGCATATGCAGTGAGTGTCAGCCTGGCAGAAAGAACATTGTAAAGAAAACATAATTTAGTTAGTATTTGTACATTCTCCTATATTTCAATGATCTCAAAGTAACACGATTTTATTATCCATCAATGTCCAAGTTTAATGTCATGTTAGGCTATAGTCACGTGATCACAGCTATAGAAAGTGCATTGTTCATGACGATAAAGGTGCACTATGTAACTTTTCTGGTACCAATCCAGTACCTTGTTGCGTTCATGAAGATATTCTAGGGAGATTGCTTTCCATGGAATGTACCACTGTATGATATTAAATGATCTTATTATTATAACTATTATTTAATACGGTAAGTGTTTTTTTAGAATAAAACAAATAAAAAATATGCATTCTACTGTAAGCAAACCCGCCTTTCCACATATTGGACCTGTAAATTGGCATGATGCTCGTCTCCATGGAAATAGATAAGTTTAATATCAAAAACTCCAGGGAAAGCAACATCTCCATGATGGCGGAAAATTACACAGTGCATTTAAACATTTAATATATTTTAGTTTACACTAAACTTTAATAATGTCAAACTAACGTCAAATCTTTGTCATTGTGGTGATTCTAATGTACATTTTATAATATAATGTTAAGGCACTTGGATTTAATTACTGTACTTATCTTTGCAGCAAACCTTTGAGTACAGACCAATCAATTAGACCCAATCAAGACTAGGCTTGCTACTGAGTTTTAAAAAAATAAAATGCAATTGCATATATTTGTATCAAACAAGAACTATATTTTAATTTATGGAGTTTTTGAGGCGTTTATAGTTACAGCACCAACAATCATGCCCTTCCTGCATAAATCTATCTATGGTTTGTAATGAAACTGTAACATCTGCATCTGCACAAACTGAAGTGCAGGCAGTGAAACGCTTGTATAGGCCATAAAATACAGTGCAGGCTGAGCATTCGAACATCTGTGTATTAGCAGTAAAACAGACTGATAGTAAAATGAATATCAAGGAGAGATGTATTTATGGAAGACACAAGATAGAAAATGAGAGATGGAAATAGTGCCTCAACACGTGAGAGAGGCTATGGCATTGGCAGCACTCTCAAAAATGAGAATCTAATCTATAGTTTTAATGTGGTACTTGTGCACTCCCTTTCTCTTAAACATATTCTGCTCCGGTGGTAACCATGTAGTATGTACATTTGAATAAAAGAGTTGTTCCTGCAATGGTAACATATATTTCTTTTTACCCTAGGCTGAACTAGCGTATTTTAATTTATTACATTCATATCGTTTTGGTTATTTCTTATATTCATACAGATAAATCTAAGATAGCTTTACTGCATATATGTCTTGCTATAAAGTTTTGTGAAATATATTCCTTTAAATACCACTTGTGAGAAGGTAGTGTGAGATATAGTATATCGCCATGTGTATTGCATCTCCCATTGCCTCTTAATGAAATGGGATTTAGCAGCTGCTCCTTGAATCTCATATTTGTGTTTCCAAACATCTGCTTTGTTTGGTCCTATTCCAAGCTTCTGTCCTACCCTGTACTCCACACTGTCCTGTCTCTATCTCTCCCCTGCCTCCAGTTCGTCCCTTCAGTAAGCCCATTAGAGGGAGCACACAAGCTGTCCCATTACATAAATGTTTTAAGCACTGTACAGAGCAAAAGTTTGAGGCAGTAATGGAGAATGTCCCTGGAGCATCTCTCTTTTGTGCCTAATAGTGGTTATAAATAGTCGATATACATAGAGGTATCTGAATGCATTGGGCCGAAAATTTGCCTGACTGTAGGCACCAGTGTGAAGCGTTTGTTTGTGAAAAGTAATTCATGAAAAGCAATGAGATGTTGAGACAATATTTGAAAAGCAGTGGGTTGGAAAAACCTTGAACTACCCAGACACATTTTTAACTTATATGACCCCTGTCCTTGTGGCTTCTCACTGAAAAACTTAATAAATTGGAAAGAGAATGCAGAACTACAAACTTTTGAATATTTTTAATTTTAGCACTGCTACTCTGTCAATATTGTATATTTTTATAGTTTGTCAAAGTTTATTTAAATGTTACCACCTTATTTTATGCATGTTTTTTTAATCTTATGTTATTATGCTATTCATTTTTTATTTTTTTTATTTTTTTTTTATAATGCATCATATTGCTGAAGCACATTCCTTAGCTCTGAATTTTGCTCACTGACAATGGCAATACAGTTTTTCTCTGATTCTCCATTGGACTGCTTAAAAACAAATTTTAGCTGATCATATTTGTGCAATGTTCATTTTAGGATGTTGTTAGAAAGGCATTACAGCCAATAAAGGGGAAAAATGAGACAAATAAAACTGCTCATAACCATGGGAAAGAAAACAATTACAAAGGCACTCTGGAAAAACACGCAGGGCCATTCATTCTTTAAGTAGATCATAGCAGTACATGTAACTACTAATGAATGTTGTAACCCAGTGAAGGGATGAATACGATTATTTAATTAACCTTTGAGTGTCTCTTAGATTAAACTTCAGCGTCTTCATCAGTGACAGGACAAAGCTGAGTGTTTTGTTTTTTTTGTTGTTGTTTTTTTAACTCACTTCTGTCATGTCTTCACTGTTTCCTTAGAAACCCGGACAAAGGCCTGCAGTTCCTGATTTCCAGAGGGTTCATCCCAGACACTCCCATCGGTGTGGCCCACTTCCTGCTGCAGAGGAAGGGCCTGAGCCGCCAGATGATCGGAGAGTTCCTGGGAAACAGCAAGAAGCCGTTCAACAGAGATGTGCTTGAGTGAGTGTTTACTCTGTAGATCTTTTTGTTCACCTTGGTGTTGAATAAATTAGAGGAACAATATAAAATGTGCATGTCACATACAACATACACATACAATTAGACTTAGACTTTGGCTCACCTCTGGAATATGGCCTGGTGGCATCTCTTACTTGTCCCTCCATCAGAAAAGTTGCATATTACACCGTTTAATAATGAAATAAAAACAACGTGTAGCTTACTTTAAGATTTTAACTGCAACAGTAAAGTTATAAGGGCAAAGACAGTATTTCTTTGGTATTTCAGTATTTCTTTGGGCTCATCTGGCACTGAGGAGTAGTATGGATATCAATTTTGCCTTTATAGATTTTATTCCAGAGTCTTTTCCTTACACACCCTATTACATTACTATAAAAATAACTCATCTTGCCTTGACCTATGTCTGGTTTTCAAAAAGACATGAAACATTTCACACATCAGACAAAAATGGCATGCATATAAATGAGGCGAGGATTATACAAGATGATACATAAAGTTATATGATGAAAAAAATATAAATATAAAGACTATACTGTACTGTATATTGTAATGGCATGTACATAATGCATAGAAAACCTCAGTGACTTTAAGACCCCTTGAAGTGTTACTCATGGCTTCATATATATACGAATATGTGACTCATTAGACCCTCTACATTTCATTTCACATCATTAACTCAATGACGTTCATTTGCTTTGAGCTAAAAAGAGTCTTTGTCCTTCAACGTTTATAACTCGCATAATCCTCTTTACTGTGATTCTATCTTTTATATTGCAGAATTAGATTGTGCCATTTAGCAGGTCCCATTACTTCACCTGTAAGTTTTCTCAAGGTTAGAGCTACACGGAACTGCACTTAGCCTAGCCTTTTTTGGTATTCTTACCACAGTGTCTCCATGGTTGGCTCAGTAACTGCATTATGCTTTTAGCTTCAAACCATAGTTCACAGTGGGTAGCACCGACATACATAGACATATATTGTACCTTTGTGACTATTCAAACATTAGCATTTAAGCGGAAGTGGTACTGAATATGTCTATAATAGGAAAGTGCTCTCTTTATGGTGGATTGTGCACTAGTATTCACTATAATGTCGAAATCACTCAAAATATTTTATGTGTGCTGTGTGCAGGCATGCAGCTACACTATTGTAGAAGATTAACTTTGGTTTGGTATCATACAGCATTTTGTGGCCAACAGAAGATTTCAGTATTGATTCAAACTGCGTATGTACATATGATCAGGCTTGGAATAAGAACTTTAATCCAACTAATCATTTTCAGAAATAAATGGATTAATTTCTTGCCAAGTTTACTTTAAGTGTATTTGGGTTTTATATTGTACTTGGTTTTATATTTTATATTTGACTCTAGTTACTATCCATCCATCTTCTTCCGCTTTTCTGGGGCCGGGTCGCAGGGGCAGCAACTATTATTTATGTAAAAAAAAAACAAAAAAAAAAAACATCAATTTGCACTGTAAATATATGCCATCTCTGTGATTAACTTGTCACACCAATAACAGGACATGGATTGGACGTGAACTGGCTGTGTCACTGAAAAGCCCATGTCCAGCTCAACAAAAATGCTGCTTTGCTGTAATACATTTCTTTCTGTTGTGAGACACCTGGCCTGATGTGACAGCAGCTTTATGTGTGCCACAGAGGTGAGCCCCAGAGCTGCGCCTTTTCCTATTTAATTTAACAAAAAGTATTATATGCGGAAGCCATAAATCGCAGTGAGGATCAAAAGACAAGACTCATTACAGATTTATTAACAAAATCTTCACGAAATACTATCCTCCAGTGACTCACAGACAGCTTATTGCTTAGCAGGAAAACCAGATATGCCACCTGCTTGTCATCTTCTGATTGGCTGCTCAAAATAAGGCTCCATCTGGCTTGAATGTATGCTGTGCATAGGTGTGTGTTTGTGTGTAACTGCCACAAGGACTTTGTAAATTTACAATCTAAGCTTTGCATTGCCGATAGAAAGGATGGCCAGCAGATATGGCGCTCTGCTGCTGTGACATGTTTTTGCCAGAAGTTTGAGTTTTACATACAGTACATACATACATACATACATACATACATACATACATACATACATACATACATACATACATACATACACAACATAACACAAAGGTCGGGACTTGGATCATGACACTTGAGACACCGTGCTTCTGTGTAAATGCAAGGATAGCTGTGGCTTGTCTACCATGTAACACTTTGGCAGGTTTGTAACACTTGTTAAAATGGAGAAAAAAAAATACAAATTTTGTCATTCTGGTATTTGCTTGTGTGTGCATGCTTGTTTGTTCTCCATAGTAAAAGGTTTTAGATAATAATCTCAATGCAGGAGTAAAGTTCTGTACTCAGTGTTGCCTTGGATATTACATCATTGTTAGGAGAGTCCAGAGAATCACTAAAGACATATGGACAGAGAAAGAAGTTCCAATTTCAAAGAGCAAAAAAAAATCTTAATCCTGTGTTATAAGCATTAGTTGTAATTAACTTGACCTTATCTAGTACATGAAACACCACATGAAAGGCTAAATGAGTGTTCAAAACCATTTCATATTTGATTATCATGGTACTTTCTACCTCCACACTACGTCTTACATCAAAGCTCTAAACTTTTAAGCCCAAAATGAATGTTACTTTCAAAGTCCCCTTTAACTTCTAAACCTTAATTCACCCTAAAACTGCACACGTTGTATTTCCAGGCCTCACACTCATCAAATAGGATATTTAGCCCTTTTTAATTAAAACCATTAAGCTTAAGGGTTGCCAGGTAATGGGTGGATTTTCTGCTCTGAGGAACTGGGGCTGTGCAGAGGCCACTCTGAGCACTCACCTTAAATACTTTGCATGCATATTATCAAACTTCAAATGAAAAAAAAAAAAAAAATAATAATAATAATAATAATAATAATAATAACACAGATTTAAATTATTTTTCCTCTGTATAGTCACTGTAATCCAATCCTTGATCCCGTATTATGTTTCTCTCTCTTTATCCTTATCTGAGGGATTTTTCTATCTCACAGCCCCTTGAGGCAATTGTGATACTGTTATTCATCAAATTGTATTATATAAATAGGGTATAAAATAATAAAATAAAATTAAGCATTATGTGCATATGTAAACATTTCTTCATTCCTCTTGCAGCTGTGTTGTGGATGAGATGGACTTCTCAGGCATGGAGCTGGATGAAGCATTGAGAAAGTTTCAGGCTCATATTCGAGTCCAAGGAGAAGCTCAGAAGGTGGAACGGCTAATTGAGGCCTTCAGGTAATTGCAACCTTTCTTATGTACAAGACCAACTGGAACATAAACAGACCGTTTAGGAAGAGGCAAAAACCAAGGAACAATGTGTACTTCCTCATTTTCTATTATGATTTGCATCTCATGGTTCATATTAAAATATTCAATCTAGTGTAAAATATGATATATGTTGCCAGGAAGAAGTGAGAGAGGGTAGATTATTTTTTTTAATAATTTAGGTGTTATCATACAGTAACAGCCTGTTTCAAGACTACAAGTGTAGATGAAGTTGCTGAAGGTCTAAAAAATAAATACTATGTGTATACTGTGTAGGGGTCATAATGTTATTGTTATGATTAGTTATATAATAAAGTATTATAATATAGTAGTCATACTTTCTATATTTCACTTTTTTGACTTTTTTGACAACATTTTTATGATTCAACTCGTGAATAGATGGCAGTAAGCATCGGGACACACAGTTTGTGCAGCAGCTGCCGCACCGTGTGCTAATGCTAACTGTTTAGCATGTCCCTCTGGCGTAACAACCACCTGTCACATTTGTGGAGATGCCCAATGAGGAGAAAAACGCCATCACTGTCACAGGGAGAAGGCAGAGAGGACTGGCACTGCTAGTGTTTGGACATCAGGTTAGCTCTGCATGTTGACATCAGCAAAAGGGGGTGGAGGAAAAAAGAAGCAGGGAAGGATATAAGGAAACAAGGGAGAAGGGTTTATAAATAACTCCAGTTGCATAATCATCACAGCCTCTCTCTGCTTGGCTCTTTTGCTTCTGGGCTTTGATATGTCCCCGTACACACACACATTACACGATACAAAGATAATATATGAGACAGCAAAAATGAAATCTCAGAAGTTAGTGATAGGGATTTAGGAGAGCATATTGTATATGCTTTTTCTATATATGTATGATATATTCTGTATGAGGATACATTTTGTTTGAGGCAGCAGTACATACCAATGATAGTAAACTTTTTATTTTTTCAGTTTGGGTTTCAAACAAAAAAGTTAACCATTTGCAGATAAATAAAAAATCATATCCTTGCTATTTTTGAAAGTTTATGTATCCTTGACTGCTTGACAGCTGAAGTCTCAAGCCTGAGAAATTATTAAACATTAATGTCCAGTATAATGTTGTTATCCTCTTGTTGAAAAAGTTTTGCATTAGAAATGACAACACAAGGCCTTAAAGTACACACCAAGTACTCTTAAAGTGTTGGAACTGTTCATATGCAACAGTTTTTTTAGTTCATCAAGTCAAAATGGTGCAAAATCCTTTTAAATATTCAAATTGGTCATGCTGCTCAAATACTGGTCTTACTATTCACAAAAATGCCACATATTAAGGTTTTTACTGAGCTATGGTGCTACATTTTCTGTGCAGAAATTATGACTTGAAGTACGCATTCACTTCACTACAGAGTGAAGCTCTGTTTTTTTGTTTTTTTGTTTTTGTTTTTTTACTGTTTTATTTATTTCATTTACTTTGTTGTCTATGTTGTTATGTTTTGTTTATGCCTCAACTAGGACTTCATACATTTTAACTAGAAACTATTTATCTCTCTCCCCTGGTCACTGTTCTTAAACATACACATAGCACCTCGTGTCTAACATGACAGATTCATGGTTTGTAATCTATAAACAACGAATAGTTTGGGGCACCCAGTGTCAAGCCAAGCCTCACTGTCTTATTCATGACATAAAAGCGCTCTGAAGTGAAGTTTCTAACTTTAAAGTTTATGCTTATTCTCTCTGGCACAGTAACAACCTAATAAATCCAGAGAACAGCAGCTATAACTGTCCCATAGTGGTTAAATATGGCTCAGGAGTTTTTCAAATGTTGGGGATATAATATAGCTTAACAGACGAAAACTAAAAAGTCATTATGATCCATAGTGCGTAGGGGTGACCATAGCTGAGGACAAGGAGATGTACAGTTTATCAATATAGGGCTTTATCAGTAGCCTCAAAAACTACAAGCAAAACAAAAGCTATAAATCAGGTTTTAACAAGCTTTTGTCAACCATTTTATCATGGTCTGGTTACTCTTCCTCTTTGACCTCCAGTATTCATGTTCTACTTCTTAATGGACAGGTAAATGGATGTCCACATTTGTCATAGCTGTCAAAATAGTGTTATTACTAATCATTTCTTCTTTGTATTTGTCTTTGGTCCTGCAGCCAGCGCTACTGCATGTGTAACCCTGACATTGTGCAACAGTTTCACAACCCTGACACCATCTTCATCCTGGCCTTTGCCATCATCCTGCTCAATACCGACATGTACAGCCCCAACATCAAACCTGACCGCAAGATGCTACTGGAGGATTTCATACGCAACTTAAGAGGTAGATGTCTTTTTCATTGCTAGAAAATGTATAGGAAAAATATTATATCTATGGAGACACTATGGAGATTGGCCGCTGTGCACATGCAGCCTTATTTAATTGATTTCCTAGTCTGACAGTTTGTTGTATGTCTCTCACCACTCTTCATCCTCCATTTCACACCGTTTATTTCCTGACTAATATTGCATGAAAGCTTATAAAATGAATTGTATTGTCTCTAAAACAACTCTCTCCTATCTTTGTCTAACATACTGTTACCTTCTTTTTATGTTTTTCATTTTATTTCAAACTCCACAAGTAACATGTTATGCCACTCCCAAGCTAGTATATAATGAGAAAAATGTGTGATTTAGCAGTGTGATTTTTGTATAAAACTGTAAGTACTGTGTTTTGACATTTCACTGCAGATGGAAGCACATCTCCCCAGAAAAAGAGATAAATTATGCTTTTTGCTTGTACTCTCTGAGCTCTCAGTGAGCAAACACAGGTCGATGCACAACAATTTAGATTCATCTTGACTGTTTGCCCCAATTAGATTCCGCTACAAAATAAATTTTAGCATCTCATGTAAATTAAAATTATGCCTTGTTTGTATCTGTTTCTTGCTCCACTTACACTTTTGCATATCTGTATATTGTATTTATCTTGTTACACTGCATATAATACCATACCATGATACAACCCCATGTTGCAGGTCCTGGTTCAATAAAGCCATCAGGACAACATCATCTGCAAACACCAGGGATGAGCTCTTGATCCCCTCCGGTCTTTCTGTTCAATACCATGCCATGTATTTTTTTACTCATTTTATTCTCAGCTCTTCCACATACTGCTACACAAGAATACTTCACTGATCTAATTGACTGAGTTCAAATACAATTAAGCACAAAAACCGATACCAGTGGGGAGAACCCTACTGCATTCATTATCTCAATTAAACAGACCAAACACTGTCAGAGCCTGTCCACAAAGGCTATATACTATGCAAACAGGCTTTATCCACTAGACTTGCTTATTAGAAATGCATTGCCTGAGTTACTTTGCTTCTTTGTTTGTATTCTGTAATATTAGCACAAGCTACACAAGCTATGATTAATTTATGATTACCAAGGTGAGATAAAATCCAAAAGAAGAGTGACCCTTCTCAACGAAAACATGCACTACCCTCTGGCCTCATGGCAAGTAATCCTTAGTAACAGCCCATATAATTTTGATAGCTTCATTTTCTCCAAACCCACCCTGAATCATTAACAAGTCAATGCAGCACATGTATATAATGGGCTGCATCAAACGTTTCAGTCTGATGCAGTGGCTAAACTCGGGCAGTGTTATGGGAAGAATACAAAAATAAGGGCTAAAATACAATTCACAATCAATATATACATACCAGTAACTATACTCTACTCTATACACAAAAGTATACTATATGTGTTATAGGTAAGGACGCCTGTATATGTCACCTGCATTTCTGTAAAATAACATGCTTGCTGGATTGTTGAGTTTTCAAACTCTCAAGAATCCTTCTTGTTTGACTCCCGGCCTATCCCTTTGAGGCTACAGAACGTTTGATGCAGAGTAGAAAGTGTACATTATCTGACAAAAACATTTTAATAATACAGTACCTGCTAGCAAAGACACAAGGAAAGGAAACTAAATATGATGCTGCACATTCATTTAACCAAAAACTCTATTGTTTTAATATCAATTGACATCGATAGGAGTCATTCCAGATCAATAATGGAAACTCATTTTAGAGTGCTACACATATGAATTTGGCATTAACTAAGTTATTAAAGGAAAACTATGCAATTTTAGTGGGAGGGCCAGCTACTTGATTGTCTCCATGGAAATGTTATTGCTTTACCTTAAATGTTCAACAGTATGGCATAAACTGCACATAGGTCAAGGAAATGTGCATTCAAAACTGGACATAGGCTTAGGGAATGTGCAGTTACTAAGAGAGCGTAAGACTGTGAAGGGCTTGCCTGCACAGAGTGGCATAAAAGTCCCTGATGGTGCATTATTCGTGGTTATACTTGGTCTCTTATTTATTTATGTTCAGTGGTGGATGTCTGTTTGGTCTTATGTTGCTGTTTTGTCTTTTCTTTGTGTTAAAGCATGTGACCCCCATACTACCTTGTAGCAATTTTGTCCAAGTTACATTTAAACTTGGCCAAAATTGTTACGTTATTGGCCGTTATTACATTATTGGCTATTGTTACGTTATCAGTTGCTACATTCCTAAAACATTACAAATCCTAATAAGCTATAACCTTTTTTAAAGGCCTTGACCAGACCATAGGGGGATGTGATGCTAAATCTGTAACCCACGTTTACCATCTGTTGTATAATGCTTGGGCTGAGTTACAAAAAAAAAGCAATAAGATCCCACCTTCTGCTGTACTAATTAAAGCTGTCCTTGTGCACTGACTGTGTGTCAGGTGTGGATGACGGGGCAGACATCCCCAGAGACATGGTGGTGGGGATCTATGAGAGGATCCAGCAGAGGGAATTACGCTCCAACGAAGACCACGTCACCTATGTGTCTAAAGTGGAGCAGTCCATTGTGGGCATGAAAACGGTGAGAATTCACTTTATGTCTGACCATCTGCTTCTGGGAGCTGAGAGTATGATCAACTGTGTGTTTGTACTTCTAGAAAAATCCTCTTTATTTACTTGGTAGTCTATCTATTGAAGTAAATGGATCTAACAAAATGTAAATATTGGGAAATGTATGTGTTGAAATCTAATATGATGTAGGTATTCTAACATAACATATGTTTAGACAATTTAGCAACCAGATCAGAGGTAAGGGAGACTACTTACACACTAGAACTTACAATTTAAGTAAAGATCTATTGTATTGTGTTAATTAGTTACGGAAGATGTATTATTGTTGTTTATAATCATGATTATTTTGATTACTTTGGTACCTCATCTCGGCTAAAAGGTGGTCTTTAGTATTCCTACATTAAAATATCTGATTAAAGTACATAAATGCATCTCAAGCAGAAATATGAAAGTTACTGAATACTAAGTATGGAAATAGATAGTGCCAAGCTCCAAGGCAAATGATTTTCTCATTATTCATGTCCTTATCACGCATCTAGACTCTGCAGTGCTATCAAAGCCCATTTATTAGCCATTAAATGTCTCATCAGCGGAACAATCATCATCCAAAACACACACAACATTATACACAGCTGTCACTGCACTCCTCAAACTGACTATGGGTTAAACACTGGGCCACAATCAAAACGGACAAACACAGCAGACACATTACAATGACCTCCCTTCAAGCTTGCCCTGTTTCAAATGCAATAGCAAAACAGATTTGTTTTTGTTTTTTTACTTAGAAACTATTAGAAAATAATAATCAAGTTTTACTCAACTAAAGGTGCACTATATAACTTTTCTGGTGGAAGGTCCACTAACTTTGTGTCTCTATGGAGATACATATTTGCACCTTTAAATTGTCTTGATCAAAGTACACAATTAAATAATTTATATGATGGCATTAAGGGCATCATTGGAGTGTTTCGCCCCTAATTTAGTGTGTGTACCTCCTTAAGTGTATCTGTGTGATGGATGAGTGGTCAAAGAATGACAGAGAGTGCCGTCAGAGCCAAACTGTGATGGATCGTTGTAACAGGAAGTGACTGTTCCTGCCCAGAAGAGGCGTCTGCCAGAAAATAAAAGTGCTCTCGATAAAGTTTCTCTCTTCAAGATTGAATCATGTCAGTGGGATAGAATCAGCTTATGTCTAGAGATCCAAGGGGAAGTTTCTAATGTGGTTCTTTTTACATGTACAGTTTTGTTCGTAAACTTTGCGTAAACTTTTTTTTTTTTTTTTTTTTTTTTTTAATCAAGTTTATTTTCATAACACAATGTGGAATTAAAGTAACAAATATTCATGTCACAAACAGACAGAACACATACAACAGACAAGACACACAAAAATAGCCAAGACACAACAGAACAAAACACACTGGACAAGACAAGACAAGCACCTGAAGCATCCATCCCAACCACAGGTCACACACCAAAGGTTCAAAGCCATAGCCCTACAACTTCTTGACATGGACAAACATGCGTCTAAATATACAATAAGTTATAATGTTTCAGAATTCAGAACCACATTTTCAGTCCCATTTTAATGGTTTCCATTTTTTGGAGTGTAAAAGCAACCTATTATTATTAGTAGCTATAATTTTTTCAGTTATGAATTGTAGATTTAATTTATTTTTAAAGTGTTCCAAACATAGGTCCACCTTATTAACAGCTTTGAAAATCAAGATTTTCCCCACTAAAATGATGGTGTTCACTAGTTTTGATGAAAATTTATTTAGCACACCAACAATTATATTTATGGGGCTAATCTCTAAAGTGATTCTGAATTCCTTCAACCATTTTTGAATTGAAAGCCAAAACTGTGACACATACGGACAATGGTAAAATACATGCATTATATCCTCCTCTTCTTCCTCACAGAATCGACACAACAAATCTTCTTTAATACTGCATAGTTTAAGGTATCTTTTTGTAGCTATAATTTTGTAAAATATTTTTAATTGAAAGATTCTTGAGTAAGAATCTATTGTGGTGTTGTATATATTTCTAAAAAAGTTTTTCCATATAATTGGAGTATTAAATTCATCTTCCCAATGTGTACAGACTCTGTGAGGATAAAAGGCAGTACCAGACCTATACAAATTAAAATTGTATACACTGTTATTTATTTTGCCGGAAGATAACCATCTTAAACACTTTGACTGTGGTACACATACTAATAATTTACATAATTTGCTCTTTATAGTCCGTTTCCAGTTGGTAGGAATAGCTGATAATAATTGGTTATAATGAAAAGAGTCAATACATTGTCCATAAATTGCACAGAACTGTGAAAATGACAGGAAATCACCTGTTGTATCAATAAGATCATTAATAAATACAATGCCATTTTTTTACACATGTGTTCTATAGAATAGGCTTTCCTTCAATCAGAACATTAGAATTCATCCATAAGAGTTGATTTTGAATCTCATGAACGCCATCTGGAGGGTGGTATTGAAAATTTAACCATGCTCTTAGTGCATCCTTAAAAAATGATGACATATTTTCCAGTTCATTCATGCATAAATGATTAATATGTTTAGGATTCAGTTGAAAAAATGGGAATAATTTATTTTGGAAAAATGGGTAGGTTTCAAACAACATTTGACTTGATATCCATTTAGGATTGTGATATATTTTATAAATCCAGGAGGCCTTCAAGGATTCATTCATGATTTCAATATTTTTCAAATTCAACCCCCCATTTCCAAGTGAGTTGTACATGTATTGCCTTTTAATCTTGTCTGGTTTGTTATTCCAAATAAATTTAAAAATTTTCTGCTCAAAATATTTAAAAAATGATTTTTCTGGAGAAGGGAGACACATCAACAGATAAACAAATTGGGGTATTGCTAGAGAGTTAATTAATGTTATTTTACCATGTAATGTTAAATAAGTACCTCTCCATGGCTGTAATAGACTTTCAACTTTTTTCATTTTTTTTTTCATAATTAACCCGCACTGTATCTTCTATGTTTTCAGTAATATGTATTCCTAAAATTTTCACATTGTTACTGGTCCATCTCACTGGTGTTGGACATTTGATATTAAAATTTGTATTTGAAATATTTCCTATTCTCATAATTATACATTTTTCAAAATTTGATTTTAATCCTGATATCTTTGAAAATGAATCTTTGCGTAAACTTTGCACGTTTGGCTGTGCGTTGTGCTCTGATTGTGATAACCAAACACAGCGCAAGGTAGGACAGGAGACTGATGAAATATAAGACAGATTATTTATATTAATTCAGCCGATAGTGACCAAAATGACTGTCTGTTTCTGGCATTCTGGCAATTATACCACTAGGCGCCACTGGTGTCAGGGGCAGAGTGATATGGATAAAAGTGCAGTAGATAGAGTCTACAATAGATATAGATTCTATATATTCAAAGGAACTGTCAGTCTGTATCTTAGTTGGCATCTTAGGGACAAACGGAGATCATTAATCTTCTTTCAATGTGTACATTAGGAGGTCCTTAGTAACTATGAGCCAAGGCTGAGTTACATTTGTTGTTGAGAATGGCTACAACGCAGACACATAACAAACAATACACATCTCATATTTATTAGATTAAGAACCAACATTTATACAAGACATGCAGCCCATGGAGAATGAGGCAGACTAATCCCACTGTAAATGACCCCCTTTTACTTGTAATATACACATACCGTATATTTGCGCGTCTCACCGTGTATTGTATAACCATGTGTCAGGTGATCTGAAAGCTCTCTCTGTGTGTGCAGGTGCTGTCTGTGCCTCACCGCAGACTGGTGTGCTGCAGCCGTCTGTTTGAGGTGACAGATGTCAGCAAACCCCAGAAACAGGCAGCTCACCAGAGAGAAGTCTTCCTCTTCAATGATCTCATTGTGGTGCGTACCTGTGTGCTCTTAAACACACCAAGTAATTATATCAAATCAAATCAAAACAGTAATATTAAAAGCTTATTTTGTTGTGACAGCTGCATTGCACCATCTCCTCCTCTGATTCGGAGCTGTTCCCCCAGGGTGCTTCTACTCTTTAAGACTGTTTCATGACTTTTTCCTGCCTTTGTATTTTCCAAAGTATAGGAGTAGGAGTCTTCTTGTATAATTTGGCTATTTCTTTATTTTAATAGTATTATAATTATAGAATGACAAATGCACTTTAAATTATTCAACATTTGTTTATTGCAGAATGAGAATCACAATAAGGTATAGCCACCACTGACATGTTTTTGCTGTGGGTGTTAGGTTTCAATAAGAGGTTTTCTTTTCAATGTTAGGTGATTTCTCTAAACTGGGCTTTCAAACCTACCCATGTGTCTACTCCTGTGGGACATTTTCTTTTGACAGTAAAAAAAAAACAAGTCAAGACCTTTATAGAGGAGTACTTTGAAGATTTCACTCTATTTCAGCAGTGTAATTTCACGGTGTGTCTAAATGGCTTGTGAGACATATTGGTCTAATTCATTTTGGCAAAACACTTTAGATAACTCACTGGCTACCTCAAGGTCAGACATTAAGCTTATAATGCCCTGATATAACCAAAATGAGCTAATCCATTTTGTCATCATGCTATTTTATCTGCGGAAAGGTGTCTTGCTTTAATCCTGTTTGCCAAACCAGACGAGGTAGAGCTTACTGAGGGTGAACTTTAGTAATTTCTTGTTTGTCTTTTTGTTTGCAGATCTTGAAGTTATGTCCAAAAAAGAAAAGCTCTGCCGCATACACTTTTTGCAAAGCCATGGGCCTACTTGGCATGCAGTTCCATCTTTTTGAAAATGAATGTAAGTCACAAACAAATCGATTGCACATTTAGCATTCTTGATAACTATTGAGGAAGTGAGACAACAACATATATAAATAAATATAAACAGTCTTTTTTGTTTATTCTGTAAGAACTTTGTCCAATCTTTTTGTTGTTTTCTCTTAGATTATCCCCATGGCATCACCATCCTTTCACCATTTGGTTCAGACAAGAAGCAGGTTTTTAACTTCTGTGCACAGAGTGCGGAAGAGCTGCTCAAGTTTGTTGAGGATCTAAAAGAATCCATTGCAGAGGTGTCTGAGATGGAGCAGATACGCATTGAGTGTAAGCCCTATTTTTTTCTCTTTACTAACTTGTTAATTACTTATTAATCACTTGCATGTAAAATATCAGACAGTATAACATTTCTTGATTCATGTTGTTATCATTTTTAACATGTGGCATGTTAAAGGTGAACTATGTAACTTTTCTGGAGTGTTTGCCACCTGCTTGACTCCATGGAGAGGTTCTGGCTTTGCCTGGAATTTTCACAGTATGGTATTAAGCTGATCTGTCTCCATGGACAGTTACAGTTAAGTCAAGTTAGCTCACTCACATTGAAAGTGCATGTTTTTCATTGTATTGCACTTTCAGAAATAAAAACACATGTCCATAGCAGCATGCAGACAAGGGACCTGCAAACAGAAAAGTTACATAGTGCATCTTAAATCTTACGTTTGAGGAGTACATGCTTGTGTGTTGTTTTGTACCACTGCCCATTCCACATGCTAGCTGGAATATCCAGTAACGTCTTATGTATGAAGTCCTGAATAGTGTTTTTTGTGCACATACCAAGATACATACATACATATCTTAGCTCCTGAGTGCTCTGACGCTGTCAGTGGTGATCAAAGGCTTCCTAGTGGGTTTTGATGTATCTGCTGAAAGGAAGGAGCAGGCAGAAACATATGAAGACATGCAGGGAGGTGACAGGCAGACATTGTTCCTGTCTCCAGAGCAAGGGGACCATATAAATGAGCACCAAAATGAACTTTCTTGCTGTTAGTTCTCATAGATATGCTGGAGGTTTTATAATATATCTAATAATTTCCCTGATTGATATAGTGTGTCTCACTGCTGTGTGTTTTGGGGTTGTTCCTCAAACTCAGAATGTTGTGCAGTGCAGGAGACAAAACCAGATTGAGTCATCATGATTGGAAATGACATGCAATTACCACCAAGTGTGCAGTTTAATTAGAGAAATGAAGAGTCATGTTTGGAGCTTAGAGAGTGGCACGTATGTTTATATTATCCAGGTTCATTTGAAAGAGGCTCAAATTACAGCGGTTAATATGGTTGTCACTCCCACACTGCAGCAGAACCTGGATGTTTTGTTACTTTGGTTCCCGTCTTGGGTGTAAAAATAATTTGTTCTTGTGTTGTGCACAGGGGAACTGGAGAAACAGCAGGGGGCAAAGGCGCACACGGTGAAAAATGGAACACAGCTCGAGCTTCGTGGCAAACAACCCTCTCCACCAGGTGTGTCTCAAAAGCCGCTGTAAAGACAGTTCTTCAAGATTAATTTTTTATACTGCAGACTGTCACTCTGTTAATGTTTTCAAGTGGAAACCTGCTGAAACATGAGATCATTTAAATGAGTCTGCACAATTCTTCAAAATGTATCATCATCTAAAAATGTGCAGTGGTTTGTGAACGTCTGCTTGAAATACTTTACATATATTTGTAGTAATGAGTATACAGATAGTGTTTCAGTTTCCAGCAACACAATAACCACTGATTAATTAACAAGTGTAACCAATAATTAAAACAAACTGATATATAAAAACAAAATGCAATCAGGCACCTCTTAAAAGTATTTTCTGTTTATGTATAATTCATTGCATGATAATTTTACTTCTCCTTTTTTCCCCTTGTGCTTTTGTGCAGGACAGCGGGAGGTAGATGACAGAAGTGGACACAATGCGATGGAGGTAAGTGGTTAGTGACAGCGCATGTCCTACTGAGCAGGTAAGTCGCTTACTCAGGAGTACACTGTATAAAACTACGAAGGGAGGAACAGCTCAGGTCCACTGGTCCCTTATAACCTGTCAAATACTTGTACAACGTGCTGTAGGCAGCTTGTCAAGCAAAACTGTGAGTGTATAAACAAAGCCAACCATATATGAAATATATAAAATGTCATACTTTGAAAGAGAGAATGTGTCCAAGCAAAAGCAAGCTTACTGAATATTAAGCCCCTAATGCACAACTACCTGACTGTTGTCTCAGGTGCTGTTATAAATGTCACTTATGCATATCACTTACAGCCTCACCAACTAGATAAATAAAGATGGATCTTAAATGGACGTCACCACTTGACATTAGTGTTTAACCAAAATAAAACAATCAATGATATAACAATAATGAGCCTCACTAATTCAAATCTTTCTGGCATGCAGACCAGAGCTTGTGAATACGCATCCAACATTGTGACATTAATTAACACTGCACCATGTGGGTGGATAAATGTACTGCTCATAGGACCCAGACGTGTCACCTGTCTTTGCCAAAGCTTCAGGGACAATGCACAAAGTCTCTGTAAGCAAGAACAGGTTGCCCTACATTACCCATGGGACTTTGCTATTGAAATTCTTCAGGCAGATGGCTTTTCTTTATTTTTGATGCCCAGTTTGTGGCTTCACCACAAGAGTAAACTGTCTCAGTTAGAGGCCAAACAGAGTTGACACTTACTATTAAGTAATGTCAGTAGCAATATGATATCACCTCTGATATAATTAGGTTTATTCTTTAGCCACAAAATTACATAAAAAGACTAAAGAATAAAGTTAAACGTCTTATTCAGATATCAAAGCATGAGTATCGTGTGGAGCTTGAGGGTCTGTCCTCTTCTTTATTATTTCACTCATGTTCGCACCTTAGGTCAGACTTCATGCCTGTCTGAGCTACCTTCAGCAGCAGCGTTCCTCTCTGCCACACAGCCTACACTAAATGTCAGTAGTTGGTGGGGAGCTGTCCAAACGCATCTATCTCCAAAAAACAGGGGTCACTCACAAGAGCCTGTGTATACTCCAGGCATGAATGTGAAGTTGTCTGACACTTTGTGCAATATGTCTAGGTCAGGACATGTATGCACGTGGCAGTAATGATTTTTTTTTTTCCAAATGGCGTTGTTTGTTGACAGCATCCTTAGTACTGTGGGGAGAACAAACTAGTGACTCACAGAACGTTAAAAGTGCAGTGCATCGTCTGAGCAGGTGTAGCCAATTTAGCTAAAAAGGCTCCACTTTGAGGCCAGTGACCAGTGGACGTCTTGTTAAAGCACAGACAGTCACCTGCTCCTCTGCACACGGCCCTCACCTGCAGACGGGAAATACAGCAGTGACACCAGTAGCTATCCACATGCATTCTGCTGTTCCTGAATGATACAGTGGAATGCTATAGAGGAAAAATGTCAGTGATATACTTCACCACTTATATGAAACTAAAAAGTAACTGTCAGCTGATTATTTGAAGACTGGCATTACAACAGTCTCCAATAAACAAATAATTACATTGTATATTAAATAAATAATTACACAATTAGAGTTCCAAAAGTAGGACAGATACTGAATCTTCTACAGTATTTTTTCTGAGTGTTACTTGTCAACGTTCGTGGTTGTCACTCTGATCACACCTCTCCTCCTCCTCCTCCTCCTCTTCTTCTACCTATCCCTCTACTTTGTATGGCCTGATCCCAACCTCAAGTCTCCTGTGTTCACTGTCACCATACCGCCACACAGTGGTTTGGAAGGGAGACACAGGGGTCCTCAGTGTCCCCTTTGGAACCACGGGCCCTAGCTGTAGTAGCAGCCTCTCATACCCCAGTGTCACTCACGTGTCCCCAGCATCTGAAAACACCCCCACTATACCTGTGGGGAAGGGAGGTCCCTTCACTGACCCCAGCACCCGAGCATGCCCTGTATGTCTACTGTCCACCAACCACCCCCAAAAAAACAAAAGAGGGCTGACGGGTCAGAGAGGAGGAACCAGTTTTATAACATTTGATGCTGTTCTCTTGGCTGTTTTCTAAACTAGGTGTCAATTCACAACAGGCTTCAGACGCACCAGCTCAGCAGCACGGCTCGGACCCCAGAGAGCGCGGCCCTTCTTAACCACCAGGGGGAGCTGCTCTTCCAGCAGGGCCTGAGCCACCGACAGCATCCAGAGCTGCAGTCTGCGACCAGCACCCCCTGTCACACTGTCCCACTGCAGCACCAGCCCGCCGTCAGCCTGGTGGACCTGCGGCCTGACGCGCTCATCCAGTGTCAACAGATCGTCAAAGTCTTCATGCTGGACAACAGCGGACATGGCCGCGTGGAGGCCTTCCTCAGCCAGACTCCCACACACCACCACTACCAGCACCAGCTCAGCCGGTCCGCCATGTCTACCCCAGTGCGCTCCCCTGATGGAGGGCATCAGCCGCCTCTGCCTCCCCCTCCCCCGCCCTATAACCACCCCCACCAGTACATACCCCCGGACCCTCGCCTCAGTTTGCACCGGACCCCCAGCGGCTCGCGGAGTATGGTGTAAATAACCCCTCGAAACACACGGACACCTCACTACCTAGTACTAGTGCATAATGTACATATATATACATACAAAGAGGAAGAGCTATAATAAAAAAGATAATGTCACTATATGCATATATTTAAGATAAGATTATTAGGAAAAACATTACTTTGAAAATAAAACACATACATATATAAACTCGATTCCACGTGTATTTTGAAATATTACATATAGGTTTTAACAAATTTCTATAACTTTTTGTCAATTCTACAGAAAAAAACTACTCCCATAGTTCTTAGATGGATTTCATGTAGGTACAATATTTGCCACTTAAAGCAGCAATCTGTCAAACATAACTCAATCTCCACCTTTAGTGGGTGGATCAAGGACTGCTACAGTTGAGCTTCTCTCATTCGATTTCACACGCCTATGTGCTGTAAGTGTGCGTGCGTTCATACTTGACACTGAAATGCAGATGTGCCAAAAGACATCACTGTAAACAGACTTTTTGCACTAAATGCTAGGGCTAGAAGAAAAAATGACTGCTTTCCTCCTTTCATGCTTCTTGCTCAAGGAACAACTAAGCAGCTGTTCTATCAAAATCTAGTTTTGATTTCATCAAAATCTAGTTCCCAAGTTGCACTGATTTGTAAGTGATGGATGATCTTTGTTCCCATCTGTCAAAAACTGTCTCATAAGCTGTGTTTATTATCTACTCCTCTATGGCTTGGCTGATTCAAAATCTCACACATAGTCATCATTTCCCATAGCTTACCAGACAGTGAAAGGCAACAGGAAGAAGAAAACGAAAAAACATCCAATCATATAAACTTTGCAACACCAAACAAATCACTGTTGTTATTGCTTACATTTAGGATCATGACTATTATTTTCAGGAATTTGTTTTTACCAAGATCGCAGTGTTATGACTGAGTATGAAAATGTTTTGTTTTCATTACTGTAACACTACTCTGTGTTTTTGGAGACCTACGAAAACATTTGACAGCACCACACATTTAGTTTTTATTCCTTTGTGTCTTTTCACTTCCACCTAACTTTTTTCAGCTGACATTTTAAAAGCTTGTGTATACAGCTTGTATTGCAAATGCTGGCATTATTGGTATGGCCTCTGCGCTGTCGGCTAGCCTGCTTTAAATAAGAATGGAACAAAAAGAATGCATTAATATCTGATGACTTTCTCTTCACCCTTTGCCAAGACTGTAAATACCATATTCAAACAGTGTCACAAAGGACAAGCTACGCCGCTCTTCAAAATGCTATCGTCATGTGTCATTTCTATGCTCTTTTTTAGGTCAGTGGCCATCCTGGTCTGTAATAATGCTTTATCTTTAGAACATAAGGCCATCAGGTACAGCTGAATAGATGTTTGCTTATCGTCACCTCTCTGTTAACTTTTTGTTCTTTTCATCAAACCACCACTGGGGGGCGTCTATCTCATCTTAGTGTCCTTTTTACTTCAGGGATCAGAAGTGGTCAAAGATTGGCCATTTCAATATTTCCACATACTTAAAACATTAATGATATACTGGGGTGAAAAGCGGAACGTGTTATAATTATGTAATAAAGATTGCAAATGTTTTATCATGGGGAATGGCTATATGGTTGTTTTATTTATTCAAGCTTTTTATTTATTTTTGAAATTTGGCTCCGTGTTTTTTGTTGTAATGCATGATTCAGCTTATTGGAGCATTTTTGAATTTGAAAAGGTTTTGTGCATGAGTGAGTTTGTTGAGAGCACTCTCACTGGAGAAGACATTGCATATTCCTGTCATGCTGTATATGTAGCAGAACTGAAAAATATAATTTATTAAAGCAAATATCCTCTGAAGAAAAATGGATGTATGAACATGCCAATCTGCACAACATAATGCACAGATGAAAAGATTCTCTGTGCCATTTTATTTTTTTTTTGTTGTTTACCGGCTTCTTTGTCATATTTCTTGATGTGTTTAGGTAGCCTGGGAAACTGACATCCTTTGTGTTCAGTTAAAATAAGGCACAGTGAAATTCCCGGGTTTATGCTGAAATAAATGTAGCATATTAGACAGTGCGTCTCACTCAGTTTTGAAAGGTGAAAAGGGCTCTGTCATACCAATGCACTGCTTCATGAATGATGTGTGGATGTGGGTCTATAACACTGTGTTTGCTCATGTTAGAAACTACAATACCAACAGGACATTAGTGTGAACTGAGTAAGGCAGAACTGAACTTTGACCTTCCACAGTTCCCTGTCTTTGCAGTATATCAACATGCTATTAAAGATGACTATTAACCACAAGCTATGGTCTGGGTCCTGCTTTGAAAGAGTTACTTGTGGAATTGGAAAAAAAACATGAATGGTTTATGAGACAATTTATTTTTCCACAGCTAGGCCAACCCAATTTAAGAATTAATTCAAATTCTGTTAAAAGTTATTTATGAATTTAGTTTATTATTTACTTTTATACAGAATTTTAGGTCAATAACAAGCAAATAGCTAATTTTCAGTATTTTGTATTGAAGTGAAAACACAACCCAAGGGTAACAGTACTACATGCAAAAATGAGATTTTCCTGAAAGATTTAATAAAGCAAAACTCATATTACACTACCTAAGGCCATCATAAGAAAAATGAACGAAACTCATCTACATGCATGTTTTCCTCAGGTATAATTTACATCTCAATTTTATCTTGTATTAAACATAAAAAATGTTCCTATATCATCCTACAGTATAAATATTTAAACAATATATTACTTTCAATAGTAATGAAAAGTATTTACGGTTTTACTGATCTTAAATTCTTGCATAACTTGAGCCTGAACGCTATAACAAATACAATGTAGGCATATTCATCATAATACAATGAAAATGACAGTATTTTATACATTCTCCAAATTGCAATGCATAATAATACAACACAAGAACATCTATGTTACATTCTCTTTATACATGTGCACCTTTCAGTAACTTCCAGGTTGTTGAAGAAGGGTTCTGTGGCATGTTTTTGACAGATGGTGGTGTTGTGATTACTTCTGCCTGACAGAGCGCAGTTACACATGAGCCTCACCGGTACCTCCTGTTTGTGACGAATCTTCATGCACCGGTGGTTTCTCAGCCTCACGGGCAGTTGTCATCGTCCGCCAACGCTGGTCAAGTCCAGAGTGAATGCAAAACCACAATTTAGAAAAAATACCTGACCCCCTCTGCAGACTACACATTCTACCACCTTCATTACAGTATTATAATAGTGTACGTGCACACCAAAATCGGATCATCTTGAGTTATCTAGTTATTAGATTTTCACATACCATGTTAATGCACTCACTGAGCAGAAACTCCTTGAAAGACTAGAGAATGTGATGTGTCTTACCGTTTTGATGCCTCCCTTGGTGGTGCAGAAGATGTAGAGGACATAACCGGGGATCAGCACCATAGAAGACAGAGCCAAGAACCAGCCAATCACCTGACCCCACAGTGGGTACACGTACTTCCCCAAGGTCAGGGGGGTCATCTCTATGACACTGAATGTAAACACTCCCTAACGGAAAAAAGGGACAGAACATGAGCAATGGTCAAGTTACTAAACACGATAACCAAATAGGATAAAGAGAGAGAGACACTTTATTGATCCAGAGGGAAATTCAAGTTTTGAAGGATGTTCCATTTGCCAAAAATACAGCTATTATGGATTTTATATAAATTCGTTTTTTATTTCCTTAGGATCTTAAATTCCTTTTATAAAAGGTGGACCATAAGAAAGAGCAAATGAATGAACTTATTGTTATAGGGTTAATACCAAGCAGATGAGAGGAGTGAAGAATATCCAACAGAGCTTCCACCATATACACGGCCGATACCCAATCATGTCTTCAATATTTTTATAAAACTTCTCTGCTCCTGTGGGACAACACAACATGTAACTGAGCAACACATTCTGGAAAGAGAATGATGCAAAATTGATCACTGCAATTACCAATCCAGCAGCACTAAATTTGCGTGTTTTTTATTACTTTGTATTCTTCCTTTTGTCTGTGTTTTTGTTATATCTCACAAAGGTGTAAATGAATAATAGAATTTAAATAATACCATAAAGCCAGGAGATTGACACTGTTTCAAAGAAGACAAGGTAGAGCAGACACATCCCACTGGCAGAGTAGTAATCAAACAGCTTGAACACATACAACCCGCCCTGAAATACACACACGCACAGAGCCATTAGCTAACTGTGGTTACAACACTCTCTGCAATCAGCATTCATTCTAGTTTAATATTGTAAAATGAGTTAAATTATTTAGCCACACATCTTAAGACTTTAAGACCCCACAAAAGACACTGGAAACAAATGCTCAAACCTACTTGACTCACACGCAGAGAGTGTTTTAGAAGCTGAATATTAAAAGGCTTATTGTTGGTGCATAAAATATGTATAGTGAATGCATACCTTAGGGTTGTTGTGAGACCATTTAGCTACTATTTAATATGCAGAAAACTTGTATTATTTTGTTTTTGCTTAAACTGTCTTCATAAAGGGGGGTAGAGAAGCCAAAATATTGCTCTTTTTAAAAAAAATTTCGGTTTGTAGCTACATAAAACATGTGTTACAAAGTCATAGGTGTATTAGGCTAGATAAAAAGTTGAAGTAGTTTTGAGAATATTACTAAAACCCACTACTGCCTTCTTTAGTTCATTCATACACACGTCTTTCTTCAGTATGCAATGCAGTTACACAGACCAGTGTGCATAAAAATGTATTGTACCTGTGTGATATTAGAGAAGCCAATAATGAAAGAGATGAAACACACAACAAGGATGAAGAGCTTCTTCCTCTTCCTCAGTAACATAGGGTATTCATCCATCAGAGCAGTAATGAAGCCCTCCACTGTACAGAACTGAGGGGAGTGAAAAAAAAAGTATACAAATATGTTCACCAAGAGAAAAAACAAATTCATTATGGATATTTGTGCATCATGTCATACCTGACTATCCAGCCCCAGCATCATCAGCATAGAGAAAAACAGGATAGCCCACAGAGAGGACATAGGGAGCTGGGTCACTGCCTGGGGGTAAGCTAAAAAGGCAAGGCCTGGCCCTAAATAAACCATCAAAAATGTTCTGTGGTTACATTTAAGTGAGACATATTATTATGTTGGAAACATGAATAAATAAATTGCTATTGTGTGAGTACAGTTTTCTGTTGTTTATTCAACCTATCCACAAGGGGTCATTGTGTGTACTTTGTACACTAGTCTAAGCCCAGTGAAATAAAAAGCATTGGGCCACTTAATTGATATGTGCAGTACAGTGTATGTCAAATTCTTTGCAAATTACTGCATTTGGAAGGACATTACTTTCTGTACTGACCTCAAAGAGAAGGAATAATAAAATCTTTGAATGATCCTGCTGTGACCACTGTATAACTTGAAAGAAGTTGAGAGAAAGAAGATGGCGACTAAATTAAAAATGAACTGCTTTTGTATTCACACCCTGAGATGAAGAACATGGCATTCATGCTCCTTGATTATGATTTGCATTTGAAACAAAAATATAGGAGAAAAACCCTGTTGTAAAGCTAATTTATCAGGTGTATTTTCAGTTGCATGTATGCCTTAGATCTCAAGACAGCGTAAGCATAAAAAGGTCAGGTTAAGCATCTAATGTACTAGATCAAATGAAAAAAATAAAAAAGCTCTTCTGAATCTTACCTGATGCTGCCAGTTCAGCCACAGGTTTCTTGGTAATGTAGGACATGAAGCCTACAATGGAGAAGATGACAAATCCAGCGAACATACTTGTGCAGGAGTTGATGCAACACACAATTATGGAGTCCCTAAAACAAAAGACAAGGCCAAAACTATAAATATGATGCACACAAAATATATTGTATTGAATGAATAAAAACATTAATTGAGTAAAACTTGACAGACCTTATATCAGAAAGATTGTTATAGTGAGGAAGTGGTGAGGACGTGTCCTTACTTGTAAACGTCATTATTATATGAGTTGTAGCTCCCCAGCGCAATAAGAGATCCAAGGCCAAGTCCATAAGAGAAGAAGATCTGAGTTGCTGCATCCAACCAAACCTACAACACATACACACAATTTAGCTTCATATTTTGATTGATGTTCCCTGCTTTGGTGTGTTAAAAGTACCTCTGATCGCATTAGTTTGTTAAAGTCTGGAGTGATATAAAAAAGGATTCCATCAATGGCTCCAGGTAAAGTAACTCCACGAAAAAACAGGATAAATAGCATGAAGTAGGGGTAGGTGGCAGAGAAGTACACCACCTGCAAGGCAAAGATAAAGAGTGGTCAATACATGGGTTACAAAAATTACATAACTTAAATATGAGAATATACGTTTATATGTTTATTGTTGTTGTAATATTGCCGTTTTATCTAGGTTTGGGACAGGGAAAACATACTGACGTGTGACTTCTGTAAGGTGAATTGGTCTCTTTCTAGCTTTAAATGCATGCAAACCTGTGCATAAACCTAAAATGCACAAGGTTTAGGTCTTTTTGTAGTGTCCTATTGTTTTTAATTTAAGAAGGAAAGAATATTTGCTATTGTTATTAAACTGCAAAAGTGTTTTGTAAATGTGTGTGTCTATAAATCAGAATGAGTCAGTGATATGTATACTTCATAATAGCATCAAGGAAAAAAAAAACATATCGGTTGATCTCTAGTAATAATACATACACTATATTGCCAAAAGTATTCACTCACCCATCCAAATAATCAAAATCAGATGTTCCAATCACTTCCATGGCCACAGGTTTATAAAATCAAACACCTAGACCTGCAGACTGTTTCTACAAACATTTGTGAAAGAATGGGTCGCTCTCAGGAGCTCAGTGAATTCCAGCGTGGAATTCGATGTCAAGCGATGTCACCTGTGCAACAAGTCCAGTCGTGAAATTTCCTCGCTCCAAATATTCCACAGTCAACTGGTATTATAACAAAGTGGACGGGGCTGGGAACCACAGCAACTCAGCCACGAAGTGGTAGGAGTTAGAGTCAATCGCTACAGACCTCCAAACTTCATGTGGCCTTCAGATTAGCTCAACAACAGTGCGTAGAGAGCTTCATGGAATGGTTTTCCATGGCTGAGCAGCTGCATCCAAGCCATACATCACCAAGTGCAATGCAAAGTGTCGGATGAAGTGGTGTAAAACACGCCGCCACTGGACTTTAGAGGAGTGGAGATGCGTTCTCTGGAGTGAGGAACCGCGCTTCTCCATCTGGCAATCTGATGGATGAGTCTGGGTTTGGTGGTTGCCAGGAGAACGGTACTTGTCTGACTACATTGTGACAAGTGTAAAGTTTGGTGGAGGGGGGATTATGGTGTGGGGCTGTTTGTCAGGAGCTGATTTTTGAAGAGAGAGATTTTGGACAATTCCATGCTCACAGCTTTGTGGGAATAGTTTGGAGATGGCCCCTTCATCTTCAACATGACTGTGCACCAGTGCACAAAGCAAGGTCCATAAAGACATGGATGAGAGAGTTTGGTGTGGATGAACTTGACTGGACAGCCTTCCAGGTTATATCTACAATGTTCTGTGTATGCCGCTATATATATATATATATATATATATATATATATATATATATATATATATATATATATATATATATATATTTTATATATATAAATATATATATATATATATATATATATATATATATATATATAGTGGTGGTGGATAAGCAACAGAACAAAGCCGTGGTGGTGGACATTGCAATACCAAGTGATGGTAATATCAGGAAAAAGGAACACGAGAAACTAGAAAAATACCAGGGGCTCAAGGAAGAGCTGGAGAAGGCCTGGAAGGTGAAGGCATCAGTGGTGCCCGTGGTGATCGGAGCACTCGGGGCTGTAACCCCCAAACTGGAGGAGTGGCTACAGCAGATACCAGGAAAAACATTAGACATCTCAGTCCAGAAAAGTGCAGTACAAGGAACAGCAAAGATACTGCGTAGAACTCTCAAGCTCACAGGCCTCTGGTAGAGGACCCAAGCTGGATGAGGGTGAGAGAGATCACCGTGGAAGGTGAGGAACACATTTTTAATATATATATATATATATATATATATATATATATATATATATATATATATATATATATATATATATATATATATATATATATATATATATATATATATATAATAAAATATTATATTTATTTATATAATAAATATAATACCAACCACCTTCCACGGTGGTTGGTGTGTGTGTGTATATATATATATATATATATATATATACACACACAACATTGTAAAGGGCATGAAACAATTACAAGACCTAATTTTAAATTTCTAAAGCTAAAGGGAAAAAAATCGCTCTAACCTTTCCGGTCCACTCAACTCCTTTCCAAATGGAAAAGTAGACCAAGACCCATGCAAGGGCTAGAGTCCCCACTAAGGGCCAGCGCACCTCCCCTGGCTCCTCCAGTCCATTGCTCAACTGGTGCATGTTTCGTCTAAAGGAAGATCACACAGTGTAATAAGCACTTCTCAGTCACTCACTACACATATATATGTTTCAAGTATAGACTGTATAAAGAAGTGGACTAAGGGGTGTGATATCAAGCGGTTTTAGTCAAATGAAGCTCACAAGGCTAGCAGTTATAGGGGTGAATTTGGAGCCGAGTTACATATTAGGAATAGCAATTTATTCACAAACAAAATATCAAAATAAAAACCCCAGGATTGTGTGACGAGGCTCACAGCAGCAGTTACAGGGAGAGGGATGACAACTTTTCAATGCTCCTCATGAACACTTCCTATTTGGAATGCAGCAGCTAACAGTTTAGATATGTCCATTTATATATACAGTCTATGGATTCAAGTCATTTACTCCCAGAACTCCTGTACTGCACTGGTCAGGTTGGTGGTGTCCATCAGGCTATAGTTACAAAAACATTGATCTGTGTTCCACGGATTGTCACAGCTTTGCCATGGCAACTCCTGCAAACAACAACACCCATTTATACGTCAAAATAGATTAACAGATACTTAAACTCTTTGTGCTGCAGTGTGCTGTGCCTTGTTATTTTTACTACATAATGTACATATCACAAATAGTTATAGTTTTATATACTGAGGAATAACTGTAGCATTTACCCCAAAGTCATTACTGTTATTAGCACACCATTTATTAGTTAGCTAATTGTCCACATGTGACCCAGTGATGTCATTTGTGACCTTTCCAAGTCATTCATTCACTGGGGTTATAAATTTGACATACAGCAATCACATGAGACATACCGAACCAAAAGAGTTGAATAGGTAGTACAGAGCCCAGGCAATGATGACAATATAGTAGATGTTAAGCCAGAAGGAAAGCACCACTGCAGCCAAGCCCACACCTAAAAGATAAAGCATGATTATTGGTGAAACAGCAACTGTAGTATCTCTAAATAATAAATAAATGTCCTTGTTTGTCCGTGTATGAGTATGCCATCCCTCCCTCTGCATCCTGTATGAATCAGTACTGCAACTATCTGTACACTGTTCACAACAAACTTTGATTAGAGCCCAGATTTACCAGAGACCAATAACACACTGTATGTGCTAGTCAAACAGTGGCACTTCACTAGTATACTTTCATAAAAGCAGGATTCACCATGACTCATTCAAAAGGTTAAGGTTAATGGAACCATATGTAAGATTGTAATTTTAAATTCCATAAACATGACCTAACTGTGTTCCCTGATACAAGTTAAATCAAATATAGCTTTTACTGATAACAATTGTGATGCTGATTTGTTCTTAATTACAAAAACAATGATGTCCCTTTTATTTATGTTGCAATTTTGTGTCAAGATGATTATCAAATCATCAAGAGTCTCACATGAGTCTCTCATTTGGGATGCCAGTTTCAATGCTGAAATCCAACTGGTTAAAACCTAAAAGGACTCTGTTCTGAATCCTCACATTAATCAGAGTCTTTGCTGCTGGCTGCAGTATTACTGTCCATATACTGAGAATGAGGAAAACTTGTATGTGTACTCTGTATGCAGGTTAAGACACTGGCAACTCAGATTCAGTTGTGATTGTAGAACCTTTTTAAGACTAAGTGCACCAACTACATACAGTACCTTTAAGGTACAGGCAGTCAAAAGGCAGTTAAATGAACATGACACCATTGTTTAACACATCACCAATGATCATGTGCTTAAACTACCCTGCCATTAGCATTGATGTTCTGACCTTTCATCATTGGAATGAGTCTCCAAACTCCGAGGCCTCCCACTGAGGTGAACTGTCCCAGAGACGTCTCCAGGAAGAACAGAGGGATACCGGCAAACACCAGTGTTGTGAAATATGGGATAAGGAAAGCCCCTAACACAAAAAGACAGAAAATAACCAATAGAGGTTATTCAGTAGTTAATGTTGCTTAAAACAACATATCACATTATCATAAGAGTCCAAACTCACCTCCACCATTCTTTCCACACAGGTAGGGAAACCTCCAGACGTTTCCTAAACCAATAGCATACCCCACACAGGACAATAGGAAGTCAAACTTTCCCTTCCAGCTGCCCCTGTCGGGAGGCTCTTCTTTCTTTTTTGTCTTTCCAGGGGGCGCTACTGAGTCCATTTCCTCAAAAGGAGCAGCCTGTTTGACCTCAGTTGGGGAATTTAGGGTCACTGTGCTCTGGCCCGTCTTCCCCATAATGGGTCCAGTAGAGGCCAGGGAGCCAGTCAGTGAGCCCAGGCCTTAGCACTAAGTCTGGATGGTTCAGGGCAGTGTGCAGCGCTGCTGACATAAAAACAATAGTGTGATTATGTTTGTAATTGTGTGCAAAAATTAAATAATGAAATAATGAAATGAGAAGAAAGACTAGGCTTAGTAGAGACTGCCAATATATGTTATAAAATGTTTGGTCAAGTTAAAAATAAGGGTTTTCTCATTAAAACTTAAATTCAGAGGAAACTGAGCAGATCATCAGCATTTCATCAGACAGAGGTCAAAGGTGGTGCATTCAGAGGAAGTTACTGTGTGCATTGATTGACCCGGAAATGGCCCAAAAAAATCACTGATGATATTTAATTAGCATTTTCCAATACTAAAAAGAGATGACAAAATAAATATTTCTGTATCAGGGACATATTATACTTTTATGTGGCCATAGAGAAAGTAAATATATCATAGGGATTTCTGGTGTTTTTTTGTGTTTTTTTTTAAACTTATCAATTATGGGAAATACAGAAACACAAAAATAATGATGCATCTAAAATGCCCTTTGAGGATGACATCTGTGAAACATCAAAGTAATTACATGTGTGTGGAGACTTTCTGCATAAAATGTTTAGCTTGGTTTAAATAATCAAAACATTTCCAGTGTACTTAAATCCAACTATCTAATTATATAATCTCTTTATTGTTACAAGAGCTGGTTGCATTTGGTTGAACAGACTCGACATTGTAAATTGTAGCATTGCACTCAAAATGATCTCCTACCTCAGAGATGTCCTGTGTCAGCTCATCAGTGTCACATCACAGAAACTGAAGCCTCAGAAATCCAAACCATTTAAATCCAGGTGATCTTCTTTGCAGCTTTTTTCAAGTTTGTTCTGGAGCGTAATCCCAACAGAGGTAGTGAAGAGGCTTTGGTGTTGCAGCTCACTCTTTACCGTATACTGTTACAGCTGTAGCACCAATAACCATGTCTATTGAAAGACAGATAATAAAGTTCGACTTGTGGGTCTGCTTTGATTGCTGGTCAGCTGTGCTTGGTCCGACCCTGGGGCCATGGGATACATCAATTGCCCAGTTCTGCAGTGGAGCTGATCGAGTGGCTGCACTGATACAGTGTTGGGTGGTACTTTTGGGTGTGTGTGTGTGTATGTGTGTGTGTGTGTGTGTGTGTGTGTGTGTGTGTGTGTGTGTGTGTGTGTGTGTGTGTGTGTGTGTGTGTGTGTGTGTGTGTGTGTGTGTGTGTGTGTGTGTGTGTGTGTGATAGTTGAGGTCAGCTTTTGCCAGCGTCGTTACCATGGTGTTTCCCAACAGGAAGGGCCTGCTTCATGAAAGGACTCGTGCAGTTTTGGAAAATACAGCAGGCAATGACTGTTGGCAAGCATCCTGGAAATGGGCTATACAAGCAGGACAGTAACCTTGCCAGCATCTGACTCGAACGTACTGTGTTGTAAGTGAGCCTAAGTGTCACCTTGTCCATTATCTGTGCATAGTGGCAGTATCACTGTAGATCCAGGGGCTGTTGTCATGCACAAATATTGACAGTTGAGCTACAAATGTCCTCATTTCCTCAAGTGGAAATGAAAAAATTTGTACTTGAATCCATTGAATTTCAGGTCCTTCAATTGTACCAAGTATAGAATATTTTTATAGAATGTTTATCACATCCAAACATCAAACTACTAATATGTTAGGAGGCCTAACCCATGTAATGGGGTTTGATACAACAAATTAACCAGTAAAAAATTCAGAGGAAAATGATGTTGCTGGGATGTGAACAATGCAAGCAGGGTTACTATAGCAAATAAAAAAAAATATTTTAGGACTGTAACATTTATAGCATTAAATTGATTTAGTAATTTGAATGGACATAATTAGTGTAACAATTTGCCTACGAGGAAACATAATTTCCTAACTTATTATGTAAAATACTTGCCAACTAGAGTAGTTTGGACTACTACAAAGAATTAATTACGCAATTCATGTTTGGATCTACCAGCTTGGTGCAATATTCAAGTACAGTTAAATTCAGTTACTTCTTTCTAATGAGCATACTAAAATAACTAGGACTTCAGTGTTGTGAACAAAGTTATGCTTGGTAATGGGCTATGCTTGGTAACGCAGTTAACACTTACAGAGCCAACTTGTGACAGGGTATATCGAGGCCAAATGCTAATTTTAACTGACAGTGTTTCAGTATTAGTAAACATAGCTGCCCCAAAGCAAAAACAGCAGTTATTGATAGGCAATAGAAGCTTAACCTTTCAAACACTTGGATTACTAATTCTTAATACCTATCTAGAATAAAAATGACTCAAATTATTAAATAACCTATGTCTTGCTTTTATTATAGAAAAAAGTACAAAACACAAATAAAACAAACTATTTTACAGTCAGCCCTTGTTGTCATTATGGACAAGTTTCAGGTTTGAGGGTCATCCTGTAATCGAGCGATTGGACTGTTAACTGAGTGCCGCTTTGGATTACACACATGGGTGAGTTTGCCATAATGTCGACACAAGTTCAGGTTGAACAATCACGTCTACACTGTGTGATGTTACTGTTATTGTGGTTACATTTGAAAGCTGTTTGATTAATGTTAGGTAAATTAATACAAGATATACAATTGCTGTAGAAACTAAACAACACAGAATGAGAGAAAGTGAAGAAACTACAGTGAGTTATATCAGGTTAGGGTACTGATCAGTACTAGCATTATCAATATTACTTTGTCCTCTAATATTATTAGTAAATCAAAAGTGATGTTAGCAATATATTTTATAAGCTAATTTAATTGTAGATCAGGTATCTAAGATAAAGAAAGAAATACTGAAAAAGAATACTGTAAATTGCAATGGATAAGGTTATAATGCCATTCATACAAAGGCAGTTAAATTATCTGTTATTTGACTTTGTGATAAAAAGAAAGTGGAACGTGTCTCTGATGAAGAGGGTTCTCTCACTTAAACCACAACTCCAGCAACACATTTCTGAACTAGTTTACTGTAAAACATTATTCTGTGGGTATGTATATCATAGTCCAATTCAAAAGAAACATAATATGACAAGTTTTATAATGCATTTGATCACCACTGTAAAAGGCATCTCTAGTGAATGTTTTGCACTGTTAAACATCTGGTTCATGCATTGCCAACTTCTCATTAGTTTCCAAAGACACATTTTTGTTGGGTTTCACCTGTGCAGGAAAGATCACACGCTTGCATAGAGTCAGTATAGGCTTATGTGGTTGAGCCTGGCGTAGGTCACTGGAGGGTGTGGTCATGTCATTGGCATTCTACAGAAAAATAATTATGAATAAATAAAATACATTTAAATAAAGGAGATAATTTGTTTGGCATACAGTACTAATACTTACGTAATACAGAGAGCGGAAAATAAACAGCGGGATGCATATCATTGGAGTGATGATGAGGAGTGCAGCAATTACTTTATATGAAGGGCTATTACCTTCATATTGTAAAAACATATTTTTCTGATCTAGGTTATAAAGAAGTGTAATCTAGGGGAGAGAAATGGCTTTAGACATAGAAATATACTTTTATAAAAGAAAGAATAGCAGGGCTGAGGAGACAGTTATAATGAGAAAGATGTGGCGCAGGTGTGAGAGGCATACCCCACAGATGAATGGAGTGATGAACATCCAGCAGTATTTTAACACTGGGACAGGTGGATATCCTACCATGTCCTCAATGTTGTGCAAGAAACGGTCTGCACCTGTATGTGAAAAACCTTTGTCACTTAAACTGTGTTTGCTGTCTAGCTGACTTTATCTTATAATTTTGCATACAACATACCATACACCCAGCCAATCACTATGCACTCAAATATGGCAATGAACAGGAGAGTGAGTCCACTGACTCCATATGTGTCAATAAGGTGAAACAGGAAAATCCCCCTCTTAAACACAAAGACAAAAAAAATATTTAAAAAGACATTATTACATTAATTATGACAAATTAAGAAGGCAAATTTTTGAGTCACAAGCCCTTCTGCAGACACAGCAGAAAGACCCAAAGGGCAAATGTGGTGGTAAAATAAAAAAAATAAATAAATAAATAAAATGGAGCCCTAACTGTTGAACAGACTCTTTTTGTTTTCTAGCTTTGTTCAATCTTTTGACACTAAGAAGTGTTTGAATGTGTGTGTTTTTTCAATAAATGTGTATTTCATAATTTAAGAGACTTCTAATGTTTTTTATGTATTATGACCTGCATGACCTGTTTTAAACATTGTGTGACCAGTTTTAAACATGATTGTTTCATACTGTTACTTACCCCACAGACTAGTGGTAGAGCAAGCAGAAAACAGACCACAGCAATAACCAGCACAAGGATCTCTCTAGCTCCATGTCTCCTGAGGTAACGTGGGAAGAGGTCTATGATGGCAGTAGCCAAGCTCTCAACACAAACAAACTAGAAAAACAGAGAATTACATTTCTGTAATGTGAAGCTAAGAGCTATATAAATTAATCCGTACCTGACTGTCCAAGCCCAGGAAAAGGATCATTAAGAAGAATAACACAGCCCAGAAGGAAGAGCCAGGAAGCATTGAGAGAGCCTTTGGGTAAGCAATGAAAGCCAAACCAGGACCTATAAACAATGTACAAAAATCTGTTTTTAGACATTTAAATATGTCATATATATTAAATGATTGTATGCTACAACTATGTGGGAGTACATTGCAAACTGTTAAATGTAGCGCTGCAAATATTCTTTGGTTTTAAACACATAGGTGCCATCTTGTGGACAAAGAGAGTAATTAAAATCTGTAGCAGACTCACCACTAGCAGTTACTTCCGCCATTGACACTTGAAGCTCATAAGCCATGAATCCCAACACAGAAAAAACAACAAAACCAGCAAAAATGCTAGTGGCACTATTTAGACAACATAGTGCCAAACAGTCTCTGCAAAAGCAAAGGAGAGGTTAATAAAAGTTCAAAAGTGCAAATATAAATGAATGCGTTAAATGTGGAAACCTGTAGCAGTTGCTGTTATAATTGTTATAACTCCCAAGAGCAGTCAGTACGCCCTGGCACACAGCATAGGAGAAGAAAACTTGCGTGCCTGCATCACTCCATACCTTCAGAGACCATTACAAGGTTAAACTGTATTATTAAGGGCCATTTTATGAGCTGGAATGCAAGCAAGAAAAACAAAAGGCATTTCTAATAGATAACCCATGTGACACACAGCACTGTGTATTAAACAGTCTGTCCCACATGTGTTCTGCTACATTCAACAACGCATGATTGCAAATGTGAGGACTTGTTTACATGAAGCTTTGTACGAGTCTGGCCAGCATCTGGTTAACATTAAAGGCACCACTGAACGTTTCTCACAAAAGGGTGGCAGGAGTACACAGTGATATACTATGTAGGCTCCAGTCCTGTGATAAAGCTGACCTCTTTCACTGCCTTGGATACAACAAGAGCTATGTGTGGTGAAAAGGTCTCTGACATCTGACAAAGAGGAAATTGTTTAAAGCAAGATGTTAAGTTACTCAACAAAAGAGAGCCCAGCCCATATGTATTGTATATAGCTTTGAGGGGTGAATGTTAAAATGATCTCTTGTTTGCCAGTAAAACATACATCTGGTTTTAGAGGCATCTGGAGTTACATAACCCCCTTAGCCATGCCTATATATCGGACTTGTCTAATGCATTATTATTATTATATGACTAACCAAAAGAAACACATTAATATTCTGTCAAAAGGTTAAATGAATAATAAGAATATATTTTTGCCATCTTCATTGAGAGAGACCTAGAATGTAGTGGAAAGCCATTCCATATGCAAGGTCATAAGGTTCATTTGATGCCCTATGACCCTTGAGGTACTTGAGGTACAGGCAAGGAAGCAAATTTTACCTTTTTACTGTATTTGAAAAGGCTTTCTGGTATATATGATCCAGTTCAGTGTAGTTATTGTAATGCTTCGTCCTACTCCCCTGTATCCTCATGTGGCTGAATGGATTGTGCAATACAGAGCTTATACTTACAGCTGGATCACTGAGTCTTCTGAAGTCTGGAAACAAGTAATATCTGATTCCTTCTCCAGCTCCAGGAAGTGTAACTCCACGGATGAAGAGGATGATCAGCATCAAATAGGGGAATGTAGCAGTGAAGTATACAACCTACAACAAGGGACACATGATTAATTCTCCATTCATAATTCTGATATCAAAGTGAATTATGAAATGAATACATGTGACTCTATTAGAAGTTGAGATAGATAATAGAGAAGCTAAATCAAGACAGCGCTTGATAAATAAGTGAACACAGTAGGTAAAAAAAAGTGCATTCAATCACAACCAAGAAGATATTTATGAGAAAAGAAAGTGCAGGCATGTATCAAATCTTGAATTAAATGTGTTATACTGAATATTAGGGATGTATGCCATTGGAGACTGTTGGGAAACAATGACAATTTAATAAAGGTACCTGCCTTGCCTGTGGATTTCACTCCCTTAAAAATACAGAAGTAGCAGATGATCCATGCAACGAGAAGGCACAAAGCCAGATCCCACAGAACCTTTCCATCACTGTCAGGGTCATTCATTCTCAAAACACGGTTACTAAGAAAACAATAACAATAAGGAAAAGGAATTAATAATAAGGATAAGCCTACTTTATATGAATGGTGTTACTGAGACATTGTTCAAAATAGCACACAATAATATTTATACTGCATCTGTCCACTGTATATAAACCTCTTGCCTTGTGTGCATCAACTACACTTTCCTAGTTTCCTAGTAAGACTAAAAACCTGCCTAGCACATTTATATGTTGCAACACCAGCATACTTCAGAAAGATTTGAAGTCATAGGCAAAAGTCCATATTGTTCCCAATGTAAGAAATAGGCTAGATGCATTAAAAGACTATAACTTGAATGTCATGACAAACCAAAGAAAAAATGTCTCCATTAGCAGTTATTTGTTATATAAATGGCCCCAAATGTATTTGACGATTCTTGGATGAATTTTTCTTTTGATTTAAAGCACTAACTCCCAAAAAGTGAAGATGACTTGATGAAACTGAAAACCACCAACATGCATTGTCTTTTCCTTGTTTACACATTTACAATATTTGAAAAACAAACAAATAAACAAACAAACAAAAACAATGTGTGAATCTCACTTGAAGAATTCACTTTCTGATGATGTCTGATTTGATGTCCCAAGACTTCTGTAAAACATAAAAGCAAATATAAACAATTGTATCATTTATTGATTTGTGCTTTAGTTTTTGAAATAATTAATTTCTGCAAATTATTCTGAGACTGATGATGTGTACCTTTCACCTCTTAACAATATTTCATCAACCACATTTCCTAGCCAAAAGCACTTTTGACTAGCTTTAAATAAATGTAAAATCTTACTAACGTAAAACTGAAATCCTCAAAATAATCATCCGAAGTGCTATTGAGGAGGAAAGACCAGTTGCCAGATATATTAAACAAATGTTGGTTGAAAAGGTTTTCTTTAAGAGGTCCTTTGAGGCACTCCTCTGAAAGAAATGAATAAATAATAAATGTTTAGAGACATGTCTTTCATTAGCATTTGAATAAAAAGGAGCAAGTCAGTACAAGTCCACAAAAACAAGCTTGAAAATCTGCCTTACTTGTATTCCACCAGTTGTCACATGTGGACCATGGCAGTGGGTTTTGGAAAGAGTTGGCTAGGTAGAAAATACCCCAGGCCAAAACCACAATGTAGTAAATGTTCAAGTAGCTCACAATTACTTGAGATGCAATGCCAACCCCTGTGTAACAAAGACATATTTTAATAACAATAGTTCAAACTAGCAGTTACCATTTTCTGAAGTAACGATAAAAACAACACTATAAGACATGTGCATGTCAAGATATCTGAAAAGCATGAAACTGAGAGTTGAATGAAAAGAGTGAAAGCCTTGTTTTCACCCTCTGCCATGGGGCAAATCTTCCTCCAGGCCGTGACCCCTCCTTCACTTGTGTACTGTCCCAGAGCGGTCTCCAGAAAGAAGACGGGGATGCCACAGAAAAACAGGAAGACAAAGTATGGGATGAAAAACACTCCTGGATGGGACAGGGAATGACACACAAAGTTAAAATAATTAGAACCTCATGATACACAGGCACAGTATGCCTTGCAGCAAACTCTCAATGTCTATTTTTGTTTACACAGAAATGTATACTGTAGTGTAGTGGCACATTTTGGATCAGTTTAAATTCTATAGGCTAAGATTGGTTCAGTTTAAATTCTATAGGCTAAGATTCTTTGCAGCCTGTCAGTGTTTCCCTTTACCTCCTCCATTCTTGAAGCATAGATAAGGAAAACGCCAGACATTCCCCAAGCCGATGATTTCTCCAGCCATGGCAAGAATAAACTCTGTATTGTTGGCCCATTTGCCCCTTGGTTTCATTTCTCTCTCTGGAATTGCTTTATTTTGCTCCGCTTCACTCGCAGGGGCCCCATCGACTCTATCCGCGCCCATAGTTCCTATCTTACAAAAAAGAAAGAAAATGTGCAATGCATGTGAATAAAAGTGTTAAAAACGATATGCCGGTGCATGAATCACGAGATGAACTTTTAAAAATGTAAGTCCTAAATTAACTTACTTTACCGCTGAAGATAACTTAGGAGCTCGTTATTCTTATCCGTGCACAGATTCCTCTGCAATCAGTTTAGTTGAAGTTCGCTTCTTTTTACACAAGGCAGGGGTGTGTTCTGGGTGGAGACACACACAGACTAGAAAAACGGGGACTAAGGGAGTGTGACGTCACCCATACAGTTTGGGTCCAGTCAAATGAAGCTCACGAAAAGGCGAAGATTTATATTTAGTTAAGATTTATACGATCTGAAGAGAAACAAGAGTGTACAAGAACATAAATGCACAAGTAGACAAAATTTTATTTAATTTCATTTGGAAGAGAAAAGCACACCTCATAAGGAAAAAAGTAATGATTAATAAATTAAATAATGGTGGGTTTAACGTACTAGATTTTCAGACTTTACATTCCTCTTTCAAAATTAAATGGATCAAAAGATATTTATTGAACCCAAATTCTTTATGGAACTTCATTTCAACACATGTATTATGTATTATAGCATCAACAGGCTTCCAATTAAACTTTCTAGCTTTCACAAACAGTTACTGTTATGTTGGTCTTTAGTATATAAGCACTACTTCTAACCACATAAGTATTACATATGGAATAACATGGACATATGCTTTAAGCACAAAACTCTTTTCCTAAAAAAATGGGTTGATCAGGGTATCATCTTTGTACACCAACTGTTTAACAACGAAGGCATCACCTATTCTTATAGTGAATTTCTCAATGTTTACAACTTTCCAGGAATGCCAAGAGAATATGCAATTGATTTTTACGCCATTCCTTCTGGTGTGAAAATGCTGATGTCCTCTTACGTACACGTTTCTAATGATGGACCAGCTAAGACAGAGCTACTTATTGGTAACTCTGACCGCTTTTAAGCATTAAAACAAATAACAAATGCATAAGAGAACTTATCACTAAAGAGTCTATCAGTAAACCAGCTTCTGTTTTTATTTGGAACAATACATTTACAGACATTAACTGGAACGATGTTTGGCTTTTGCCTAGAAAATATTTTGTAACTAATAAGACTCGTGAGGTATGCCTGAAAATCCTACATAGATGTTACCCTGTTAATGCTGTCATTTCAAAATTTCACTTAAACATAGATCATCTTTGCTCATTCTGTCACAACGCTGAAGAAACAGTCACCCATGTGTTTTGGGAATGCTCATACACTCAGATCTTTTAGAATAACATATTTTTGTTTGTGAATAGAAAGCTTGATAAAAACCTACAAGTGAATGTAAAACATGTACTTTTTGGTGTCTTTGAGAAAGATATTCCTCCAAAAAAAAAATGTATGTGTTGAACTTGCTCCTAATCCCATCAAAATTTCATATCCATTGCTGTAAATTTTCTAGTCAGAAACCTAAATTTGTTGTATTTCAGTCCCTCTTGTCCTCTTATATAAATTCTCTAAATTATTGCACAAATCCCAAAGCCATGAAAACAAAAGCACTTTGTATGGAATTATAAATAGAATATAGAAATATAAAATGTGAATGTACTCATTAGTACAGGCCTATATATATATATATATATATATATATATATATATATATATATATATATATATATATATATATATATATATATATGCACAGGAGCAGGCCTTGAGCACCCGAGCAATAGACGCCCAGAGGTGTAGGTTGTGCAAAGAGGCTCCTGAGACAGTCCAGCACATAACTGCAGGGTGTAAGATGCTGGCAGGGAAAGCATACATGGAGCGACACAACCAAGTGGCGGGCATAGTGTACAGAAACATCTGTGCAGAGTACAGGCTGGAGACCCCAAGGTCAAGGTGGGAAACACCTCCGAAGGTTGCGGAGAATGACCGAGCCAAGATCCTGTGGGATTTCCAGATACAGACTGACAGAATGGTGATGGCGAACCAACCAGACATAGTGGTGGTGGAGAAGCAACAGAACAAAGCCGTGGTGGTGGACATTGCAATACCAAGCGATGGTAATATCAGGAAAAAGGAACACGAGAAACTAGAAAAATACCAGGGGCTCAAGGAAGAGCTGGAGAAGGCCTGGAAGGTGAAGGCATCAGTGGTGCCCGTGGTGATCGGAGCACTCGGGGCTGTAACACCCAAACTGGAGGAGTGGCTCAAGCAGATACCAGGAAAAACATCTCAGTCTGCACTTTTCTGGACATCTCAGTCCAGAAAAGTGCAGTACTAGGAACAGCAAAGATACTGTGCAGAATTCTCAAGCTCCCAGGCCTCTGGTAGAGGGCCCGAGCTGGATGAGGGTGAGAGAGACCAACCACTGTGGAAGGTGAAGTACACATTTTTTATATGTGTGTGTTTTAGTTTTTGTTTTTCCTTGAGTGATGCTTTCTGCATCAGGGAGCCCCTGGGAGATGTGTGAATGTTCATGTATGTTAGCTCACGATATATGAAGCTCAAGATGCTGCTCAGGTTCTGGAAGCACAATTCAAACACATTTTTGCAATGGCAATATTCTCCTTAAGAACAAATCTATGTTCTATAAAAACTGGTTTTCAAATGGCATAAATTTAGTGGGGCAACTTTTCAAAGAAAATGGGACTCTCCACAATTACACAGAAGTCTTGAAAGATATGGGCCTAAGATTGCGATTTCGCCTCGAGAGTTCTCAATAGTTTTTGAAGCCTGTCCGTGCTCTTTAAAGGGCTTATTTGTAACACTCCACCAGCAAATTCTGCTAATACAGATATTGGTAATGTTTGCTTCTCTGCTCGCAGTCAAAAGAAGTGGTTCTGGCTTGGCCAAGTAACCAGGATTCCATATTTGTCGAGCCATCAGCTCTCTGTTACTGGGCACAAAGTAGCTATGTCAGACATAAAATGGAACCTTTACCTCGAAAATGTTTTAGCAAACAAAGCAACAGAAGTATCTTATAAATTAAAAGCCTGTTCACTAAATCCTTGAATGATAGAAAAGTACTTTTTGCTTAGTCCCTCAGGAAACCGCATTCCATTTGTTTTGGTCTTGCTCCTTCACAAATGTATTCTGGAAGGATGTAAATATAACTAGAAAAGCACTCAGAGAGCACAGACCTCCGCCAAGCCCCATTTAATGCAATGCTAACGAAATTTTCAAAGTGATCCAGAATCCAGGATTTCTTCTGGATCATCACCAAAATTTAATCATCTGTTGGATTTACCATTCGGAACATTTCCTGAATATTTCATCAAGATCCGTCCATAACTTTTTGAGTTATCTTGCTAACTAACAAACTAACAAACAAACAGACAGACTCAGGCGAAAACATAACCTCCTCGGCGGAGGTAATTATATCATTAGATATAGGCCTAGGCCTAGCTCTGCTAGTACTCCAGTATGAACATTGGCTATCACATAGAAAACCAGGGTCATGTAGAGCGGGGTAATACTCGGATTAATACAATATTAGACTTTTTTTAATACAATTTTGTTAATACAAACATTTTAAGACTAAAATGACGAGGCTCACAGCAGCAGCTACAGAGAGAGAGGAATAACCATTTTCCAATGTAAGTCAGTTGGACCAGAGTCGATGGAGCTGGAAGCACCCCCTATGAACACTTCCTATTTGGAACATGGCGGCTGGCGGGTTAGCTATGTCCATTTTATATATACAGTCTATGGAGACACCTCACTATTCATGAAACGTTCCCATATAAGACCAGAACATAACACTACATCCTCAGAAATTAGATTTGTATGCGTGTTTAAGGAGGTCATGACATGCTATGATTAAATAATCTAAACAAAGAGACGCATTTCAAATACTCTTTCGCTCTGATTTTACTACATAATCACAGGTACGGCGTTTTAAAAAGGTTTCTCTTTGTGCCTGAGAGACAAACGTCAGGGTGTACGTGTACTGGCGATCCACAGCAACGTAACATCTTGCTCAAACCCGGAAATGAAAGTAAACACACATCAACGGTTGCTAATGTAACAGCTAACTGTCTGAAATGGCATTTAAACGGAGTTTAAATTTAAAAAATGGAAAGGACCTGCGTTGTTAAGAAAACAAGGCGAGATAGACAGACCTAGCTCCCGGTAAGGCACTTGGGTTAGCTGTGCATAATGCGTTTCATAAAGTAATTCGATGCAAACCAAGGCGTAGCATAAGGTTCAGTCTAATATAGAGCTCGGGATTTTATCGCTAAATCTCAGAGAATTTTCATTTAGCCTAATGTTACACCAATGGGGATTATGAGATGCGTGATAATGTTCAATACTTAGCGTTCATTCAAAAGTATTATGGCACTATAGTGTGATGTATTTAGTGACACAGCAGCTTATCGGGTTGTTCCACGATTTTTTGCTTGTTTAATTATTGTGTTTACATTGCTTTTACTAGCAGATGAATCTCAATGGACATGTTCGACCCCGAGCTCTATACTGACCATACTGCTGGTGCTGATTGCATAAATTCTCCTGCTATATGAATATGAAAATATGTATTGTCTGTTCGTTGCTTATTTTGTCTGTATATGCTAACGTTTAATTTATTAATTGCCACTTTAGCAATGTTTTCAATGAAATCATCCGAGGAGGAATCCTCAGAGATGGAGGATATGGATACCTCTGAGACCAACTGGTGCTGGTTCTACTTGGCTGAATGTGGAGTGTGGCATATGTTTGAGGTAATGTGCACAAATCACACACATGCACGAGCACACACAAATAAAATATTTTGAATTCTTGCAACTACATAACAGTGTTTTCTTTGCTTAAGATAATTTGGTTAATTAAGAAAAAAGATTAATTCTTTAATTACTGCACTCATGTTACTCTTAGATTGATCCTAGTGCTGCTTGTTCTGTAACAAGTGCTCAAATTGAGCAGTGTTACAATAGAAACCAACGTGGAGTAATGGAGTTCTATACTGCCAAGTATACCTACAGGTTGGATTTTTCAGGTGAGCAGTTAAGTTGGGAATCTATGTTTTATCATGTTGTGAACATTAAAACCTATTATGATCAGCAGTTATGAGACAAATAAATGTAACCACTGGGAAGCAAAGGCCAATCAAACGCTCTCTCCAATCTGCAACTGGATTTAGGTACATTTTATTTTTTCAAATCAATTAAGTACATACCACAGTTTTATTAAAAAAGAAAAACAGCTTTTGTTTGATAAGATAAGAGCACCTTTATCTGTTTGTCATAGGTTTATATGTGATAATCTTGCTCTGCCTGTTCCATGTCACTGGGAACGAATCAACACAGATGAGCCCTACCAGGTAATTTTCAGGTGTAAAGTGTTGCTCTAACCATTCATTGTTTGTTTATGCATTTATCGCACACATATTAAGTGTTTTATCATTCATTAAAATGGAAGTTGATAAATGGTACTTACTGATTGTGCACACTGCAAAGTTGGGCAAACCTGATGTGTATGTTTTTGGATTAAATTATTGACTTAATTTTGATCTGGTCTTGCCATTTCCAATCAAGCTCATCCAACTTGGTCGAGACACATATGAATTCAAAGAAGTAGCTCGACTTTATGAACGAACTATGGACCATCCGATTAAATCTGTACAAAGAGTCCAAAATCTCGACTTATGGGAGTTTTTCTGCAGGTACTAAACAATTACATAAATCACACACTCACACGTTAAGCTCTTCAATTATTATCACATGGTCTGTTAAATTAGAAATATATATTTTCAAGTTTCTTACAATTCTTTACATTTCTTTACAAGGAAGAAAACACAACTTCGAAAAGTGAAACGTACCCTGGATATTGAAGAGCGAATGCTGTTTCATGGAACAGGACACAGTAATGTACAAGCAATATGTACGTTTAACTTTGACTGGCGATTAACTGGAAGTCATGGAGATGTCTATGGCAAAGGTATGTCTCATATTGTAGTTCCATGATACAATTTGCTGTTTAGTCTGGCTTGTACTCAGCCATGCTTTGTATTTTAGGAAGCTACTTTGCAAGAGATGCCAAATACTCCAGTAAATTCTGCCACACTACAAACAAACACAATACCACCTTACAGAGACATGGACTCGCTCCGCCAATATTTGCCAGTGAGCCTCCTTATAAGACAATGTTCCTGGCAAGGGTGCTAGTTGGAGAATTCACTGTTGGACGTCCTCTGTACTGCAGACCTCCCTCTAAGGATGCAAGCTTTATCAACTTTTATGACAGTTGTGTCGACGACTTGGCCAATCCAAAGATATTTGTTATATTTGACAGCAATCAAATATATCCAGAATATATTATTGAATTCTACTGACAAGATTCTGCCTATGTTCTGTTTTGAACGACTTTGACCATTCAGACGTGTGTCTAAAACAGGGGTCACCAACCTTTCTGGCCTAGAGCAGCTTTAGCTTACCACCACCGAGTGTGGAGTGAATGAATAATGGAATGTAAAGCACTTTGGGTGTCTTGAAAGGTGCTATATAAATCCAAAGCATTCCCCTGCAGGGTGGCGCTTGGGGTTAGAGCCACTGCTCCTCCACATTGTGAGGAGCTAGCTGAGGAGGCTCATGCATTTGTTCCTCCTGGACACCTCCCCGAGGAGGTGCTCTGGCTATGTCTCATGAGGAGGACCCAGAGAAAGCCCAGGACACACTGGAGGAACTACGTTGCTCGGCTGGCCTGGGAATGCCCCGGGATCCTGCCGGAAGAGCTGGAGGAAGTGTGTGGAAAGGGATGTCTGGGCATCCCTGCTGCCTCCATGACCTGGCCTTGGATAAAGTGGAAGAAAATTGATGGATGGATTATTTTCAGGTCTGAGGGCTACTTCAAGAGCACCAAGCTGATTGACACCAGATATGAAGTTAACATTTTCAAATTAAACATAACTTTTACTGATAAATCTTCACTACAATGGTTAATTACAAAAACATTGGACATTATGTCCCATTTATATTAGAATTTGGTGTTCTGGTTCTCAAGCAGGATTATCCAATCAGAACACTTAATGAGCCTCACATGAGTCTCTCATTTTGGTTACAATTTGCAAAAGCACTCTCTGATCTGAGTCGTCACTACCCAGACTAGAGCTGGACGATATGGCCAAAAATAAAATCCCTTATCATATGCTTTTATTTAAGAAATTGTAAACCACTTTAAATTACTTTTGTATACATATTTAATTGTAATTGCACAATAACTCTGTTTTGCAAGTAAGAAAGTCAGGAATACATTTTTTTCATAATCTTTGATTTCACGATTTAGCAATTTTTCAAAATCATTAAAACCAAATTAATTAAATCAGTTCATTTAAATTAAATGGGGCTACAATTACATTATACAATTTTAAGCAAATTATTTACCTATAAATATTTATTTGATAGTGTATTTATTTGAGTGACATTTGTATTTTCTTTGTCAGTGTATATATCAGGTATATGAAAATACTTATCAAGGCATAATTATGTCTCAAACTCACATTTTGAAGCAAAGGAAATATATTTAAAACATTAATGTCAGTTTGGCGACTTAAGCAGCTTGTACCTTTGTGATCCATTAGGCTATTTTGAAAAACAGAAATATATTATGGAGCTGCCACTCCTCTGTTGCAATCTCTTGTTCACAACATGTCCTGTCCTCAAATAACCTAGTTTTTGGCCTAGCATATAGTATTGAGAGAGCAGTTCTGTTTTGTAGGACAAATCCTTATGGGAACCTGAGAAAGCCACAAAAGACACAAGGTTGGTGACCTCTGGTATAAAAGAACCATGTATGCCTTAAGGGAACATTCAACAACTTGAAGGACGTCAAGACTAGGATAGTGTGCAATCACTGTGCCAGAAAACTGTTTATTTATTTATTATCATACATGATGCAAAGCTGTCTTTGTGCTCCTGCAGTACTGCAGTATGTCATGTTAGCTTTGTTAGTCTCAAGATTTTAATGTGAGCATATTTAGATTGGCCTTAAAAGCGGCACTATGAGCTTTAAATAATTTCCCTTGTGGATCAATAAAGTTTGTCTAAATCTAAGTTCAGCAATTCTAAACTGTGCAGCATGTACCTGCTTCACTCATCAGTGCTGTAGTTTGTGGTGTAGTTATTACTGTTTTTATTGAGTATGGAATAATAATTTGGTAATTATTTCAAATTACTTTTAACTGCCCTTTCTGTGAAAGGATTTGTGTATACTGTGTATATGATATTTTGTTTTGTTTTTTCAATTTTAATACAGATATGCACATTCAACTCAAATCTGACTCATACTTGACAGGAACAGAACACCAGTGAGAAGGAAGCCACTTAAAAGGTGTACTGCACAACTTGGTGCTGGTGTGGGGTTGTAAGATATGATTGCTTTGCCTAGAATTTTCCATAGTATGGCTTTATACTTATCTATGGAGACATTCAGTTGATTCCACCAAGTACAAGTCAGGTCTGTGGAGAGGCAAGCCCGCTCATTCTAAGAATTTATGTTTTTCAAGATATTGTTGAGCCATAAACATACCTGTGATTAATGGTGATTCTTGAGTTGAGCCAAAGCAGGTTCTTATAAAAGCATTCTACATTTATGAGAATTATATAGCTCTGTAGAGTAAGGTTTAAGCTTTACAGAAACGAAAAGGAACAGGTTCTAAATAAAAAAAAAACAATTTTTTCCCCCCTAAAATATAGCATATTTCCTAGTATATGAGTATCGTCAACTCCGTCAGACACACAATTACATTTTTTTATTTACATTTTTGTAAATAAGTAACACTCATTAGGCTGTAGATTCTATTGCCCTACTAAACCACATAAACTGAATTGAAAGTCAATTTGATTAAAAAAAAAAAAATCTACAAGTTGCTATGTTTTAGAGAGGATCTGTTCTGTCCGAACTCTCAAGATTCACCGAAATACAAGATGGCCTAAGTTTAATGCTTTCATTTATTGAAACGTCTGGATTTGGACTACAATTATGATTATTGATTGTACTGACAAATAAAATTACTTTCAATGAACAGTTATTGTTCAAAGCTTGAAAACACATTATTTAATCATGGTACTTATTTGTTTACCGGCATTTAAATTAACACTTTTTTCTGGTCTTAGATAAACTCAGCCTCCCAGGAATGTGGTATGGGATGGTTTGAATAAGAAAATATGTTAAACAAATAACCTGAACACAGAGTATAGGTATTACATTACCTATATTAAAGGTATAGGCCTATCTATAGCCAGCAAGAACACACTGGAATACATCTCAGACTCGCAATCATGGAGCTGGTAGACTGAGAACACAAGTAAAATGATTTTTCATTCACAGATTTTGAAGACTATTTAATTAATCATTCGCTCTGTCACAAAGAACGACCCTTACAACCCAATACATTGAAAACTATTGTAAAACTGAAGTGGAGTTTTAAATACTTTTTCATTTGACTCACATCGTTCAAGGATTTATTTTACAGGTACTCTTTTTCAAAGTACAGCACTTGAATTAAATGCCTTTCTGTAAGGACACTTTTCTCACCTCTGTAACCATGATACAAAGTGACATAAAAACAGGAAGACAACTGAGAATACCGCGCAGAAAAGTAGATATATATGTAATTGGTTCAGTTTCCTCAAAAAAAAAAAATAAAAACATTAGCTTCATCATCGATACTGTAAATACAGTACAATTGCCACTAGAGGTCACTGTTTCCACAGTAAATGAAGCCCTAAGAATCGGGCAAATTTTGCCTCCAACTTCTAAGTATTGATGTAAATAAGAATGGATAGTGATTTCAGGCAATTCACATTTCTATCACATTAAGTTTCAAGCACTTTTGAGGGAAATTAGGAAAATCAGAGATTTATTTAAAAAGGTCCAGTTTCCTGTACAAAAACCAACATATGTCCAAGCTACAATTATCTATAACTTAACCCAACTTTACAAAAAAAAAAAAAAAAAAAATGGTCACGATGTGGAGAGAAATGTATTCTCTCAAAACTGGTCAGGCATAAGACAAAACGCAATATCGGTATGTCACATGAAACAACAGATATCAACAAAATAAATTAATTTATCGCATAAAACTGAACATCTTTGACACACGAGACATAGGTGAAAACATTTTTTGCTTGACATCAGTGGCATGAAGACTCTTCACAAGTTTTAGCACAGCTGAGAAGGCCAAGGACATTGGTATACAACCAGGTACAACATACAACACCTACCTTCATTTCTAACTTTACAATGCCTTGTACAGCGTTGGTGAGATGAGAATGATGAAGCTTATTGGCAAACTTTTTACTATGTATTTATGAAATCTCTAACTTAATCCAAATGTGTATGACCTGTGATAGTGTGTCATTCGCTCGACTTCACTGGTCTCGCTTATTTCGGAAGAGTGAGACGGTTTTTACATAGACATTGACCCCCTCAAATGCCATTAGTCTGCCTGGTCCTCAGTCCCTGTTTGTCCATGATGTTCCAGAGCTTGCGCAGGTTGGATTGAGTGATTACATCGTCCGGTTTGAGGTGGAGGGCGCGCAGGTAGTTCGTCTCAGCTTCTACAAGCTTTCCGTTCAGGTGAAGCATGGCACCAAGGTTCATCAGAGCTGCTGGATACTGAGAAAATAAATCAACATAAAGCAAGATATTTATTAACAAGAGTTTCCTTCTGAATAAATAAAATGCAGCGTGACAATGCTGCAATCATAAGTGTCTTTAATGTTATTTGAGATGACAGTTAAAATGTAATTAAAATGTAATGTTCTCTTATCATAGAGTAGGCCTGTTACTGGATATTGTAATATATATATATATATATATATATATATATATATATATATATATATATATATATATATATATATATATATATATATATAGATATATATAGATATATATATATAGATATATATATATAGATATATATATAGATATATATATATAGATATATATATATATATATATATATATATATATATATATATATATATATATATATATATATATATATATATATATATATATATATAGATATAGATATATAGATATATAGATATAGATATATAGATATATATATAAAAACACAGGATAGACAGACCTTCCATTATATGGGCCTTTATATAGCCAAAATGTGGAACACCGTGGGATTGATGGACACCTTAGAAACGCCATGGAGGTGGTACTACTTGGCAGACTGTGGGCAGTGGCACAGATTTGTGAAATTTATAATTCAAACAATGTTTTTTTCATTCATAGACTCTGAAGACTATTTAAATAATCATTCTATGTGTCCCAAAGGATGACCCTGACAACCCCTTACTTAGCCAAGACATTAAATACTATTAAATACTGGAGTTTTAGACCCTTTTTCATTTGACTCACATCATTCAAGGATTAATTTTACAGATACTCTTTGTAAAAGTACAATACTTAAATGTATTTCTGTGAGGACACTCTTCTCACCTCTGTCTACAGCCATGTTACAAACTGACATAAAAACTGTAAGACAACAAAGAATGCAGCACAGTTATAATGTAGAGAAAAGGTAGATATATACCTAATAGGTTCTGTTTCCTCAATAATGAAAGTGAAACTAATGAACCTGTTTTATAGTTGCTCTTGCTTCTCTGCTGCTCCTGTGTTCTGGGAAATCATGGACTCTTGCCCATACCAAATAGGGCCTAAATATGAACTGGTTATCTATTGGACTGTAGCCTATAGAAGTAATTTACATTACACTTGTTTTTTCTTTTATTCTTTTCCTTAGTTAATTCCTTTGAATGCATTCACTGCTGCCTATTTAAGTGTAGCAAATTATGTAAAGAGATATGGTCTGCTGGACAAACCCAATGTGTCAGTTTTTAGGATCCAAAACCAGAATTTGTGGGAATTTTACTGCAACACTTATTTTATGAAGATTTTATTTGTGGTACAGAAAGAAAAAAGCAGTTGATGAGGATTCATAGGGTCAAAAACATTCAGGAGAGGCGACTCTTTCATGGGACCAAGAAGTGCAATGACTCCTTTTGCAAGTACAACTTTGACATAAGTCTGACTGGATACCATGGGCATGTATATGGAAAAGGTAGTAAAATAATGCTATGATGTATGCTAAACATAATTTAGCTTTTTTCTTTCTTTTCTTTTTCAGGAATATACTTTGCAAAACATTGCATTATGATGAAAGAAAGAAATGAAGTAAGCTAAACACCCAACATCTCCCTAACATCATCTGTGCCTCATCCCACAAAATTGGACATGGGCTGACTGTATTTTCTTATAGTGAGCTTCACAACTAATTGTCTCTTTTTTTAAAAAACATGGAAATGTTTCTTCTACAAGCTCAAGTCAAATCAGAAAGGAGTGTTTGTCCTTTGGCAAGGCTTGGTCGGCCCACAACTTTTTAAGTCTGAATGAGGGCAAAACTGAGGTTATTGTGTTTATCTATACTGACCCCCTCACTGGCCTGGGTCCACTCAAACAACAACGGTCTGTCTCAAACCTCGGCGTCACTACTGACTGAGATTTTAAATTTGAAGTAAACGTGGTTGTCAAATCTGGCTTTTATCACTAGTGTTTTTTATCCGAAGTTAAACCTTTTGTATCTTTTAAATCATTTTAGCAAATCACACACACTTTTATCTCATCTTGTTGGGGACTACTGAAACACACTTTTTTCTGGCATTGGCCACCATGCACTTTCCCAGTTTTCAGTTTGTTTTAGAGGTGATTTTAAGATTTGTTTTAAAGGCCTTTTATTTATTTATTATTTATTTTTTATTATTTTTGTATTGTGCTATTGATTTTATGTATTTATTGATATTTTATGGGTTTCCTTTTATTTGACTTGACTGGTTTTAGTGTTAGTGTAGGACTGGCAATGGTTATATTGAGCATTTATACCCTCTATTGGTTTTTAATACATTTATAGTTTTTTATGCTATCTTTACATGTGTAGCACTTTGGAAACTATTTTGTTTATAAAATGTACTATATAAATAAATATATAAAGTGGGTTTGGATTTTTTTTCTATTGATTTGAACACCGTTTCCACCAAAATCACGATCACAAGGCTCATTAAGAATAAATCAGCATTAAAATTCTTATCAGTAAATACCATATTTGATTTGGACATGTCTATCTCGTAGACAAAGCATTCCATATTTCCATCAGTCCCTACAAGTCCAGTTACTTACATCTGGTCTGAGGCTGGCGGCGTGCTCGTACTGCCGCTCTGCTGCTTCATTCAGGTTGGCCTGTCTAAAAAGTACAGAAAAATCAACTGTGTAAGACCTTCTTGTTGGTCATGACTCATGCCCAAATAGTATGATATGAATTGTTGATAATATATGTTGGAAAGGGCATGCATTTCAAGCTTTTCAAAGACAGATTACTTAAATGTACAAAATATAACCAGGTATGGTGTTTAAGTGGATTATAATGGAGGAAAAGCTAAAAAAAATGTAGTAATATGCAGACAGGAAAGTTCCACAGCTGAAGCCTGACCATTTATATCATAAGTCCTATCCAAAAGCCACAAAAAGTTAAAGTTAAAAAAGTTAAAACCTCTTATTTCCAGATCTTCAGTGACAATTAATAGACTGAACAAATTCAAACATGTTGTAAAAACACAGATAATGTACTTTCCCTGTTTTTCCCTTGGTCAAGTAATGTGCAAAGGCCACTTAAACGCAGTAGGAACATTTTACTAAAGAGATACAGAGAGAGAGGGACCACTTTTAAGACTTAATATGCTCTCAATTATTTCAAGATGTGTTTTTTTTATGTGGTCAAAAAGCTCTCCTCAGACAGTTGTAAGGGGTCCAGGACATTTGGCCTTTTAAAGTCTTAACCTTTCTGAATTCAGCCTGTGACAGTTAATAAAGCAGTCTAATCCTACATAGATTTATGTATTCTAAAAATAACCACGCAGTCTTCAGTATACATGGATAATTTGTCATTTTCAAAGACAGCCTTTGCCAAAATCTGAACACAATGGACTTATATTTATAGACGTTAAAGAGCAGTGATGACTTTCCCAGATATCAAGCTCAAAAAGGGATTAAGGCACTTGGTTTTTATTATTGTCTTGGTTTACTGGGAGCAGAGGACATATGCAATCCTTTTTGACACTTTTTATGAGTCATGTGCTTGGCAAATGTATGTAGAAAATTCTCAGATGATTTCCAAGTTACTATAAGTGACTCACTGCAGTGCTTTTTAAAATATATGGAAAATCTGTTAAGTTTTTTGGGGGAGGTGTTACGTATTTATATAGATGTAGAATGTTACAGAAACCTGAGCATGTGGGCAGCGCTGAAGACCACATCAAATTCGGAGTTGTCCAGTTGTGCAGCTCTTTCTGCCATCTCTGCTGCTTCAGTGAAACGAGATTGCTCCAACAAGAACTGACCTAATGAGAACAAGAGAAGCCATAGAAACATAAATATGCAACTATGCTGTAGGGTTGTCAGAAGTATCGAATATCTGATGCTAATAGATACTAAAACTAGTATTAAAACTAGATACTCATTTGAGCAAGTACAGCAAGTATCAGTACCAAAAGCAACTTTCACAGAGCAGAACTAAAACTGCATTAACACTGGTTTCCCATAGTGAGGCGCTAATAAGCCAATAATAAATAAAATAACTATAGAAAAAAGGTTGTTAGGTATGTATTTTCTTTTCATTTGATTAGACTGCTATTTAGAATATATTTATTGTAAAATTCAAATGCTGATTAATGTTGAGAGAGAGAATTTGGTAAATTATTAATTTGACTAGTTATTCATCCTCGGCACAGTGGCATTTTACCTAAAGAATATATATAAAAATATGTAAACAAAATTGAAAACACAAAAAAAAAAAACATACACAAAAACTGTATCACTGGGAACTCGGGAACGTTTGTTTTGTTTTGAAGCAAATAGTGAAAACAGGAGTGACAGGAATTTCATGATTTCAATGAGAGTGTGGCCACCTGGTGCAGCACCCACAAATACCTTTATATTAACCACCAGGCAGAGCACAGATGTGGCTCACAGCTTACATGGACTACAGAATTGCTTTTTTTTCTTTGTAGCTCTTAGAGGAACAAATTTAAGTCCAAAAAAGAATTATATTGAGACATCCCCAAAATCTAAGAAAGAAACTAGAAACAATGACGGGAAACTAGACCATTAACTAAACTTCTTTGCACACACATATAATCAGCAGAGTCACAGATATGGTTCAGCAATAAGCAAAGATATTGACTTCACTTGTTTTACTCTTGGAGTATATCCAGAATAAACATGATAAAGCTTGCAAGGAACCCAGATAAACAGCACCTGCCCTAAAGCCACATAGATAGCATGCTTCATATATATAGTGGACAGGACACAGATGGAGAGAAGGAAGAAGTTGCATCCAAAGACAGCAATTCAGTGATACCAAAAGGAGCATGTACAGTTTGATAAGGAGCCATGAGTGGGTCCACAATTATGCTTAAGCCAGAAGTGGATGGATTTCATGTACTACAAATATCCTGTAGATAGTAGCATTATGTCTGTGTATTCAGGCTGATATGAAATGCAGAGTTAGCAGTCACATCAGGACAGTGCTATCATGTTTTTATTCATGAGTACAGTGTTTACTTTCACTTCTGCATTGCTCATGTTTTAGGGTTATTTCCAAAACTTCTTCAAAGCCTGTTACACAAGCTGTGTGCAAAAAATCTTTACATTTTATATAACAAGTTGCCACATACTTTTATGACTTCTGGCTTCAGATTGACACTTTAATTCCCATTTAAACACTGTTACATTATTATTGCCCTAAGACCAATTACTGTATAGCTCCATCCCTACTGTAAAGCCGATGACGGCTGTATGGCACAGATTTGAATTCTTAAGCAGTCCAATGGGAAAATAATATGATTTTGCAACTATTGACCGGTCTTAGACAACCCAAATCCAATCTAATGTTTTAAACAGGATTTTCCGAGGAAATCCAATGATCTCATCTTACCATAGTGCATATAGCAGTTTCCTTTAGTCGGATCAAGTTGAATAGCTCTCAGGTAGTACTTCTCTGCTTCTGCCTTCTGTCCCTGAAAGAAATAAACAAATAAGGAAAATATTAAACACAAAAGACTTCTACATTTCCACTGACATCTAACAGAGGTGAGATGTTAAAAGCATTTGTCTTTTAACTTCATTTTCTCTTAACCATACAACTAAAATATGTTTTTAACATGTTATTAACATGGCTAAGTTATTTCCTGGGGTGAAGAATTCCTGTTGGGGTTTTCACATTTTATCTCTTCACTCAAGCCTTTTAGACTCAAGTTCATTTCAAATCACACAGTTTGGGAGGGTCTCTCGTTTTGCAGTCACGAGTGTACAACTTTTGTTAAGGTCAACTGGAGAGCAAGACTTTAGTCTGACCCTGCCTGTATTATCAGTTAAGTCCAGTTGCATGGCCAAAATATAGCAGAGTGGGTGATTCAATAAGGAAGCAATGTAATTTCGTTATAGGCTTGTCCATTGGCCCATTGTCCATGGTACATACAATCTCCTGTTCTCTAAGCCCTGGGAGAAGAGGGGGCCCACAAGTGCGAGAAGTACAGTACAGAGCCCGAGGCAGTGCAACAGATGTCCACTCACAGTGTGGAACTCAAATCCAAACTTCAAACTTTGTTAAATGCACAGGGGATCTGCAAAGGCACGTCAAGCTTTACTCAGCACCCAGCACTAAGGAAGAAAAGGTCAAAGGGCACCCATGGCTAAGTGGGCTATCTCTAAAGTGAACACATCTTGAAATATAGTCAGTTTTTTTTGACAAATATAAAAATTGCAATTTGATTTGCGATGTTTTCACTTCTCATCTTTGCTTATTGTAAGTTGTAAAGAACGACCCTAAAGAAATTAATTATGAAATGAACAACAATTCGACATTCAACAATTCAACATTTTTTCTGATAAATAGAAATGTAACTCGATTGAGAGAGTGAACCCACTGAACTAATTTTTCCAATAAATCCTTTGAAATGAATGTACTATGAAGCCCCACCATTACTTCTCATTGAATCAGTCGGTACCAGGTTAAACCATTTTCATACAATACTCTGCCTTCTCTCTTAATTTGTGGTCAGAGCACTTACTGTGATGGATAGGAGTTTTCCATAAGTGAGGTGGGCTGGGATATGGTCTGGTTTGGCTTGAAGGGACTCTCTGTACCAGTGACCTGCTTCCTCGAGTCTGTTCAGTCTCATGTATGCTTCTCCTGCAATATGATATAGCACTGTTATACCTACCATTGATATTACTGCAATTAAATCAGAATGTCCAATGTGCAATTAAGTGATGCGTATTACTTATGAACTCTGTTGTACCTTCATCAGTTTTTATCATTTGAACAAAAGCGCTCAACTTTTTCAAAAATAGTTCATGATGAGCCAGCTTGAAAATTCACCTACCCATCATATTGAAAAGGCTGTGTGGTGCAAACTGTCTGGGCATTTTCTGCACTGCCTCTTTGTAAACGGAGAGAGCCTCCTGAGAACAAAGCATTTTTCATCAAAAATGTTAGGATGAAGAAAATCACAGTGAATGCTTTTTGAAGAGGGACATATTGATTTATGACCTCTTGCTGTCCCTGTTCGTGCAGCAGTTTGCCCAGGTTGTACAGGCAGCTGGTGACAGAGCTCTTATGAGCATGAGGGTCCTTCAAGTTTTCATCAGGGATTTCGGCACAAGTAAGAAAGGTGAGTTTGGCTTCCTCCTGGTTTCCCTGGTTCATCAGAATGATTCCTGTGTTCAAGTAGGCAGCTGTGAATGACATATTTGATGCAGATTATGACAGTCTTGGCAAAAATGGTCATATATTCTACCTGAAAAAAAGCAGACTAGTTATAATATTTTCTTTACTTACATGCTAGTGTAGGCCGACTTGCTATGGCCAGTTTGTAGTAATGTAGTGCTTCACTGAAACGCTCATTTTCCTGCAGTAGCAAACCCCTAATAAACAAATACATATTGTAAGGATGATGATAACTCACAAGTAAATCAAATAATTAATATATTAAAAAGTTACGTTTGATGGATTCTGCCCTAGTAAGACATGAGAGATCCTTTGTCATTTTGCATCATGCATTGAGCTGTTGTTCTGAATTTATTTCAATACTTTTGTGCATTTCTATTTCATTTACTCCAATCAATTACAAACTATATATTTCTAGTGCCTTCTTTGCTCTGTTTAATTTTGTTTTAACACAATCCTACGGGATGTATGTGAGTCAGAGCTGCTCTTTCAGACATAATGGGGATGACTATTTAGCACTCACAGGTTGTACAGCATGTCTGCCATGTTGCCTCTGTAGTGTAGAGCATTTCTGTATGCTCTCTCCGCCTCCACAATCTTGCCCTGGTTCTTCAGCACATTTCCCAAGTTTCCCCAGGCTATAAAAGACAGTCAATAAAATATGAAGCATGGGACTTGTTAAGTTGCAGTTGTATTTTTTTTCCACAATAGCAAACAGCAAAGGGCACACAGATAAACGCTAAGTCTCAGATTTAGCTACTTAAGCTGCCTGGATGTGTGTCATGTATCCAAGCACATCCAAATGTTGTGTTAAGTAAAAAGTTTTTAAAAAGTAAATAAATACACCAAATATTTCACATATTTATATTTTCCTCCCTCAAAATATCTGTTAGTTGTTTACTTGTGTTCACTGATATTCTTGATATGCAAATGAAAATAACTATTTGCTATGCTTCAGAAATAAATACTGGTATTAGTAATCAGACGTGCAAATTATAAAAAATGTGGGACCCGTAAATCACATGAGGCCCATCTGTGATATGTTTTGTTTTTTTACCACCAACTGTTATTATTTAAGACATATAATTGCAAAGATAATGAGATTTGAGTGAACTATTTTATTTAATTGTGTCTATATTTTTTACCTTTTGCAGGATTAACACTGATCCCAGACTTGTAGAGACTCTCCTCGCTGCTCCAGTCCCTGTTTCTCTGCACAGTTCTCAGTCCGTTCAGTAGCACCAGTGTTGAGCACAGAGAAATAATCAAGACCCTGCTGCCTTTAGTCCTCAATTTGACGTATAAGGTTCTTGCTCCTGCTGCAACGAGTAAGCAAAATCCTACACTGGGAATGTATAGTACCCTCTCTGCTATGACAAATCCCACATAGAAAAAGAGGTTGGTGGCTGGGAGAAATGATAAAAAAATAATGGCTATTGAAAAGACAACAATATTTTCAGTGCTGGGCAGAGATGTCCTTCTTGGGCAATGGTGAAGCCCAGTTGACCCATTCATGATTAAATCTGGAGGCCCCTCTACTGAGTTATTGTTATGGTTTGTGTCGGGAGCATGATAACCATTTGACTTCCCATTTGCGATGTGTGCTTTTCCATTGCTCTCCTTAATGTTGTATTTTGGCCCATGGAGTCCAAACAAAGCAAGAACAAACAATGCGCTGTAGAATGCACCAGTGTGAAGGTTCCTACAATCAGCTACGGACTTGACCAAGGGCACAGCGTCCATCGACCAATCAAAACTGAGCTTGTCCGGGCAGAGGAGGAGCCAGGCATTCGCGGCAGGTAGGTAGAAGAAGGTGAGGGTGCGTGTGAGGAGTTGTGGTGAGTCTGCTGCAGGGTTGTCAGAGTTGGAGAAGTTTGGAGGTTTGTTTCCCATCCAGTAAAGGCGAGCTGACAGCAAGAGTATTCCCCACAACACCAGTGCACCAAGACTCAGTAACTCGGCAGTATTTCTTTTCTGAAACAGAAGAAAGCAGAGTATGAGAAGATTTATGCATTTTATGGCTTAAGAGTTACATAGTAAAAATACACTGTACTAACAGATTAACTTCTTTTTTTTATTAAATATGTCCAATATTAAACAAAATTGAGCTTTAAGCCATGTTACCTCGTTTTGTTACCTCATCAAAACATACCTGGAGTTCTCAGCCTAAATATACAGGATAATTGTGTGTTAAACATGGGTAAATGAAACAAAACACAAGAGCATTAAAACACATCAGAAAACAGTGTAATATGGGCCCTTTAAACAATCTCAAACCTATATAAACACTAATAACGCTTTTTAATTGCAATGCTGTCAATAACAAGTAAACTTCTGACCTGGCAAAAGTAACAGGGTTCCAGTGAGTGTGACTACTAATCAGCTTGTGCTCCATTGTTTTGGTCTGCTGGTGTTTACATTTCATAAGAGCCTTATTTCTGCAGCATGATCGCCATTAGACTTCAGTCACGCAATACCTTTCCTAAACTCTCACAGGCTCAATACAAAAACCCCAGTCTCACACATATAAATATTATATAAATACATATAAATAATTTCCACTATAGCCCAAAATTGTGCAATCATAAAATAATGCTGTATAAATAGATATATTGATGTAATCTGTTTCTTCCTTTCAGGCATTATCTGAACTTTACGTGAACTTGTAAAAGTAAACAGACAGTCGGACATGTCCCTGGACAAGCCCTTTGAGCTTATAAACAGAAATTGTGTCACAACAGTGTTGATTGTAACTGAATTCTTCAAATGATGCACCGTGGGTTACAGATAACATTAATGCTTTATCTCTAAAAAATCTCTAACAAAAAAAAAAATAAAATAAAATAAAAAGAAATTATGCACAAGAAAAACAAGATTTACTGTGAGAGAATTAGTATTAACTTAACTTTGCTGGCTCCTTAAAATACAAAATAAAGGGAGTTCTCGCTTGAGTAAAGATCTACAAGCAATAAAAAGACTAACAAAAACAAACCAGAAATAAATCTAAAGGGCTACAAGAATTATATGCAGAGAAGGCAGTTCACACAAAAATGTGAGAGACTTTTTCTGAAAGAACTGTTGTGTGAACTGTGTGTATTGATAGAAGTGGAGGAAGGAAACTGTCAGAGAAATCCAATTCTGCTTGGTGCCACAACATTGGCCAACTCCACATAGTCATTATGCCATTTAGGTGAATGAGCTTCATCTCCGTAACTCCCTGCCTAGTGAATGTCAAAATGATTTCCTAATTGCTTTCCCAATCAATCATGCACAAATAATGGCAAGGCAATCTTGTAGAAGGGAAGCAAAAACATCCACTTTATTAGATGAGTTTTAGATGATGTCATGTTTGTAAAGGCCTTTTTATAGAAATAAATCAATGGATTAATCCCACATTGTTCAGTGGATAACACTAAAAGAATAAAACCCAAATTTTCCAATCTACCAGAAACATGGCAGTGTGAATATACAGATCATCCATTAGTACTGATGCATTGGACAAGATGTGCATTATATTAAACACTTTTATTTTTCTTTTTTTTCTTTCTATTTGATTTCTGAGGAATTTCATTATAGTATTTGGTGCTTTCAGTCTTTGTATAGTAAATAATAGGCTTATCTTTCCAAAATAACAATTTTCCTTTACAGTTAGTTTTGCATATTTTCATTTCAACAGAGTACTTCATTACTGAGCCTTTCATGATTATTTTCAGGATTTTCAGGCTGTAGCATGATGTTAAAACCATTTCCAAGGAAATGTAGAATTAAAACAATTTTCAGCTCATCTAAAGAGTGCCATAGTGTTGGAAAAGTGTTCAAAGTACATTTGATAAATTACCAGTGACATACAAAGTAGTGATGAAAGCTAAATTGCCCACATCTAGATCTGTTCCCAACTCTCTTTAATGTTTTGAACATCGCTAACTTGGGGTAATTTAGCCTAGACATCAGAGCTGTGGATGGTATTGAAAGGCCAACTTTGATATAGTAACCCAATTACAGTGCTCTTCTCCTGGTAAAAGGCCTGCTGCTGGCACAAACACCTGTAATGAGTAATGAGTAACTTATTTTCTAAAATAAGTGGATTACATTTACTTTTTCAGGGATTAAAGTCTAAGTCTATTAACATTTTTCAGAAAGGCAGGGTGCAACAACATTGGTTTTACTACTATATACAGAATATGAAATGGAAGCTGCACAATGTATTACTAATCAGTTGTTATACTGTTACTCTAATATGAGGGTCCTGATGGTTGACTCGGTCCTAAATGCGCCTGCAAACTTTTATTCAGGTTTTGACTCAGCCCTAGTTTACCTTTGTTCTAGTGCAGGATTTCAGATCTGTGTTTAACATACTTTCAACCCATCTGTATCATTACATAATCATTATTTATGGAGTACAGGATAAATTGAATATGGCCCTTATTATTTATCTGTGTTTGAAGTCATGTCAAATAAGGTTCACATAAGTATTTTGGAATTTCAACGTGTCCCTCTCTATTCTACACCTGTCAGTATAGAAGAGACATTATGTTCCCATTATGATGACACATTACAATAATTTTGCTTTTGGCATTCTCAACTGTGCTATTGCTACACCTTCCTTTATCTTCATCTGTTCCTCTGCTGCACTGCCTTGTATCATAGGAAGCCTCATCTGAGTCTGATTACACAGTTAATAGGATGAGAAATGGAGTGTGGCTAAAACACAGCGAGAAATACAGTTCTGGCCCAAACACACGTGGCCCTCCCTCCTGACTGCACAACGGGTCATTTGCATCGCCTCATTACTTGTGGGAAGTGGGGTGGAGGCGGTTAGAAATAATTTGAAAGGCAAATCAGATCCTTTCTTCTTAATCCTTTAAAGTATTCTAATAAGAAATTGTAGAAGTGGGATATGTGTATTAGATATTGGATGAATCTATAGTGCACAAGATCATGATAGTAAATTGTCAAAATACTTAATCCTTTGTTGTGCATCAGACTGGTGGTCGTAGCACAGGTCAGGAGGTCACATCAATATAGATTTGTGAGAATAAAGTTACTTCACTAGTATCTATAATGGTCCTATATTACGCAAAATGGTTTCTTGTGAGCTTTTAGCCAAAAAGCTCAAAACACTCTGTTCCATGTTGTCCGTGATGTTATAAAGCAGTAGTTTTTTTTACCTTTTGTTTAGTAGGGATGACCAATTCCGGGGCTGATATCATCCAAATGATTCTACTGAATGTGTGTGGAGTTTAAAAACACAGTGGAGCACTTCCTGTATTACAACATAACATCACAATGTGGAACAGGGTGTTTTCTGTTTGAGAGAAGAACACAACCTAAATCTGCAGGGTTTGTAGGTTAAACATGTGAATGAAACAAAACACAACTCCAGGTATGTTTGTGATGAGGAAACATTATAACACGGATCAGAAAATAGTGTAAAATGGGCTCTTTAAAAAGTATTTCACCAAAAGAGGCTGTGAAGAATTTTGTATGTTTGTGTTAGACATTAGTCCAAGTGAGAAGGGCAAATAAGAGATAAAGGAAAGGAAGTGAGCGCATAGTTTCCCTTGCTGTTCATTTACTCTCCATTTGTATTATGTTCCCATGCCTAATACGATGTCTGGTTTCTAATCAAGGGAAACCATTGCCCTGTAGCTTTAGCCTGGCACATAACGAGCTGATAACGTGAGCGAGGCAGCAGTAGAGGGCATTTCCATAGTGATAAATGATCCAGATGTGCTCCAGCTGTGAGCGGCTCTGGGACTGGCACCACACCTGCTGCTTGTACTGGGACTCCCCTGTAGACTGTTGTGTCTGGGCACGGGTGAGGGCGAGGGTGGCTGGGGATATCGCTCTATGATGGATGAACAGGGCGAAGGATTTTTCACCACACTTCACCCTAATATTCAGGGTGATGAAATCTTTTAGGCTGTATTGAAACAGAGTGGAACACTGGCACGCATTATGAAGCTTTATGTCTTTCAGATTGTGGCTTCTGAAATTCAGATGGAAAACATTAACATATGAATATCTATTACTTCAAAGCAAAAACTTAAAAAAATGTTTTAACTGCTAAGGTGAACAACTGAATAAATAACATTAAATATTAACCAAATACTGTTATCTATTTGGTTGTATTTGTTTCTTTAATCTAAAAAAGCTTTTCCTTAAAAAATAAATCGAATATGTAAGAGGGATGTATTAGTAATTATTGAGGGCAAATTTAGGTAAATCATTGGACACCATTTATTACTATTAATTAACACTTTGCTTTCATATTCTGTGGAGCTCTCTGGTGTTGATGCCAAGCTCTGTAATTACACTTTTGGGTTGTTCGTTTGCCAGGCATGACCACAAAGGAAGATGCCCTTCAGTAATGGCAAAAGCATCCAACTGAAGGATGTTAATAGGAAGTGCAGATGTTTACAGACGGCTCCACGCGACGACAGAGCTATAAACAGCTCTGTGTGCTCAGAGCTGACTGTCCTTGTGCATAAACCCAAGGGGACTTTTTATTATGCTCATCGTGCATTTAACAAGTGCAATTACAGCACATAAAGGGCCCATATTACAGTCATTTTTAAATTTATTTTAAAATGTTGTTTCCTCATCAAAAACATACCTGAAGTTGTGTTTTGTTTCATTCACACATGTTTAACACACAATTATCCTGTATATTTAGGCTGAGTTCTTCTCTCAAACTGAAAACACTCTGTTCCACCTTGTGATGTCATGTGGTAATACAGGAAGTGCTCCCCTGTGTTTTTAAGCTCCTTACACTGCCATTAGAATCATTTGGCTGATTTCAGACCTGGAATTGCCAATCTCTACTAAAGTAAAGGTAAACAGGTAGCTGTTAACTTGATGACATCACAAGGTGGAACAGAGCATTTTGAGCTTTGCAGATTTTTTTTTTTTTTTTTTTTTTGGGTTATCTGATGATTCCATTTTTTTTTTAGTGACCATTTAAATATACCAACTATCCAGTGTAATAATGCCTTAGTTACATTGTGCAATACATTTGGTCATTGTTTCTTGGCAGTTATTAGATGCATTAATTAAATGCCATAATTGTATTGTTCTAGTGCATCCACTCATGCAACCTCACTCAAAATGATCTTACCTGTTTTGACCTCATTTTCTATTAATATGCACACACCCATGCGGCAGCTAAGATCTAGGTTTGCCTGCATCAACATGCAACTGTTTACTGCTGAAAACAGAAGAATGTGATGGCGCTGTAGTGAGTTAATGTTTATGTTTTCCTGTTTACCAACTGACAAATTAGGACCAGTCTCTACTCATGATTTGTGGAGTTTACACTTGAAGCTGCATTCCACATTACATTGCTAATGAAAAGCAAACAGTATGCGAAACGTGCAATTTCCAAGTATGCACAACAGATAATAAACCACCCAGAAACATCCAACAGCATGAAGCATTTAGCAGTTGACTTGTTGTTCTACCTCTGATGGAAGGAAGAGAAAACAACAGCTCCACACAAGAAGACCACATGTGGTGGTACTAAAGCTGCAAAGCACTTCAGTGATTAAAGCCAAAGACAATTTAAATGGACAATGCAGTTTGAGGTGTGTAGTCACAAGATGAATGTAATTAAAGCTTATGATGTGGGAAGCTGGTTTTGTGTCAAAATAGTAATAAGTAGCAGTCATATGTGTACAGTACATAGGCTCTCAAACTTTTCACACCAAGTGCTCCCAGTGGAAAGTTTTGGCTTCCCGAGTACAGCTAAATCTAAACCAGATTGATCATCGAGTTATTTCAGGTCTAAGTAGATTTAAAAAAAAATGCCCAAAGAAGAGCAAAACTGTGGATAAAATGGACTTTAAATCATTAAAGGCCGTATATGATGATGATGTGCTTTTAGCCATGTTATAAAGTTACCCCATCAAAAACATACCCGGGGTTGTGTTTTGTTTCATTCACACATGTTTGAGTAATCTTTTATTATTGTCTGTCTGCATCTCCAAAGCTCAAAATGCTCTGTTCAATCTTGTGATGTCATGAAGCAGCAGTTTTCAAGTTAACAGCTCCTTTTACCTTTAGTTCAGTAGAGATCGGCAATTCCAGGACTGAAATCACAACTCTGTGATGTGTGTGGAATTTAAAAACACAGTGGAGCTCTTCCTGTATTAAATCATGACATCACAAGGCAAGAGTGTTTTCAGTTTGAGAGAAGAACTCAGCCTTGTGTGTTAAACATGTGTGAATGAAACAAAACACAACTCCAGGTTTGTTTTTGATGAGAAAACAACATAACATAGATCAGAAAATAGCATTATATGGGCCTTTAAAGTAAATACAGGAACTGAATTCTGTGTATGTACAAAAGCTTGAGAACCTCTGGCATAATAGTATAAAGCGTTAGCTACTACCTAAACCTATAGTTTTACTTCATTCTGTTATGCGTTTCTTATTCTGTTATATATATGAATCATTACCTTTCTCAGCAGATATTGAAGTACTTGTCGACAGCGCAGCCGTTGAAACACAAACAGGTCATAGACGGCGGACACAGCCAGCACTGTGACGCCCTGCTCTTTCCACAGCATACTACCCGCCGCACACCAGAGACTCCCCAGGAACCAACCCCAACAGCTATGGCCCCTGTGTGGTCCCTCACGGAGTCTGCAGTGCTTCATGTAACAGAGGAGAGACAGCAAGAAAAACAAAGCAGCACCCACATCCGCCCTCCCCACCACACCTGCTACAGCTTCAGTGTGGATGGGGTGAGAGGCGAACAGGAGCCCAGCCAAAAGACACCAGGAACCAAGAAGGGTGCGACTGATCACTGTGAAGAGGCCTGTGACCAGGGCGTGCAGCAGAACATTCAGCAGGTGGTAACCCCATGGACGCAGGCCGTGGAGGGTGTGGTTAAGGCGGAATGAGAGGGTGCAGAGTGGGCGGAAGGACTTGTGACTGCCGCTGTGGGTGAGGAGGGTGCCCCAGAAGTCATCGTAAAGGATGTTTGTCCATGGAGTTTCAGGGAGGAGGTCCTGGTTGGTCTTGATGGCACGACTAGAAAAGAATGAAACAAGTAAATCTTTCAAGTCTAGTTCTCTTAGTCTGTACTTTGATGCAGTTAGTTACTTTTTTTTTTTATGATGGGCATAATTTCCTCATAGTGATCAATCATGATATTAAGATCTTTAATCAGTACCAATTTACCTGAGGGACAGATAACAGATACATAACACATGTTGACCAGTTCTGACTTATTTTATTTTCTGAATATCGCACTGGTATTGGCAAAAAAAATCAGGTATCAACAGAAGCTATTGGATTTGGTATCAGAACTGAAAAAGCTGGACCAGTGCATCCCTACTTAAAATGCAATGTTAACCTTGTAAATACATAATCCATTGTAATCCACCTCAAAATCATAGTAGCAGGGATAAGATTCAGTCATCTGCAACTTCTTTATATAATAATTACCTTCATAGGACAAAGACAAGTGGTTGTTTTTGTAGCCCTGCGTGTACTCTGTCAGGGTCACAGATCTAAACCTACATGTCCAGGTGCATCACACTAAGGCTGCAGGGATTCCCCTAATTAACACATAATTACCCACAACACAAGACACAACAGAGACGCACGACTAATTAGGCTCGCTGCTGGGGCCAATGTGATGGATGAGACGGAGACTCAAAAAGAGTAGAGTGTTCATTAAACTGATGGACCAAAATGTATAATATCTATTGGAAACAATATGAGCTGAATATTCTGCTAGACTAATTTTTCAAACTTCTTTTTGCCTCAGCGCACTGCTTTAGTTGAAAAGATTCAAATATTACAAAACCAGTTCTTTTCGAAAAACACTGCATATGGTGATTGTTTTGCTTTCTTATTTGGTGCAGAAGTTTGCTCAAGATACTCCAATATGGATCAGTTAACTCAAATTGTCCATTTCTTCAAGGCTCACCTGGCAATACTTTGAGGCACACCAGACGGCACACTGGTTGAAAATGAAGGTAGTAGTCAATTTCAAAAAGTACAATTATATAACTCTGGACTGCAGCTGCTATGAGGATATGAAGATATTTCAAATTTCTATGAGGATAACTCAAATTTTACTATAAATTCAGGTCTTACACTGGATGCAGTAAATTCCCTTGCTACAGGATTTACTCAAAATAGACTTTGGGAATATAACCTGGTGTATCACTGTAATGTAAGATAGCAGATCCGTTAAATCCAAACACCGAAATGAAACGAACGTACACAAGCCCAAGAATCTCTTTCATCTATTGTGCAGTCATATCCGCTGCAGTGGAAGTAGTGGCAGGAACAATAGTGAGCAGAAACTAAAACTGTATCACTCTAGGGTTGTTGAAGGTACAATGTGAGTGTGAGTATGAGGTTGAATTGAGTCTACATTTTCCTAGATCAGAAGATTAAGATTTGATCTCTTTCACACATTTTCATTAACCATCTAGACAGCTGACCTATATAATGGGCACACATTTCAGGGACTTGAACAGCACACTGGTCATTTTGTTTCAGGGCTTGATTAGCATTAACAGTATTTCTGTAGGGAAGCGGCCAGCGTCAGGGGGCTAGCCAAGGACTTCCTTTGTCTGCAGATTGTAAGTCAGACATGGCTGAAAAAAGAAAGAGGGCAGACAGGGAATGAGCTAGAAGGCTTTTACCACTGTAAGAGCAAGTGGAGTAAGGTAGAGAAATAGATGAGCCAGACATAATTATCATATTTAGAGTATTTTAATTATTATTTCAATTATTTAATGTAATGTTTTAATTAAATTATTTTCATAATTGAAAACACAGGGGCAAAAGAGACCAACTCCACATAATGAAACCTCAAAGAAAGAAGAAAACTGCAGTTGTGGCTAAATTGGGTAAAGCATTTATCCTTGAAGTAAAAGATCCTAGGAATACGCCCAGGAACATCTTTGTACATTTTGCTGTCAGTATTGCAACTGTGTGAGTAATTTAATTCATACATTTCCCAGAGGAACCACTGGTAAAAGATTTATTACAATGACGTCACTCAGTTTATAATTCCCCTTCACTTTTGAATACAGTTCCTCAGTGAGCTGTTAGTATTGCCATTAGATGTACTTGAGACAACTGTTTACAAAACTAGTTACACAATACTGATACTATAACAAAAACCACAGGACAAACTTTGACCTTTCCTCAATAGTTTAAAATTGTCTATTGGAAATAGTATAAAGCCACATGGTAATCTTGGAAGAAAATGATTTAAATTAAACAATCTTGCAGTGAAAAATCTGTTCTATTAAAAAATAATATTTATGTTATTGTGGTATTGAAATCAGTATCAAGCTTTTTCATTAGTATTGGAATCAAGTTTTCAATCTTAGTATTGTGAAACCAGCTAGCTACAGCATGAAAAAGCAAAAAGCATCTAGTACTATACAACTGAGAAAATTCAGATGTCCAAACAAATTGTACAATGACTATTCTTCCCATGTCAGACACTCGGAACACATATCAAACACAAATTACGTTCAGCATGTCTCCTTTTCCTTGTTTTTGAGCTAATAAATAATTTAAATATTCAAATCAGCACCAAACACTCATCTCATGCCCTGTTGCTGCCTCAAAGGGATGAAAAGAATGCATTATACGTGGGGAACTGGGAGAGTCCTGGGGTTGAGTGTGTACATACATGCACAAATGGACAATAGGTGACCAGAATGGCTATGTATTTGCGGGCACTGTGCTGATGACTTCATTGATGCAGATAGAGTGGTCTCCCGTAGTGATTGCTCTTACTGAGTGGGTGCTTTGTATTCAGCGGCCGTATGTGGGGCAGCCAGGCGGGCAGAGAGGCAGGCAGGCTGAGGGGCACACTATTCACAAAATCCTCAAAGTACAGCACAGGGCAGGCTCCTTTCAATTTTCTCGCTCTTTTGTGGGGGGAGGTAAAATCAGGGGAATTCTATTAGTGGACCAAAAAGAAGCATTAGAGGAGAGAGATTCTGGGTTTCATTTGAATTTGTAATCAAGCAGAGTATGGCCAGTGTTTTGGATTTAAGGCTGTATTTCTTAATAAATGTACGCAGTATGTTTTTAGCTTCTAAATTTAAATAGTATCAAAAGCAAGCGAAGAAAGCAAGCATTGTTACATGTGTCTGGATTTAGATACTTGGGAAAAGTTAGTATCATTAGTACAGATTAGAAGTTTCTTAAATATTAACTTGTGGTTTTATATGATTCTGATATGCATCAAGATCATTCTAATAATATTCAGGAAAGGTCCAATTTTGTCCATGTATCATGTGAGATATTCATTACTGATACTTCAAATGAGACCATACATTCAAATGGGCATACCAGTTATACTAGTTTTGATATCACTTTAATATTAAGTATCTAGTATAATTTTTGACAATCCTAACGTGAGCCTATAATAACATGAAACAGACACTATAACTACATTTTTTAACTTCCACATAGAATATCTTACCTGGTGAAATAAACTCCAAAAACAGACCAACAGATTTCCTTCTGTTCTGATGTTTATCTATGGGCTAGTATCATCATTAAGTTTCAGAGACCATCCCAGTGATTCGGGCAGCAGTAATGAGACAGATATGCTCTATCAGTGTCTTCAAGCCTTTTAATGACTGGTGCTGGTGCATTATTTCCTGCATATTTTCCTCACCTTGTGCTTTTCTGGGATCATTAGCATTTTTTGCTTCATTGGCAATGTCTGAGATCATTTTCGGCCACATGATCATTTCAGTGCCTCACTCTCTTTGTGTGCTGTTAATACTGAGTGAAGATACCGGCCTGCTTTTGTGTGGCAGATTTCCCCTTTTTCATTAGCGTTTTATGGAGCTAGAGCCCATGGTGGTGAATTTGCATACACAGAACTTGGCAAGTCATAACATAACAACATATCATAGGTCTATTGGAGGTTTGTTTCACATATGTGGGACGTGAAGATAAGATTCATTCTCAAATCAAGATTTTTGTTATTAATGTCAAGTTGAATTCAAGCAGTTTCTAATGTTATAAAGTGCTATTTTTCTAGTAGATTTTCTCATTAGAGTGATATTAAACTGACATAATATGGGACAACAATTTAGTGGAACATTTCAAGTAATCAATAACATCTCCATGGAGACAAGCAAGTGGTAAACCCCCTGCCAGAGAAATTTGGGTCCATTCCCCCATTCCCAATGATCCATCCATCCATTTTCTTCCGCTTATCCGGGGCCAGATCACAGGGGCAACAGTCTAAGCAGGGACTCCCAGACTTCCTTCACCCCGGACACTTCCTCCAGCTCCTCCGAGGGGACCCCAAGTCTTTCCCAGGCCAGCCAAGAGACAAAGTCCCTCCAGCGTGTCCTCAGTGCCTCCTCCCGGTGGGACATGCCTGGAACACCTCCCGAGGGAGGTGTCCAGGAGGCATCCAGAAGAGATGCCCGAGCCACTTCAGCTGGCTCCTCTCGACGTCATTCCAAATGAATTAAAAATATATGGACTCTTAAGGTGTTTGGGGTGTCAAAGTCCACATGGGTCCTATGTTAATCCAATTCTAACCGGATTAGCAAGTGATCATAGACTGAACTGAGTTTGGGGTCAACTGGGTCTATTTAAAGACAGGTTCATTATGAATAATAAATGAATAGTTTGCACATAATGCTATTATATAACACAACATATAGTCACAAAAGAGCAGCAGGATGTTGTCTTGTTTAATCGGGCCATATTGACCAATGAATATTTCATTTATTTATATCTGGGTTAGGGTTAGAGTTGGAGCATCTTGAAGTTGTTAAATCAGGAAGTAAAAGGGTGTGTTCCAATAACATATGACAAAACTTGGAACAATGTATTGTAGTACCAAGACTTTCTCACAGTTGTTTGTGGCAGACTGGCTCCGATTTGAGAGGAAAGAGGGAAATTGCATGAATGCTAATGTCATAAAAATCACACTCTTGTGCTGGGTGCAGCCAAGCCTTGAAAGATTTATGCTTAACTCTGCAAAAGGCACCTTCCTTTCACGGTGTGTGAGATGACATCTGACATTCATTTGGCACATTTTATGCCTTCTCACTTTCAATTACGTGTTATTTCCATCATCTAAAATGTCTATTGATAAGGTACAGAGTGGCACAACATCTAAAGTGAGAGTCTAATTTGTATTCAAGTCAGTAACCCACATTTTCTCCTCTTTTTAGTTCACTGGGTTTATCTTTTCATTGATTAAAAATAGCCCACGCTGTGTAGCCTCTAGCATTATCCCCTCGAGTGCAAAATAACTACTGTGAAGTTTTTAAGAAGCAGGTTAAGCTCTTTCAATTTCTAAAATAGGATTTTGAGGTGATAGTACAATGGATTTTGTAAAATACATATTTAAAGGGAAGGGATTCTAGGAACAGTGCAATGGCCTCAAGGGCTCCAATAAACCTTGATTACAGTCAATTTGGTTTTATAAGAAACAAAACTGACTTTTTTACTTGTTTTTTTTTTTTTTCTCCAACGGGTATACATTTGGACACTTCTCATTTGGAAAATAGTAATGAATATAGAAAAAATACATTCAAAGCAATATGCAATAACTATTTTTATAAAGAAGTCAGTTACACCTTTGATGGCAACCTGCAGCTTCATAATGAGCTGTCAATATAAATGGCCCAAGTTTAAAAGGTGAACAATGTAATTTTCATAATGTTTTGCTCCACAGTATGTGCATTTAAATATCTCAGATCTGTGGAGAGGCAAGCACACTCACAGTATTCATTCCATTCTACTTTTCTTTGAGCACAAACCTCATACAAAGTTTTTCCTGTTTTTTTCATCATGCCCATTTCCATCTCATTGCTTTCCAGTAGATTGATTTATTAAGCCTTTGTGTCGGACTAAGTGGCTGATTGATCACCTTCCATTAACTGGTCTTACAATACCGAGGCGATCTGACAACAATGACACTACTGCTGGCTCAGCTAAAAGAAATGCACCCAAGTGTTTCTTGAGAAATTATGTCAATAAAAGACTTTGATGAATCTTTAGAGCTGTGAGGGGACGGCTATGGAAAATCAATGGATAATAAATCATGAGCTCTTATAGGACCTGGGTATAAATACAGAAAGGCTTGACTGACTAAACATTGAGCTGGGCATTAAAGACACCAATGACAGCCTTGAATTAATAGGGATTTTCTGTGATGAATAGAAATGCATAACAATGCTGCTACATTGTGCTACTACAATACATAGGGTGTTGGCTTCAATCTGGGAAATTGTGCTGAATTAGGTATCAACTCTAAGATATAAGTATTTTTAAATCCATGCTCGGTTTAAGGGTCATACAAATGTGAAATGACCATAAAATGACCCAGAAAAGTATAAAATATAGTATATAATACAGTTTGTTTCATTTTTAATTTGAGATAAATAACAGCTACACAACATTTTTTGGATAAGATACTTAAAGCTGCAGTATCAGAATCGGAATCAGTATCGGAACTGAAAAAGCTATAAAACCAAATCCAGTAAGTATGGCTCACACCATGCCTGAGGATATGCTGCGAGATTCTTTGTCCAAATTATTTAATGTGCCGCACTGTAGAAAAACATACATTTTTGGGATTGTGACAAAGGCTTGGTTTATTGAGCTCTTATAAGTAAAAAAAACATCGTGTGTCTCTGCCACTGTTGGTATGCAGCCTCCAGCATATTACAGCAAACAAATGAGCAGCCAATCACGCGGTCCAATCTCTGGTACCAATATGCTCCCCGGTTAATTACAGTGTCTGACTATGGCCATGTAATTAGGTGGCCTTTCTGCTGTCAGCGTGTGCCCACAGTCATTAATGTGATGCTTGATTAAAATTGGACAGTGATTTGCATGCAGGCAGTATCACATAATACATAAGACTCATTGTTGAGGGTATGATTAAAATACCATTAAGATAAGGCTGTATACTGATGCAACTTGTAGACATTGTAGCTGCAAGATTTACTACACGGCACAGAAAATCCTTGCCCTAATTTGCCTTAATAATTTGTCTTATGCTTTTTGTGCTACATGATACATCTATCAAGCCAAGGAGAGTAGATATCTCCAAATGGTACAACAAAGCAAATAAAGTATGTATGTATTTTGAATTGGACATGTTCTGATTTGTGTATCTCCTATTCCACAGACTCTTCAAAAGATACAGGCAGATACATGATCTTGCAGCTGACCCATATTTCAAGGAGCTGGCACAATGAATTACCAACAAAACACATACGTTCAAATTTTAATCGTAGTCTGAGAGGCAAGGATACAGAGGGTTATAGATTTAGTTATGACTCAGATGTCCGTCATTGTTTTCCATTGTCCATGTATTCACTGGGGCCTGCTTACAGTGAATGACGGGCACAAAGACAACCACGTGTGAGTCGAAGTGTTGCCTAGACTGATAACAGCCCAACTTCAAATCAATATTACACAGATAAATTCAGTCCAGATGGGTCCACTGTCTATTTGATTTATGTTCTATAAAATGTTGGACAATGTGCTTGCTCAGAATTCTTAGCAGAAATATATATCTACATTTACTGACTGTTCAGTCATAAATCCAGTTTAAAGTGAGAAGTTTTTAGTCATGAATATTTTAATCTGTTGAGCCTTTGGGATTGAGTTTGGCCAAAGAAACAGCTGAGAAACAAAACCACATTCTGTTCAAGCTCAGGAGCCTTCTGTCTCTGACTGGAAATGTAAATTACCACCAGAACTTGTTCGTAATTTGTTCACTAGTTAAAACATGTAATTTGACAATTGTGCTTATAGTTTAGTTTTTAGAAGACTCGCATGGAGCTCTGGTAATGGGGATCTATGGCACACTAACACACCATGAAGTACTGTATCCAATGGGGAATAGGCGCTCCTTTCTTGTGCCGTGACCAGTTGTCACATTCCAGCATTAGGAAATGAGAAGCAGACGATATTGAGGGGTACCACAGGGGCCAAGCCAAAACAAAGTGTCCTCCATTCACTGTATGCTAATTATGCAAGACTTTGATATGCAATCTGTGAAACTTGGAGAGAAACGGAACTAGTTTAAAAAAAAAAACTAAAATCATCATTAATCATGGATAACAAGGTTTAATGGTACTGGATTTCATTTGTGTGGTATAATGCTGTACAAATCATTCATAATTTATTTAATTCTCATTATTTTACATATTCTTATTTACGGTGCACACCAGTCAGCAAGAACAAGCATGTGCATTCAAGCTGCCAAAAACAGCTTTATTTAAAAACAGCCTTGAAAAGGAAACAGAATTATCAGCTCATAATAATAGCTCAGAGAGTTCAGGACTAAGCCGACATGAAGTCAGAAGTAACATCATGACAAAAGCATGTAGGACCGGGTTACAAGAAACTGCAGCCAAGCTGTGCTTTAAGTTGCATATAAATCACTGACAGAATACAGTGCAGCCCTGAACATCGTTTGCTAACACATTAGCAACAAGGTATTTTGGTTATGATTTTTGTTAGCCTATGAAAACTAGTAAAGTCAAGGAAAAATGATTAACTAGAGTATCAGATATATTTCAGAGATGATTTGATGAGGGGAAACCACTTCTCCTTCAGGTTGGTGAATTATATGGTGAATATTATGGCAAGTACTTCAGATAGAGATCTGCCTTATTTGTAAATGTGCATATCCTTTTTGTTCATTACTTAAAACCTCCATAAAACCACCAATGCACAGTATGATAATCAACAACAGCAGTATAGGGTCTCAGAAGGCAAAGCATATTTAAGCAATATGTGATAAATGTGAGCTTGGCCAGAATCTGTCTTCAGTTGTGATGTGACATGGACGTGCTGACAGCACTAATAAAGGAGCAGAGAAGACGCAGCATTTATAGCTGGCGAGGGTAGATTAAATTGTTTAAATTGGTGGTGTGTAATAGCTAGGCGGTAATGAGTTCACCACAGAAGAAAAATATCACTGTGGATTTTCTGATGATATGCACACAGCATAACCAATGGTGACTTCTAATCTCAAACCCTGCCCTGTCTACGCCACATTAGGATATCCCCTGCTGCAAAAGGAAAATAACTGATGTCATATGATACAGACACAGTGTTGTTTTACTTTCTTGTCTGGCAATGTGAGGCTTTTTTATCAAAAGCTGAAGAACGCAATGGCCATGATGTTATTGCTATGCATTATTCAGTAACCTTAAAATGTACCATAATGAAATAAAAATATAAATACATCCATTTTCTCCCGCTTAATCCGGCTGGGTCGCGGACCAGACCCAGACCCCTATGAACTCCTCTGCAGGTGGTGAGCCCAGAGGAGGGAGGAATTCCTTGACGGTCCTTGATTGTAAACTGTTCATACGGATGTTTTTGGTTGATGGGGGGAAACCGGAGTACCCGGAGGAAACCCATCCAGACACGGGGAGGAAACATGCAAACTCCACACAGAAAGGCCCGGGCGACCGGGGATCGAACCCGTAACCTTCTTGCTGTGAGGCATGAGTGTTGCCACTCAGCCACCGTGCCGCCAATATAATATAAATACAATTATACTAAAAGTTAATTGAATGTATAGTAAGCATGTTTTAGTTTGGTTTACGAATAATACAAATACCTGTTGTTACGATCAGCAATAGATTTTGGTAAAAAGCATTCATTTTGAAGTCAGTTTAGACTTTTTAGAAAGTTTAGAAAAAAGGTGTGAATAGCAAATAAATTATTGAGTGTAGATTATTTTCTGTCTTGAATAATTGCTCATTTACCGTAGATGTGTTTATAACTTTGTATGTTTTTTCACATTGACATAACATTGTTGAAAACATTTTTGAAGAACATTTTGGCACAGTGCTATATATCAAAAATAAATTACATTGTTGTCACAGCCTATTTGAAAACCAATGCATCCACCCTCTGCCTTATCCACTGATCCATGAATATCAAAATGATGGTTCGGAGCACATTACAGTCAGTGAAAAAGATAAATACACTGGCTGGTTTGAGGTTGAGCTGACCGAGGCAGAAAAGCAGCCATTATCAAATGCAAATTTCTCCCATTTATCAAAGGCCTTTCCATAACCGCCATGTTTAGCCAAGCACCTCTTTGCCTTATCTCCAACAAAGTACCTGTAGAAATACTGATACTATGAGGAGACTGGAGCACTGCAGGCACTACTAAGGGAGGTGAGTACATATTGAACTTACATTTTCTCAGTTTATTTAAAAAGGCAGTTTGAAAGCTGCCTTTTTAATTAAGCTGAGAAAATGGGTAACTACAAACCTACATAAAATTATTAAAACGGTTATTATGGAAAAATGTAAGTAACATTAATAATAATTCTGAAGTTAGGGTCAACACAAAGCTCTATTTATAGTCACATTGCCAATCGTGTGTCATCACTTCCACAAATAGCTTCCCATTGTGACAAAAGAGCAGTCCACCAAAACAACACAGCCGTTCACACTTCCTCTATCATGCATTCAGCACTATACTCTTATCAGAAGGAAACAGGAAGAGAAAGGCTATCTCCATCCTCAGGCTGAATAATCTGGTCCAGGATGAAATATGAGCAGGCCAAATCCCCTCCAAAGCATTTGAAAGTTTAGTGTGCAGATAGCAAATAATGTATTGTACAGTATATGGAAGTCTGACATTTAAATGGAAGCAAAACACCTCAAGACATCATTAATGAATACTCCCAAATGTAGGCTACTGTATACAAGGCAGCAATAGTAAGAAAGACGTGTATATCGCCGCAAAACAAAGTTAAAGTACTAGAAATATTGGTCAAGCTCTGTATCAAATAGTAACTGCGAGTAATGATGTTTGTTCAAAGAACTGATTCAGAACTCAGCTTTAATTGGGAATGGTGGCAGCTAAAAGTTCCTCCTTATTCTAAACAGTGTGAGAACCCCTGCCGTATTAGGCTGAAATTTGACACAAAGGCAGGTGGTCAAAATGTTATGTCTAATCATCGGTCTAAACTTCTCTAGCCCTCCTCCTATCAGTAGCAAGTACTAAAATTGTCTTGAGTGAAGTGTGTCACCTGATCTTCTCTAACTCTTTCAATCACTCCGCTAGTGTTTTTTATGAAGTGAGGAGTCTAATCCTGTTTCCCACACACTACATCTCTATAGTAGACTCTGTTCTGGCACCAAACCCAAAGTGTTTTATACTGCAATTACAATACTTGTGTTTTACAAGAGTTAGCTCAAGTATGAAGAGGGGAAAAAGTGGGTGGTGGTAGGATAGAGCTTTGGTGCTGGTGCTGCAGAGCTAATGTATTTTTATTGGTTTAGTGGAGCACTTTGCACTTACAGTGATGAAAATAGCACTACACAGCCAACTATAAGTCCACAGTAATTTCAAAATTGTGTATTTATTTTTGTTTGATTAAAAAAAAAGGAAAGAACATTTACTTATCTAAACTGTTGTCTTTGCCATGACCATTCATCAACATTTTGGTTAATTAATCCATTGTTTTAGTGGAATTCAAGCGAACACGATAAACACCTTTCAGAAACAAAAAGTCCAACATGCTCTATATACTCTGAGAAGCTTTGAACTAAATATTTCAATCAAAAATCGTTACTACGACACATGGCACGACACAAGTTGTTCCCAGATCGGATAAACCTGCACCGTGAGAGTAAAGCCCTTTCCATCAACTAAACCATCTACTCCATTATCTTCTGACAGGCTCCACATGACTGGAGAAAAGCTGTCAGCACTTCAGAAAACACCACACTTCAGGAAGTGAGCGGTCAAACTCAACAGGATTGTTTTTCAAAGTCACAACAGTGTGCTGCCTATAGTGAAATCCAACCACTTCACACTCATTTAATTTTCTGTTCTGACAGCTGTTCTGACAGAAAATCCACACACGCTGAAAGTTGAGATTCAAAAGCTATTGATTACAAAAGGTACAAGAGGGTGACTGCTTATGATTGCTGTGATCCCCAGAGTGGTTTTGGTTTTATATTTCGCCAACAACTGCTCTAAGCCATACATAAAATGCACCTTGGTTTAAAGAAGGGAAGTCAAAGGAAGCTTCTAAGTGTAATATAATGCCACAAAAGACTTATTTGCTTACATAGTTGATGTTGGTAGAATTTAAGTCACCACTGCTGAGGTTATGAAGGGTCTCAAAGCACTAAAGCGCATAAGGAACACACATGTGGCTAGACAGATATAACCTGTCAAATTATTTCAGCACTTTATATGCAGTCTGGAGTTTAGTGTTACTGAAAGTGAAACCTCAAGTTACATGGAGGAATATTATCAATTGAAATTAAACATACAACCTGTCCAAACGCTAACAGAGGCAAGTGAGTGGCTGTGTGATAGCAAGAAGCCACTCACCACGCAAAAGTCTAATTTGAATTCAGAAAAGTTAGAAAAATATGAAGAAAATGTTTGTTTTGATCATTTTAGTATGTTATTTTCTGTGATGGCGACACACTAAGATTATCACGCTTGTATTTCAATAATTAAACATAACCTACTAAATTCAGCAAATGAAAAATTGTGGTCATATATTGCACTGAACTATTCTCCAGTAATGAGATTATGACAGCTCTCCATCTTTGCTCATGACAAAGAATGTCACGGGAAGTAAAAGCCAAACCTCACCAAAGTCAAACACTTCAACCACAGACTGCAGCCCGCTCTGAGACAAAGAGGGAGATGTTTTCATAGTAATTCCCACCGGGACCATTATTCATTTGTGCTTCTTGTGAAGGGGAGTGTGACGTGATGGGGGCCACAGATGTTAGGATACATGAGTCAGACTGCTGAAAGCCACAGGATGCTTTCTGTTTTAGCATGCTGCTGTGCAACCTGTAGTGCTCTCCTGCACAAAGCCATTTATTACTGGGTCAATATGGCAAACAAAAGTGAGAAAAAGAAATGTCATGATAATAACTCTGACATCCAGTGAAAAATAAACTAAAAAGAGGTATTTATAATTAAAAGGCATATATTTTTTCATAACAAAGATATGTGAGCAGAAGAACAAACGCATCATGTTGTATATGAGATAAATCCAAATGTATTAGCTATAATAAAAAATAATAATAATAAAATCTCAGTTAATCAATCTATCCCTTCTTTCTTTTTGTTAAATATAAGGGGACCGGACACCGGGAAATTTAGGAAAGATCAATCTGTAACTGCCCACGGGGTAAGCTCAGTCCAATAACTAACAGCAGAATTGGACGAGAACCTAGTCCAAGATGTTTTTGAAATCTTTGTAACCAATGACCAATGACCCTGACAAAGCAGCCCACTTAACAGAGCCTAACCAGAACATCCCATTGAAAAATTATCTACTTTTGCCATCTCGTCTACTCAGTAAAAGCACAGCATGTGACATGTAATGGGATTACAAGGTCAAATGTCAGATAAGAAGCTCCTTGTGCTTAACAATTTCAGTGGACAAAACTGAAATATGATAATTGACTAAAAGGAACACTTTTTGAAGGATGTCAATGCTTTAACCTCAGGACCATAACTCGTTTGGAATTCTCCAGAGGCAGAGCGCATGTGATTCTTGACCCTAAAAGCGGACAGCGTTTGATGAACAACCAGCAAGGCCAAACCTGTGATTGGTATTCAACCTCTTCTATCTGGGTGCAATGAACCAAAACATGGTGTCTGTCCCTGGAGTGTAAATTATCGTTGTGACCATGATAGATATGGCACACAGTTGGTGGATGCTGAACTTTGGCTAGTACGAGTGTAGGAAGGGATGGGCCACACTGAGTAATCTGTCACAAAAGGGGATTCAAGCAGCACGCATCCTGACAGCCTCAAAAGTGTCATGGTCAGACCTACAAACAAAGGTGATGGATGCGTTTGTGGTGGTTTACTGGTGTGGTGTAATGCAATGGGGAGCGCAATCTCCATTTATATAGGGTTATTTCATTTTGGCTTCTCAAACCAAGTCAAACCATGTGTGGAAAGAAAAGATAAATCAAATTGGAAATAAACTGACAAAACAAAAAATTTAAATGTGTGTAAAATGAGTATTTGTCATTTGGATCTGTCACTTTTATTCCAAAGTTGTTGTTTTTATGCTGGGTAAAACAAACCAGGATTGAGGTCTAATCCTGAAATATTTTACCTGTGCAGCCTACTCCATTGTCCCTGTGGTTTTGCATTCATCTGCTGTAATCAAGTGTGGACACCATTCGTAGACACAAAGAAAGTCAACTGGTAAGTGCATGTTTTCACATGTCTCTTTGTTTCACTGGCCAAGCAAGTTGTGACTTTTAAACAGAAAAGACAAGGCATATAAAATGTAAAACAGTTAAAATGACCACAGGTTTGAAACAAATACAACAGGTTATGCACTTTAATGTGGCAAAATACAGACTTTAATTAATTGCTATTTAAGTTTAAAAGTTGCCTGCTTTGAACTGACACAATAGATTTATTCAGTCCACCCTCAGGACAAAAGTGCGCTAACAGGCGGCCAGATGCAGCGACCCATCCCACAGGGCGCCGTGGTGCAGATGACAAGTGTACTTTGAGGTCGGGATGTTGTCAGCAGAACAGCCTACCTGTCATCGTAGCAGAAATCGGCATCCAGCGTGTTTACGTAGAGACCCACAGCCACGGCGGTGCATATCAGCTCCGTGAACATCTCTTCAGAGTCCGATCAACGTGCCACAAACCGGATTTATCAGCAGAAAAGGTGACGGTAAAGTCTCTGTTTACCCGCTTGGCAGCACGGCTTTCCGCGGGAGCGCAGACATTTCCCGATACAGACAAAGTGTGGCAAAGTTTGCCATTTTTCCTCTAACCCATGGTCGTTTCCGGAATATCCCAGGCGCAGAGGGGCAAAGCTATCAGCATGTGAGAGTCAAAACAGCGGGCATCTTGGCTGTCTCCTCCACACGAGCATCTCCGAGCTTTGGCACCGCTCAGCGCAGCGCGGTGAGACGCGTGTGGTTTTCAGGACGAGACGCATGCGCAATGCCGATATTCTGCATTGAAGGAGGAAAGGTGGTGACTGAAGTAAACATTTAACTCGTGTAGTCGCTTTCTGTGCTACATCTCATTGCTCTATAATGGTCTACATATTTAAGACAGGCCAAGCAGTCCCAATAGTAGCCTTATAAGGCTGGCCTATGCCATATTTTGTGAAATTGCATATGATTGATAATTTGGGTCAATAATTTGTAAACTAGACATATAAGGCTAATGTCTTGTCAGTTTGACAAAGTAATATGCAGTGTCTGTGAAATAGTAGCCTAACATAAAAATAAAACTAGCATTTTTTCTCTTGGCCTATATTGTAATTGATTATGTGAAAAATAATGCATCACGTGTGTGCACCTGAGAATGACCTTTGTGAAATGTACACAGTCTGCCTGTATGTGCCCATTATAAATCATTGTAATGGCGATGCGTCTATGCTGTGAAAAATGATATTTGCACAACTCCACTGTAGTTGCTGGCAATAATCTTTTGTAATGTTAATCTTTGAACTACTGGGTTGTTCCAAACCACACATTGCTCAGGTGACCGGTACAGACCACATAAAGTAACGTGAGACGCGCAAACAACTGTCGGCCAGTTGGCAGCTTATATTTAATCTACTGTGTAGCAGCTGAGGCACTGCTCCTGCATTCACTTTTGCCAGTGGTTCAACATTAAGTATTTTTCTTTGTAGGCGATTTGATTTCTTAAGCTGGAAAAAATAGGTGTGTTTTAACAATAGAAGAAAGACAAACGTGGTGAAGAACAAGTGTAGATACAACAGCTATATAGGTTTAAGTAATAATAGTTTGTTGGGTAGTTACTTGCACTGATGGGCACTTTGCTTGGACAGAGGCTGAGGACAGCATTTTTTCACCTTTTGATTGATGAAGGTACACTTCTAAACCATGTGTCACCCAATAATATTGTTGTGAATCCTGGCCGGCCTCTCTGAACACCAGCTGAACTGAAGTCTGCCTCACAGCCAGAGCTCAGGGCAGACATGACAAGCAGATGGCAGGGGGATGTAGACCACGGGGTGTTAGGGCATGAGCTAACCATGACCGGGACAGTGACAGAGCAGTATGGCTTTAGGTTACACAATCACACTGTCTGGTCCTAATTCACTTAACAAAGCTTGACCTTGCCCCTGAAATCTGTTGGAGTATTTGGGATGTTTTTATAAGTAACACTGTGGCTCACTTGCTCCTCTCTTTCAAATTGTAACAAACGACACTGATCACTGGCTATGAACCTGTTGGTACGTTGGTCTATAGGTGATGTGAGACTATGGCGTAGTAGTAATTTCATCTGTTTCTGGCATGTGTTCCACTAATTATCAAATTAAATTCCACTAAGGTTACAGAAGCAGAGTGTACTTTGATTGAGAATTGATATTTTTCAATTGTATGATAAATGTATTGGTTTTGAGGGGGAACTGACCACTCCTGTGACTAAAGTAGTATTTTTCTGTTCAGTCTTTAAGTAAAACTAACTCCGGAAACAATGGTCATCAGTGCAGCAGATTACTATCATACAGGAAGGGGAGGGGATGGTCACAGTGTGGGATCCAGCCCTAAAATAGCACATCAACATTCAACATTTGAATTGAGCAAAACTGGACTATGTGGACTGTGATAAACAACTACTAGTCAACCTAAATGAGAGGAAAGGCACAACATGCAAATAATGCAACCATATCATAAAACAAAACCTTACTGTTAGAAAGTACAGCACATCCCCAGGCATTTATCATGTATTCATTTTGCAATAGTTCATTCATTAAAAACCTTAGAAATAATGAAGAAAATCTATGACATGTGTGGAGTGTTGCCAGTCCAAACAGCAAACACATTTGCTCAGACTTGTTCCTTTTTCCTGTACCAAGGATGTTCATGAGAAGCAACTCATCCTTAAAGGAAATGCATCCTGCTCTATATATGACAACAGCTTGGACCGCCATACTTAATTGCAACTATTTCTGTTCTCGAGCCTTGGTCATACGACTATTTACGATCTCCTGTTTTGTGCAATGTCAGGAAATTAATGTTCAAGAATCAGCGTTTTACTCATTGCTGGAGACTACAATTACAACATTGTTGACAACATTTATCATTAATTTGCATTTCATGTGTGGCCACTGAAGTAGATAACTATGCTAATATACTAAACATGACCTTACAAAACCTGCAAGCAAATAAATACAATAACAAAACCCAGAACAATTATAAACAGATTTTAAATTGTTTTTGTGTGCTGGGATGGGGAACCAGAAGCCTGTCAAAGTGAAACATGCTCCTGTATCCATGCCCGAGCTTGAGATTACTAAAAGTACTATAAATGGGTACATATGTGTAGGTGGCAACGTGACGAATAACATGTGAATGGAGGAAGGAGAAAGCTGTATGCAGCACACTCATTATTATGAATACTGTCAGGGTTTGTCTATCTACATTCAATGCTTTGTATACAGACTTATGAATAAACATACACTGCACTGTGGTCAATGTGACTTTTAATTAAAATAATTTTTCTGTTGAAGAAGATAAAAACAAATCAGAATTGTTTGCGTAAAGTATTAATGTAAACAATGAACTGAGTCGTGTGAAGTAAAATGACCTACATGAAACGTACAAGGGAAAAATGGTCTTTCCAGATTTTTACCCAGCTGCCCAAACCCCTGGTGCCGTGCCTCCCACTGCAGCCCTAAAACAACTCAGGCTCTCTGTGGTCAAAGACAAAGGGCTAAGACTTGCTTCAATCAAGTGGACTGGCACACAGGTTTTCCAGGTGTTTTTAGCACATGTATTTTAAATGCTTGATGAAGAACAAAAGATTGAAGAATTCAGTTGCATGAAAAAAAGATTTTATTCTTCCTCAAAGTAAGATTAACTTAAATATTTGGTCTAAAGTGTGCTTTACAATTTCCAGTTTCCATAAAATACACCCTTTTATGGGGAAAATATAAAAAAATATATAATTATGAAGTCAGTTACTGATTGCTGACAGCCGCTTCATCTGTTCTTCTTGAGTCCGATGACAGCGTAGCATCTCGGTGAAAGCAGAGGATCAAAGAGCTGAACCAGAGCTGAGAATGAAACATTTTCCTATGGGTAGACAAAATCCACACACAATTAAAATAAAAAGGCCTTTTCTTCCCCCTAGGGTCTGTGGCTCTTTTGAAAGTTTTACAAAGCTTTTGATATTTTCTCCAGAGACAGAACATCTGTAAAAATATTGTGCCAGGTGTACTGCTGTCAGCGTAAACTATAAAAACTACTTTCTCACAGTTGGTTGATACATTTACATGCAAACCTGAAACATTCCTGCAGGTTTTAACATGTATTTAAACTAAATCAAAGTCAAATTTAAGTATTTGCTACCTGCTTGCATCATCCTGCACATCTTCAGCTGGTATGTGTTTATAATTTGAATCACTCTTACAATGTTTACCTGTTCTTTGAGGTAACACAGGCGATCCAGAAGAATTAAGCCTTCAATGCACGGCGCCAGAGCCACTTTTAACTACACAAGAAAGAAAACCTCAGTAAAAGAACATACAACAATTTATAATTGGTTGAACTATTAGTGATGGTCCGTTCAGCTAAGCCCTAGCTGTAAGAACTGATTTTGTAGTGAATCAGAAGAGCTGATTCCTATTAGATGAGAGTTACATATTTAGCTGGACATGCTCAGATTTGCTAAACCCCATACTATCAGAGCAGAAGTATGGTTTAATTTCTGTCAGTCACAGAGAATAATATATTAATCATTATAAAGAAGTAATATGGTACAGTGTGGAAGAGGCCAGGGGAACAAATGAGAAAATGTAGTAAAATATATATTAACAACACAAAAGATCATATTTCACTTGTTTGTATAAAAAATGCTCAGAAAGATTAAATAGAGAGCTGTTTAGAGCCACAAAAGCTGGCAACACTGTGATCCATTTCAAAATGATTCAAATAATTTCCCTTGTGGATCAATAAAGTTTGTCTAAGTCTAAGTCTAAAAGAAACATTTAAAAAGAGCCAGACTGCCCATCACTAATTGTCTTGCCAAAATGTGACAAGACACTAACCGTAGTAAAGGCCTGTAGCTCATTCATCCGCAGGCTGTATTTGTCGTGGTAACCCTGGATTTCATTATCGGAAAGCTTTGTCTCATCAAGCTCCAGTCTTTGCAAAGCTCTCCGCACGTACTCCACAAATGATTTAGTCTTGGAGTAAACATTGCCCACTCGTTTTTCACTGTGGATGAAACAAACACATAATTCAACTGTCTATGTACTGTCCCTGTTATCAGCTCACACCAAGTAACAACAGTGAACAATCAAGGTTCAAAAAAACTTAATCCTTATGTGACTGTAGTGTTTTCATTTAGTTCAAATAAGCGCCACTTTCATTGCAGGGTTACTCAGCACCTTGTGATCTTAATTATTAAATGTCACCACAGTACAACACTATATCCCCTAATTAAATATAATGAGTTCTAGTGTGATTTATTTTTAGATCAAATATATCGGGTGCCAGTACTTGTACTCATCAATGGCCTGCCGATACCAAGAGTCGACACCACTGTAACTGCATTGCATCTTATTTGATGCTCACAACTCGTCCCTGAGTTCTGAGCAGTGAGGTGACCATAAAGAAGCACATTAACTGTTCTGCACAGTCAGCTAAGCTTTAATCATATGTGACTGTCAAATGAACTATAAACTATGAACTAGGACTTTTAAAAGCTTTTATTGTTCACATAGATGATATCAGCGCAGTGTTTTTGTTTACAATAAGCAGCATGCTAGTGTTGCTAAGTGGCATAAAATGGACAAACATTTAGCAGTTGAATAGAGCGAGTCTAGAGCTTTTAAAAGAGGTACAGCATGTACAGCCTCTCAAATAATTATTCTTAGATGATAAGGTAGGCTATACTATAAAAAATCATGTCTGATATTGGTACTCGGTATCAGCGAGTACTCAAAATGAAGTACCATGAAAAGTGATATTGGTGCATTCCTAATCAAACTGTAACATTTGTTGTAGTGGTGTGCAATTTCTCAAATATTAATTGAAAATAAGATTCAGTCATTTCTAACGGTCAATGACATCCTTGGGTCTTTTTATCTTAATCTTAATTGTTTATCTTAATAATGAAATACATTTTAAATTTAACTGAATACAAAAATTGTGATAAATACGAGGAAAAACATTGAGTCATTTTCTGTCAAATTGCCCAGCCCCTATTTGTTTCCAAAATCCAATGTCCATTAAACTGGAAAACAAGACACCTTAATGAACCACATAAAACCAAATATAAAAATATATATAAAAACATGGCCTTGACGAGATGTTCTAATGGTTTTATAAAGACCTTTTCACTTCAGGGAATATAAAAAAATAGTAAATAGCTATATAATGACAAAGTAATAGATTAGAGTGTGGTTAATGTTTTACAGTTTAACCTCCAAAAATTAATTCAAATCTGATAAAACACTCTCCAGATGTTGTTCGCTAGTCTGTAGCACAGTACCTTTTGAATGATCCATAGTGGTCCCTGAGTATAACATGCAGTACTGCCCGATAAAACAAAGACTCCAACGGAATCTGAACAAAAACAAACAGACGTCAAGGATTTAATTGGATGAATATTTTTCACAGTCACAAACAATTAGAGGTGTTTCTAGATTTAAAATACAGTTCTAGGCTTGACGCACAACTAGCGAGACACAATCAATCTCCCTTTGATTGCATGAATATTCATAAACATTCCTTATTAATAGCTGCAAGTATCATGTATCAGTTTTTTAAATACATTTACCACAGTCCAAATTTGGGGGGTATTGGGGGTTGACTGCAGTAGACTTAAAATAATTTTAAAAGCATCTACAACCCTATGTAACTGAAAATGACATTGTCATGTCAATCATTTTCATCTTTGCACTGTATTTCCTTATCCCACAAATTGGATATATAACTTTACATACGTATATTTATGCACTTGTTGATACATGGTTTCATAATTGTTAATTAGTTTTATTATCATTGTATTTGCTCTTTGTTATTAAGAACAATATTCAGTATTGTTATTTGTGAACTACTTTGTCCAAGTAATTTCCACTGTAGATCAATAAAGTGTATTGAAGTCTAATACTGACCTTATTTCCTGTTTTATTTCTGCCTTTTATTCAAAAAATATTGCCAGTTTATACTCAACTGACATATTAACAATAGAAAGGACTAACTTACCCCTTGGCCATGGGAAAACCTCTCCAATGCCTGTGGGTAAACAAAACAAGTTTAATTACATGTAATCTGGACACCTAGTAAAAGACTAATAAATACATTATTATGTACAATATTTCCTATTTACAGCAAAGAACTTTGGTAGGTCTGTAACTTTTGCCATAAAAATACCAATATACAGCCACAACAATGTGACTTTTATAGGTTGAGGTTCCTTTTGCTAGACATTAGACAATTAGTTAGCGTGTCCTTAAACCTCACCAAGCACGCAGACATCCTGGCATTTCTTCCACAAAACCAGGACTGGTCACGAAGGTACTGACTCAAAGGAAAACCATTTACAGCATGTGATCCCTCTAGAAGGAAAAAAGACAGATTCTAAGATTGTATTGATCTCTTATGAACATAATTATGGCATTAAAATGTATTAATCTCCAAGCATCTCATCAAGACAAGAAAGTGACACCACCTGGTCAAGTTACAGGTCAGCTTACTATAAGAATGTATTTTTGAGCAATACAAATATCTATAGATGAAGAAATGAAAGATAGATACATTTAAAGCCATACTATGGAACATATTCTCCACTGAGACCAGCAGGTCTTCCTTCTTGCCTTCCACTGGAAAACTGACATTGTGCAGCTAAACATATTATAATGTATTCAGCATAAATCTTGTCATATCATTTACATACAGCCTTGAACAAGGCACACACATTTCAGTGGGTATGTTGAATCCTTGACAGCCCAGCATCCTTCCATGTCATCTGAAAGGGTCAGTGAGAGTGGGCAGGAGCAGTGAACCCAAAGGGATACAGCTGGAGGAAACACTAACAACACATGTGCAGCCATGGCCTGATGAGTCTAACAAACTGCTATGAACATAACAAAAGAGTGCTGCAGCATCAGCGTCATGTGGAACTTCTTATCCTTATCTTTCATTCTCAGTTTGCTCCTTTCAAGGGGCACTATGTAACTTTTCTGATGTTATTGTTTTTGCCAAGAATATTCCTCAGAATGACACTGAACAGAGCCATCTCACATTTATGCAATTCAGTTTTTTCATTGCTAAAAAATATTTCGAAAAGTATTCAGTCTTAATGTAGTATGGTCCCCGCACAGATCGCAGTTTTAAATTCTGTCTTTCTCAGATACATAAATCAATCTTAATTGTGCAAATATGTGTATTTGGTATAGTTTTACAGGACTCAGTGAAAAGCGTCATAGATAGTCATAATGTCAGGCACAGACATCATCCTATGTGTATCTGTGCAAATGTTTAGCCCCTGGATTATGTCTCACATACTTATCTGAGTAAGGATGGCGCCTCTGTGAGTAAACAGTGTCAGGTTGAGTGATTCCAAAAAGCTTTAAATATTAATCATTCTATTCTATTAATCGGTTACTTACAATGTGTTATTTTTAGCGGCGATTTAAAGCTGAGTAGGCCACTAGTGAAACTGGCTTGATTCCTAGTTGGTATAAACAATTATTACTTTGAGGCAGTTACTTTAGGATTTAGTTTTTTATTTTTATTTTGTCTGAACAGTATTTATAGACTAAGGACCAGGGGTCTCCAGCCTGTAGCTCGGGAGCAACCAGTAGCTCTCCACCCCCTTCCAAGTAGCTCGCCAAGGATTTCTGAATTATACGCATTGTGCTGAATAACTAAAATTTTGTTAATTAGATGCCTATTAGTATTGTACCATTATCATTTAGCTGCATAATTTCTTGCACCCTCTAAAAGTGGTAGCTCTCTTGAATTTTTGTTTTTTTAAAGGTAGTTCACCAGAGGAAAAAGGTTCGAGACCCCTGCTATGGACTATCAAACACTTTATCTTAAAAAAATAATTAATATAAAATAAATATAAAGCAATATTATACAATTTATATGTGAATATAGATGTTTTTCACAACTAGGCAGTGAGGTGTATTGAGATAAAATTTGTTTCAATAAATAAATAATAAATAATAAATTAATTAACTTAAAAAAATATACATGATTTGAATGTGCATATATTTACCCTCAGCTGTGGGGTCAAACTCTTCAGACAGTAGGTGATAACAGCAGCCCACACTGCAGACTGCACTTAACTCTGCTTTAGCCACAAAGATCCTCAGTGAGCTGGGAGCCAAGTCCCCACAAGTGTGCAAGCCCACAAGGACCGCAGCCTAGAGTAATGGAAAAAAGATTTAGATGTAAACATACATTCATAATGCACCATAAATATTATCTTACTTAACTAAACTTAACTACTGACATAAATAGATTTGCTCTGCTCACCTGTAGTTCATTGATTAACTCTCGTAGTTCTGTTTCTGCAGTAACATAAGATGTAATGGGTGAAAATAAGGGACCTTCATTTCTACTTGTGTTTTGGGCTTTTCTTTCCAAATTCTTCTTCTTTCTCTTCTCTCGTTCCTCTTCGGTCAGTTGGCTAGAAAGTACATTTGATGATGTTGTTTCAGTCACATCTAAAGAAAATGCATTTAAAAACAAGTCGTCTGAAGATTCTTGGTTTGTCTTCTCTGGTTCCATATGCTCCTCTATAACATTAGGTAAATTCTCCCCTGATGACAATGTTAGTTCTGTCTTTTCGACTTCTTTTCTTTGGTCAGTTTGTGTTATGATGTTAGACTTTATTTCTCCTTCAGGTGTGTTTCTTTTCTTTGCTTTGCTGTGTTGATGGAAAGCCTTGGAGAACTTTTTGAGCTTGCGATCTCTCTCCCAAGCTCCGTGGGTGTTTGTACTGGACGAGTCAATACCATACACCTGAAGGCCATACTGCATTGACAAGAAGGAGCTCAAATAGCCTTTTCCTGAGCCAACATCTATAATCTAAAGGGAAATATCAACTTGGTTATCATTGATTAAATAGTTAGTTTCCAATGGGTTAGTGGGTTACCTGTGTGACTTGACATTCCTGAGCTAATTGGGCTACAACCTCAGACATACATTGGACCTCATGGGACTTCTTAGAGTTCATAAATTCATCGGGTTCAAGAGTAGCACCTACTGCAGAACAAAAGCAGAAGATTTGAACCAGTATGAACATTACTAATAATACTTCCTTATCCATCTAATATTCACACCTGCATTTTTTGTTGAAGAACCTGAATTTGAGCAGATTTGCTGCACAGACAGTAGCAGCTCCTCTCTGTTGAGACAGATGCCCAGACCAGGAAGAGAATGCATCCTTGCTGCTTCCAGCATTTCAGAGATTTTTACTAGATGGTGGGATTCAGGGCAAAAGCCAAATGTGGATTGCAGTTCCTCTAAAAGAATAAAATATTAAAATAAAATTATATAAAAGACAGAGTATATGTCAGGTCAATCCACTACCTATACTCGATACTATATAATAATATTAGTTTATTTTCCATACATGCAATCCTTGCCTGAAAAAAATATAGAATATAAAATAAATAAAATAAAGAATACTAGAAATTTGATATTTACCATTTTCCTTGCATCTGTGCTCCCTCTGGTGGACTTCATGCGCACTGACAGCTGACAGCACCTCCTCTGGTGCCACAGCCATGAAACGACTCCACACATCGTGGGTGTAAAACTCTACAGTGTGCGCGTTAGCGATCCTCATTGCTATAGCCAGAAAGCGCTTGACTTCATCTATCTTTTGTTGAACGTGAGTGAGGCTCGGTGTAGCTAGCATCATGTATAAAATGTATTTTTAAGGAAGACTGGTGTGATACACGTAAACAGTCTTCTCCTCCTCAAGGGTTCTAGGCATAAGCAGTAGAAAATGCACAGATAATCGTTTCTATTTTTCTTCTATTTTTCATCTTACGACTGAGTCCAAATAACTTTCAATGTTGAGATTAATAATACAGAAAGTAATCTTCAAAATTAAGCTAAAATAATATTGTTTGTGGGAAAAGTCATGTTTGAGCCGAAATCTGCTTTTAATGTCTGTTTTGCGTCATCAGAACGCGTCCTGGTTTTTCGCTCGCAAGCTTCGTTCCGCGTGCGGATTGTAAACATTTAACTTTTACCTTATACACGTCCACAATCAGGCCAAAGTTAGAAAATGAAACATAAAACCATCGACGGAAAAGGAGGCAAGCAAAGAATATCTAAAAAAAATGTAACAAGTACCAAAACCAAGAAGAAATGGGTTCCGCAGCACAAACACTTTGAAGGAAGTGTTAGGGAAGGTAAATACAATATTTCCCCAGTTTTAACCTCACATTTTCAGGAGTACTGCATTGATTGATTTGACATAAAATAGTTACATTTTCTAATTTCGTTATGGTTCGTGTTCTGTATCTGTTCTAGGTCAAGGATTTGCTTTTAAGAGGAAGCAGAAAGCCAAAAATGAATACTTAAAATTGCTACGGAGGGACAAGAAGAAAACTCCAGCCCCTAAAAACGTGTATAAAGACGAGTATCCGGAGCATCTCAAACATCTTTATTTAGCAGAGAACGAGCAGCTGAAAAAAGAGGCTTGGGCCAACAGAGTGAACAGGCGCAAACTAAGAATGAAAGGCAAGGAAGAAGATCCATGTGCAGCTGATACTGCTCCACAAATGGACCAAAAGGAAGGGAATCCAAGTATATCTGAGGAGGCAGAACCCAACCCTGACACTAAACAAGCAGAACCTAGTGAAAAGGAGTCACAGATGAGGTAAAGATGAGGTCACATTGGGGGCAGCAGTGGCTCTAGTGGAAAGTGTAGTTGGGTCTTTAGGCAAGACATTTGACCTAGATTGCCTACTGCTTAGTATGAATGTGTTACATGCCTGACTGTTGGTGGTGGTTGATGGGCTGATGCAGTGCACATTCAGGGCTTGCCTGGGATCCAGACTACACACTTCTCCAATACATACAGACACATATCATTGTGAACTTGCCAGGCAACCCCAGGGCAGTTGTGGCTGCAGTATTAGCTTACCGCCACCAAGTGTGGAGTGAATGAATAATGCAATGTAAATTATCTTTCTTCATGCTGTATTATGCCTGCAAATAGTGTAGCTAATATAAAGTGTTACCAGCATGTCTTGAACTATTTGTTTATTTTTATAGCATTCCCATGAGCAACAGAATGCGAAAGAAGCTGCTAAAGAAAACATCATATCAGAAAACACTAGAGGAGTTTGAAAGAATCAAAGAAAATCGAAGAAAGAAACAAGAGGTGAGGAAATGATTTCTTGGTGAACTTCAGTGTAAGTTTTGTATGTCTTATTTATATCCGTGATGGCTGACTTATTTGTTTACTTACAGGAGTATCTAAAGAACAAGCAGCAGCGTGAAGAAGCCCTGCAGAAGTATAAGAAGAAAAAGATGGAGACCTATCAGATGCTCTGTAAAAAGACAAAGAAAGGACAGCCCAATCTGAACCTCCAGATGGAATATTTACTGCAGAAAATTCAAAGAACTGATAAATGATGGCTGAAAATTGCGTAATTTGAATCCTTGTAAATATAGATTGTAATCTTTAATTTATATTCTCTGATCAGATCACCTATCTATCTTGACTACTGTTGTGGATAAATCCTTTTTAGACTAAAGATCACTATAAAGGAGGTATTAAAATTAGTTAAGTGAAAGTCATGATGGCTTTATTCTCCTGTCATCAATGTAAAAAAAAAACTAATCCAATAGATCCACTGGATTTAAACTACAAATTACTTTGTACAGAGGATAGCATAAAACAAGCACAGACAGATTGTCAAAAAGGGTTAACTTAAACCACATTGCCAACATAATTTTGAATATACAGTACCATTCATCTGTAATTTTCTCTTGTAAAGCCATAATGTGCAGCAATACACAGTCTGGCACTGCTCTACCTCAAGAGTCTTAAAATCACCAGCTTAGAGTTCTCCACAAGAGGGCGAAGTGAGAACACTTGAAATCCATTTCATCCTTTTTTTTTTTCCAGCCTTTGTACACCAATGTGTTAATCCTAAGTATTGCTTATTCTGTGATAGTGGACACCCTTAGTACCACAATTGGTTTTGCTTGTTTTACAAATTGGTTTGAAATTAGATGTTAATTCTGAGTTTTATGCAGGTTTTTCTAATAAACGTCCTATGGCCTTGAGTGTTGTGTTGCCATAGCTACAATGCACACGTGTTGCTTTGTTAAGGGGCTGGTTGTGCAGCCCCTTCACATCAGGAGCACCGTCTGGACGGAGGCTGGACGCCCTGGGCTGCTGCCTCCTGACATCACATGGTTTCAGAGTGACTTTCCAACATTCGTCTATGAAGCAGAACTCCACAAACCAAGAACTTGACCAATGTAGTTAATGTGGCTGCACAGAAAGGCTTAATATTTACTAATTACCAAGGTATGGATATTTTTCTGTTTTATCATGATAACATTTTATATGCCAGCTTAATACTACTACATTTCCTTGTATGATCTGTCCAAGATATTTTTTCAGTTTTGTTACTGAGTGGTTTTAAACTACTCCTAAATCCATTACAGAATGTGTGCTTATATCAGTGTAGCAAATACAATTTTTTGTGTTAATTCTTCTGTTTTAGAACATGAACTGCGCTATTATTAAATTAATCATTAAAACATAATTCAGCCCAGGTGAAAATTTGCCTATGTCTTGGTCATCAGTTAAAGTGTGATATCAACAAACCACAGCATAAGTCTTAGCAATAAATGTATTCATTTTTGTCCTCTTGGATTGGTTCCCATGGTCCGTCAGGCATTACACTGTCATGTGTTCAGTATGGATTGGTATTAGGATAATCCTCAACCCGGTGTTTACATACCTCTGTGAGTTGCTTGTTCTAGCTTTATTATAGTATAGCAATGTTGCAATGTTGAGATTTATAATGCGATAGTATCACAAGAATGAAACAAAGTCATGCTAATGTAAAATGCCATGTTACTTTTGTGTTTTTTAGGAACTGGAGGCACAGTTCTTCATTCACCGCAACTACATTTTATAATTATATTTTTATATGATAAGATTATGGTGCCCATTAATGACCTAGCCCACTGGTACAGCAAGAATGATGTTTGATCTGCGCTCCTTGTAGATTGTCTTACTTATATACTATACTATAGTAGTATATTATATAATACTTTGAGGAATGGAGGAGGAAATAAGTGTCAATGGCTTTGGGCCACGTCCTGCACGGAGAGGCTCAGACTGGGGACACATCGCTCTTCTGGACAAGACCAAGGAGTTCTTCCAAATCTGTGATGTGGAGGGCAAAGGCTTCATCACCCAAACGGATATGAGGGTTAGAAAATGTTCCCCATATCGAACGCTATTTACACATTATTATTCACCAACTACATGGCACACTGAACACAAACGTAAGATGTTCAAGTAGAGGTCAACTAAACACATGTTAATTCAGTGGCTGAAAGAGAACAAAGCATAATGAGGACAGGATTCTTGTGGTTATCCATGCTTTTGTTGCTGTCTGTGTCAAGAGTTCCCAGAAAAGAGCCTACACAGTGAGTGACTTATACATACATAATACCAACAAAACAATGAGTTCTTTTAATTGGTGCTACTGTTTATAGACTACTGTATTCTTTTTAAAGGCACAGTTTTAGATCGCAGTAGCCTTCCCATTCCTGTGTTTACCTGCACACCAAAAATCTAATCAGTGTCCGATTTCAGATTATTTAAATGTCACATTAACCCTTAGAGCTGATGTGACTAATCTGGTTTCTTTTTGATTGTTCTCACCTGTGCAGATTTTGACAAGGTTAAGTGACATGTTTTCTTTTGTTCACGAAAACAAACCTAATTTTTGGTAATGTGATTATTTTAGTTATCTTTTTATTACTGGCCATGAAAATAATTCACTACTGTGCTGTTATGTTTCCCGGCAGAGGCTGCACAATGAGCTGCCTCTGACAGCTCAGGAGCTGGAGGATGTATTCGACTCTCTGGATATAGACCACACCGGGTTCCTCACGCTGGAGGCTTTCTCTTCAGGATTCTGTTAGTTTCTATACTAAAAAGTTCATTATTATTTCAGATATATTTTCTGCATCTGATATTATTCAAATTAATAGCAATGTTCAATCAATATATTAGCTAAAGAGAGACTTTATTAGACTTTATCACTTTAAAAATATAATAACAACTGAAATTCTTGATGTCACATCTCAGCCCTTTTCCTACACGGTCGGCGGATACCTTCGACCGATGACCAAAGTGCACTTCGTTGCTCGATCCTGAGAGCCACAGAAGCTCTGTATCAGAGCCAGTGGGAGGCCAAGTTGGCTGGAGTAGAAGACGAGGAGGAGAGGCACTTCTGCATGCTGATGGAGAGCCTGGGGGCCAGTAATTTGTTTGAGGAGTGAGTGTCATATTTGTGGACTTTTGGAGATGAAATACATTTTGATGAACAATTTGAAAGTGGTCATGACCAGAGGAGTAACCATGTCACTTCTCTCCTGCAGCCCAGATGAGGTGCGCAGTCTTTGGGCCCAACTCCGGCGAGACGAACCTCATCTCCTGTCAAACTTTGAGGAGTTTTTGGCTCGTGTTACTCACCAGATCAAAGAGGCTCACCAAGAGAAGAAGGAAATGGAAAGTGCACTTCAAAGGTAAGAGAAAGTATGTGAAATCTAAAAAGCTTGATTCATGTGCAACTCAAATAATCTGTTGATTGCAACCTAGGATTAAAATCTGGTATTAAGTGTGAGATCTGTGATCTTATTTTCTCTTGTTTTTTTTTTTTTTTTGGTTGTCTGTTTAAATTAGGGATTTACAGAATATTGGCATTCTTCATGTTTGCTAGCTAAAGCATTAGTGACATAACATGATTTCTAACCAGTGTTTATATCTGTGTATATGGCTAGACTGTAGAATAGAAATTGTTGGATGGATTTACCTGTAATTCTCTAACAACACAACCAGCACAACCCCCTTTAGCTGTGTCAAATGACCATTAATCTTGAGGCACACTATGAGGTTTGACAGCAGCTTGAATGGGAATAAATTAATGCCAATGCTTTGAACAATTTATCACTGAAAGATACCATGGTCAGTATATTTTATAATTTCACTTGGTTTTATTTTGAATGAAGAGTGTCATGATATAAATATGTATTTGTATAATGGCTGTATTGGTACTTATGCTGACTGTAGTACTTCTCAGTTTCTAAAGGCACTGATTTTATCCAAACACTCATTTTATCTTTAGGAAGGCAGCAACACATGACAGTGAGATTCGACATTTATATGAAGAAATGGAAGCACAAATCAAAAATGAAAAAGAGAAGTTGTTATTGAAGGTATGAGCAACTTGTTTTTGCACAGCACATCATAAATGCCATTATTATATTTTAAAAATATCACTGCTATTGAAATATTAAGTGACTTTGTCTTAATCTGGCATAATCCCCTAGTTATGTACAGTCAGTGTTACTCTTAAAGTTATGTAAATGCCTATGCAGGACTCAGAACGTTTACAAGTCCGCAGCCAAGACCTTGAGTATCAACTCTCCTCAAAAGAAAAAGAACTGGAGCAGCTTTTCCAGAAACAGAAAAGGGTGAGTCAAAAAAAACTAAACAATATAAAACATAAACTTAATGATAACACACTAATTTGTGACAGTAACAAATGCCTATTTTTTATGCAGCTAGAATCCCAGTGTCATGAACTGAGCAGTGAGAAACAGGAAAGTCACAGTGAAAATATCAAGCTGAAAATGACAAATGAGGAGCTCTCCAGAGCGCTGGACACCACGAGCCAGGAACTGGTGCTGGCCCAGGAACAACTGGCCATTCTGCAGGAGCAGGCTGCCCGTCTGCAGCAGGAGAAGGAAATGTGGGTGCTGAGACTTGGTAGAAATGCATTGCATCACTTCTTACTTTTAATTTTATGTTGTTTTTGTCTTTAGGGAGATGTACAGAGTGACTGAAGGTCTTCAAAGAGAAAAGCAAAGTCTCATGAAGCAGCTAGATCTTCTCAGGTATTTATAGTCCATCTCTATGGACTATGTTTTTTTCTTGACATTTTAATTTCAATTATATATCTTTTTTTGTCCTTGTGTTTGCAGAGAAATGAATAAACATTTAAAGGATGAGCGGGATATAAGCCGTGGTGTTGTAGGTTTACTTAAGTGGTAATAGCAAATCCTATGCATTATTATGATGATAAATATTCTTATTTCCTCTTTAATAAGCCCCGGTCATCACTAAGAAAGAAGCAGAAGCAGAGAGCTGGACTTTCTGAACTGTTTGATGATGTGACCCAGACAAGACGGTGATTATTTTACTACCCACTACTTAACATAAATCATGCAGTGTGAAGGAAAAACAGAGGATATATGATCAGTTAAATATACATTTTCTTGTAGTCTAAATTTAGATGATGGCTCAATATTTGAGTTCTTTAAGATTTAATTAACCCCATTCATCATATAATGGAGAATATCCTCTGTTTCTCCTGTTTCCAAAGAGTACCACTGATGGTGAATGGCTCCTACGAGTCTCTTGAGGCCTTGCCTATAGAGCACCTTCAAATCGTGTTTGTCGCTTCCTCCTCCTGTAGTGACGATGATGCACCCAGTGTTGTGTCTTGCACTGCAACAGGCCCACAGCGGTCAGCTTCAAAGAAGAGCCCTGCCACACCCACCAGTCCTGCCAAAGCGGCACCACCTGCAACTCAGGACTCAAAAACAAAGTTCAGAAAACCGGCCAGCAAAATCCCCACCTCCAAGAGACTGACGCCTAAAGACAGAGAAAGAGCAAAGAAAAGTGAAAAGGGAAGAAGCCCTCATGTGGACGAGGTGGGTCTGGACTCTCCCCCAGACGGGTGGCCCCTCCGTCGGGTCATTTCGATAGAGGAGGACCACCTGCCGCACCTGCTTCATGGAGGACCACAACCGCTGCTGCACCAGCTGAGTGAGGAGGAGGAGGCAGAGGAAGCACAGAGTGATATCGAGGCTAGTGTTGTGACAGATCTGTCATCATCAGCGCTCAGAAGCAGCTCAGAACCAACAGACATCACACAGCCAAGAAAATCCCTCTTCTCCTGGGCCAGACAAACACCCATGTCTCCAAGAGGGCAGCCAGTGGGAAAGGAGACACAGCAAGTAGGGCCATAATGCATGTTTAAGATGTACTTTAATTGGAATAATAACATGATTTCTTACTATTATTTTCCTCAGAAAACCAGTGAAGCAACACTGCTGCCCCCTGATCGTCTGTTTAAGGTGGTGCTTGTTGGAAACTCCAGTGTTGGTAAAACCTCACTACTACGCTCCTTCTGTGAGGGAAGATTTCATCCTACTACAACTGCTACTATAGGTGAGAACATCACACTGCTTAGTTGTAATTGTGTTTTTGAAACTTACATTAAATAATGTATGTTCAAAGTTGAATGACAAGTGTAGTTTTGTTGATGCTTTATGCATAAGATGTGTAGTTGACTTAACATCACATGAAAGAGCTTGTGTAGTCACACTAACGCTCTAAAAGCCCTGGCACACATTGTACCTAAGATTATGTCAATTTGACTTTCATCTTTTTCAAACCTCTTCCAATCCCTATTATCTCTGCTTTGTTCTCCTCTCCTTAAGAAGATCAACTTAGTAGCACGTGTCTCACACCCTCTAGTGGTCATATGTACAAGGACTATATTTCAAAGTGTAATGTGTTATTAAGTATTTAATCCTTATTGTGTCTCAAACAGGTATCGACTACAGTGTAAAAACATTAACCCTGGATAATATGCAAATTGCCATGCAGCTCTGGGATACAGCGGGACAGGAAAGGTTTTATTTTATCTATATTTTATTTACTTACAATGTTTAAACACCAAATGTCCAAATGTGTTGTATTCAGTCATTTACAGAGTTGACATGTGAACAGGTACCGCAGCATTACAAAGCAGTTTTTCCGAAAGGCAGACGGAGTGGTGGTGATGTATGATGTTACAGTACCGGAGAGCTTTAAGGCAGTTCGACCTTGGCTCATCAATGTACAGGTTTGACATTGGACTATTTACACTCACAATTTCTAATGTGTTGATATAGTGTATTAAATTATTTGCATTTTTATATTTTAGGAAGCAGCAGGAGAAGGTATCCCTATTCTTCTGCTGGGCAACAAAATGGACATTGAGGGTGAAAGAGAGGTGTCCTTCAAAGAGGCTGAATACCTAGCCTTTGTAAATACATATTTTTGAAGTAACAGAATAGAACAAATAAGTTTTGTGACTTTGTTTGACTGAAATTATTCTCTCTAGGAAAACAAGGTGATGTTTTTTGAGGTCAGTGCATATACAGGAAAGAATGTGGAAGAATCTTTGACACATCTTGCCAGGTAATTATAATATGAATTGTAAAGTAAATTAAGACATATGTCAATAACTTATAATTGATATACTTTGTTGAGTTTGATTATGCTGACAAACTTATTGTAAGAAAACATCACCATTTCCTCTGTCTTTCCCCTGTGACACCAGAGTGCTAATGGAACAGGAGGATAGAGTGAGAGACACCACTATAATCCTAACTGCTCAGCCCATTAAGAAGAAACCCTGCTGTAAATAAATTATTCTTGAGTGAATCATAGACATCAAACATGCACCGAGAGGCGCCTGTAATCCCTGTTGTGGGTGTTGAGATCGTAATGTTCTTGTGTACAGAATTATCTTGGTGGATCAGTTAAGACGGCGCCACACAACACCCTTTAAATAAATCAGAGATGGGTAGAGTAGGTAGAAATTGTACTCAAGTAAGTGTAAAGTAACTTCAAAAAAATGTTTTTGGGGAAACTACTACTCAAGTAAGAGTGACTGTCTGAAAGTAACATCTGATTTATAATTTGAAGTCAATTGAATTTAAAGGACAAATAACATTAAATAATTACGAAAACTGGTATATTGTACCACAAATATGAGAACAACTAAATCACATTTTAAGGAGGAGCGTAAGAATTACAAATGTAATTTAATATTGTGTACTACGTAAAGTTTTTTATCACTTGGACACTTATTCAGTGTGGGTAATAACCAAAACTTTTCCTCAAGTAAGGGTATTGTTACATTAAAATATATGACTTAAGTAGGAGTAAAAGTATATATCTGAATTACAAGTACAATTATATGAAAAAAGTGCTCAAGTAATAAAAATTACTAACTGTAAATAAGTACTATCCACCTCTGAAATATTTTGGTGACAATGGTGCTCTGATTTAAATTATAGAATTAAATCGTGTTAATTTTAACAGAAGACAAGAGATGACCATGTTTTATATTTTAATGCCAGCATCAATTTTGTGTGATTATTACATTTATTTTAAATCAAAAATAAAACTCATGAATCATTATGTTGTAAAATACAACAGGTCTCTCTAATTGTTTTATTTATTTATTTTTAATATTATAGCCTCGTGTATCATCTATCAGCATTGGCATACTTTGTCTTGGCACACTTGCGTCTATCCTAACAATTACAATCAAAACATCATCACCATGCAAATCAATTACACTTATTCCATTTACATTATTGCACTGAATGTATAAACCAAAATGCATAAAAGGGGACATTAAAACTTTACATTCAGATGAGCTTCGATCACTCAGAGATGGGACTATTGCTCGTAATTCTTTACCAATAGATTCAATTTGCAGGGTACTCGTGCTGGAAATATTCTGTCCAATTCTTTTCTATTTCATTGCTTGCAGTCACAGTTACTAGCGCATTTTGTAGTCATGTGATATGGCTGCTTCACAAAGTTGTCCTTTAAAATCCAGCTCCAGGGTAAACTCCAAGTCTCTCTGCAAGTAAAGAAGTTAAAATGGTTTAGCATAGATATATAATGTACAAATATATATTTTTGTTTAAATTGATTTGTGCACCTTACCACATTTTTTTCATTAGGTCTAACTGTGATACTGCCAAAGATCTCCTCTCCCTTTTTCACTGTCAGATAGTCCTCCAAGTAAAATACTGTCTGCTTCCAGTGAGTACTGGGGGCATCTGGAGCTAAAACAAGAGAATCTAATTAATTCACTGTCACAAGATATTGAAACCTACTGCTAAATGTGGACCTGGTCTAGGGTTTTCACCAGATATCCACGATCAGTGTTTGTTTTTTTCACACTTACAGCAGAATGGGTTCTTTGTCCCATCATAGACATAACTACTGTCACATTTAGTCACTATAGTTGAAGAAATAATAGTCATCTATTCTCTGAAACATGTATGTCTTGGCAGGAAGCTGGAGTGCCCATAAGAAACTATGGTTACATGTAAATGGTTCGTTGGATTATATTTATGTGGAAGGAAATGACTGTTATACCAGTAGAGAAACCCGTCTTCTTGTGACACTTGGTGAACTCAATGTTGAAATAAGTGACTAGGGCATGAACATAGTCATTACGCTGAATCTGTAGACAGAAGGCTGATGTGAAAGATAGGTCTTCCAGCTTCACAGTGTAAATGTCCACCTCCTGAAAAAAACATTAAATATGTGTGTATAAGTTTTCAATAGTAAAATAGAAACTATATATTTATAATTATTATATATTCTGCATGATCGGCCCACAGGTCAGATCATGGTGGGAGTGCAAAGCCTGCTCACACTACACAGGCTGTGTGGGTGTCCTCTGTGGACAGAAGCGAGCGAGGCTCTACATGTATGAGAGTGTGCATGTGACTAAAACCAGTGAACACATCTCTTTTTATTTAAATGTCAAGTTGATGTTTTTCACTATTATTGGAAAGTCGTTTCATATATATATATATATATATATATACATTAATATTTGACACTTTAACCTGTTTACCGCCTTCTGAGGCAGGTCCAGGCACGTTCTGTCAGCATGACTGATTGAGATTTAACACCTCTGTCCTTCCCAATGCAATGACACCAGACTGAATATAATACACAGCAAATTGGAAAGAGTGAAAAAGCTGTAAGACATAAACATCCATACTGCAGAAATTTGTTAATGTCTTGTAATCTATAGTACACTTACATAAACTCTTTAACAAATGTAAAATTAGAAAGTCAAGCAAAAAGAAACACTGACTATTGTTGTATGGTGAAATCTGAATAAATGTATTAATGTACAAAATACCTTCAAGCTACTGGTGAATCTACTTTAAAATCCCTTAGTCCATAAATATCAAAGTGAACTGTGGCTATGCATTGGGTTGACCCTGTCTATTAGTGCTACTAATGATATAGTTGACTGATCTCTAGTTCAGGAATAAGCAGTTCAATAACATTTATAAATTATCAACTTCCTACAGCACAAATTATGGTTTGGAGTTCAGTGCTGTTTTTGTAGTACCACATTTCACTACTCCACAGAGACCTCCATCCCCTTCACTTCACTTTCAATCAAGTAGGACAATTTGATGTCGTTCTCTATATGGGCAAAATATGAAGGCTGAGATGAAGTGACCGAGTATTTTGACGGTACACTGAAGCCCTGATATGAGGCAGACAGTGGACAGAGTGAAAGAGAATGGCCTATAGATAGAATGAGGTAAAGTGGCCAACAGAAAAGCTATCACCCCTTTGAAAACTCTTATCTACTGAGATGAAAGGCGAGCTATTGTTGTGTGGAAACTGAGCTGCAGACTATTACACGTCCCAAAACAGCTCTATTATCTAGCAGGAAATAGACAGCGCCAACAGGGAGTATACAGAGACACTGGGAAAAACCTGCTTTAAAAATTGTAGACTTCGGTGAAATAAAGACACACACTTAAAAAATTAAATTTGGAAACAATTATGGCCTATTCAAATTTCTTACTTACCTTGAGTAGACAGGCGTTAGTAACAATCTGTTTGGGATCAACCACATCCACCAATGGCTCTTTGATGGCCACATTGCGAATACAGCTCATGTCAAATCCATATACATTTTCCCACCCTGTATAAATGCCAACATAATATTGTGTAAGTTATTATATTTTTTGCTTAGCTTAAATCTTGCTAATATTTTCTTCTGTCTATTCCTTTAAAAGAAAAGAAAACAACAAATCTTTCTGAAAATAGACTCTAGCCACCTCCACCTCCTCTTCAGATGTGTCTGCCATCAGTTTTGTTAATTTAGGATGAAAATACAGAGGGCATGCTTTTCCTCCTACCATCCTTCTGTCCCTTCACTACACTTTGCACTCTCAGAATGCCAAAAAACCAAGACTATACCAAATAAGAGGAACAGCAACAGTTTGAGTAGACTGATTTAAAGCTCTGCGTAAAATGCGACCAAACAGAAAAAGCCACCTATGCACTAAACTCAGTAGGAGTTACTGACCCAGATTCTTGCATTTTACAAGTGGAAATGGCACGTCTAATATTGGCTCCTTGATCTGGATCACAAGGTTAAGTTTGCCACTCCAGCTGTGATAGCTATTTGAACACACCAACTCACCAGAGCATAGCATAAATAGAGGACAAGGTACATCTTTCTAGCAAGTGATTCATCAACACCAATATATTTTTAGTTGGAAAAGAGGAATTTTAATATCATGAAAGCAACATTTTAGCTATACAGGTCCTAGATAATTTACAGCTTTGAGTTAACAGTAGCGGTATGTTGGCAAAATGTGAATAGGGAACTTTGCCATGATTTACTTACAATGAATCTTGTAGTCTTTGTACTGCCTGTCTTCAATGGCAACCACGTATAGAGCTGCTCTGTCTGGGAACATTAGACCTCCAGGTTTCTGAATGACAGAGAGTTGAATGTTGAATTTAGAATTTAAGTTAACCACTTTGATGATTGTAAGTCAATAACACACAATATGTCAAAATCGCCCTCTAGCTCTGAGGAGCTTGCACATACCAGCCACTTGTCCCTGGCAAAGATGACAGTGTTAAGCATAGACTCATAGAAGAGGCAGTAGCCCATCCATTCTGAGATGATAATGTCCACTTTATCTACAGGCAGCTCCACCTCTTCCACCTTCCCCTTGAAGATAGTGATAACTGCAACACACCAATCACAGATCACATGGTTAAGTTTAGTTAACTTATCAAGAACAAAATTTGGTATGGTTTTTCAAGAAACGTGCCTCTACTCTTTCACATGTGATGTTCAAGGAGACTTTACAAAAGCACCCATAGAGGGTATTCAGATTGATGGCACAGATTACGATTATTTGACATCAAAGGTGAGCTGCCAGTTAACAGACTGAGGTGTGACTAATGTGGTTGAGTGTGACGGTAATGATGTGAATATGCAGATTTCTCTCACTATTTCTGATGCCATTGGAATCTAGCTTTACTTACCGTTGTGCAAGTGATTTGACTTTATAATCTTCTCTGAATATTCTGATATACTTGAACATTCAATCTGCAAAGAAGACAGATTATTTTTATTTTGATTGTTATTTTTAGTACATTCAAATTAGGTTAAATCTGAAACAGCTATACTAAAATAGATTTTTTTTGTGTTCCTGTATATTCATATCCTGTTCTTGGTCTTTCATTTTGGAGAGGAGTGCCGCATGATCCATACTAAGTGTGATACAGACAGTGAATCACACACACTGCTCATGTCGAGCTCATGAGTAAGACATGTCGCCCTTTTCCAAGGGGACCCATATGTCCCCTGTATGTGGGCAACATTAACCTTTGTAACACAGAATGAAGGAATCTAAAAGGATTTATGTGCATGTGAGGGAGTTTGTTTATTGATTTAAATTTATATACCAGTATATCTTACCCCATAGACGTGTTTAGCACCAGCATTAGCAGCAAACATAGACAGGATCCCAGTGCCACTGCCCACATCCAGGACAATCTTATCCTTAAACACGTGCTTGTTGTGGTACATGGCATTTCTGTATGTGAGTGTCCGCACTTCATCCTTCAGCATTTCCTGTGTACAGGGAAAATATGATAATACTGCTATGTTATGTTATAGTTATATTTTTCTAGAGCATTTGGAATCCATCTAATTGTCATCCTTTGAGACATTTCACGGATCACTACCTCCTTGTTTCCTTCCAATCTATTAATGAGGACACACCTCAAGCAGACAAAACCTGACCCAAATACTAATTATGGACACTAGTTTAAAAAGATCTGGCACCAACTATTTAGTAGATCAAGGTATTTGTATCATCACAACAGTCATGCATCAGTTATACCTAAAGCTACCATGTTTCTATTTGTTTGGTTATTAAATGTATAAAGAATTTACAGTTGACAGTGAGTACACAGCATATTAAGTATAATTAAAATTTCACTTTTAATTATACTTGTTGAAATAAAAAACAAGGTGCTTAATGCCATTCTGTGGTATGATGGAAATCGTACCTCATGGATGCCAAAGTGGGCATAGGAGTCAAAGTAGTAGTCCCGTGATGTCATATCCTCTGGACTGATGAACTTGGTGACTTTGCCTCTGCCGGCACAAGTGGTCAGAGCTGCCAGATGAGGAGTATGGGGCACACATGGTACGTGGTGGGCACTAGGCACTGGTTTAGGAAGAGAAGAGGGCTGGGCAGACTGGGAGAGCTGTGAAACAGGCTGTTGGCGCTAAAAAAGAAAATATTTTAAATATGATTAATACATGTATTATATAGTTTATCCAATAAAACCCACTGACAATTACTGTGACAGTTAACAATACTGATTATCAACCATACATTCTAGGAACGTGCACAATTCTGCATGAGTGCAGAGAAAAATATCTAGAAACTGACATCTAGAGCCTAGCGGTTTACACAGATATCATAATAAACACCTCTGACATATGATTCACGTAGCCTAACAAGGCTTTAACGGCAAGGCTGAGGGAAAGAGAGAATACAGATGACCCAAGTTGCATTTTCAGCACCAAGGACAGCGAAGATATCATAAACGCACGCACCGAAGATTATCTCACCTCAGCTCTGTGTCATATACACGAGCATCCCTGGTTTAATAAGCTTTATTAGCATATGTCCCCTATGCAACGTGCAGGACGACTAGAGGTACTTTCTGTAGCCTGCACAGAATCACTACTGCTCAATACAAACGACAAGAAACCGAGCAAAACCCACATGTGCACATTATGTTTAAATCCAGATGATCGTTTTATGCTTGGCTTTATTTCTTAAACTGCGGTTTTTAGGACCACTTACGGTCAGGACACCACAAGGTTCCTACCTCTGAGCTGTCCGCCTCCGCCATCTTCCGCCGTAGCAGCAAACAACGTGACGAATGCCGGAGTCCCATGAGAGCCGGCGAGATTTCGAAATAAACTCTTTCAAGTGTCTGTTTCGCTCCTAAATATAGTATATAAAAACACGCGCAGATCACAGTACAGTTCTGTATCCATAGACAAATATGTCAACCTTGATAAAATATAACTTAGTGTACAATAAAATGCGACAAAAAGTAGTCAGAAAAAAATCCAGTCGTCCATAATTGCAAAAGTGATGTCATTTATCCCGGTAGAGCTTCAAAGCAGTCTTTGAGCGCCAATACGGATGGGTTTTCTATTGTGATCCTAGAAGGAACCTACATCCATTAACAACCGAGCGCACACTGTGAATGTAGGTGTCCGCTCAGAGACCACGCTGCGCGCCTACCTGCTGCTCATCTCACACATAACATTATTCTGTCCAATACGCGCCCACGGCCAAATAAGGCGTCCAGCTGTGCGCTACAAACCATATACAACAAATTAGACTCATACAGATGAATAAGCAACGTTAAGAAGCAATGCAAATGTTTATAGGTATACTGTAGAAGGCGTTTAAATCTTCCAGTAGTACAAATTACGCACTCTTGCGTTGTACATAAATGTGGAAAAGAGTTAAACAGCCAACAAAATCAGTGTTTAAGTGTAAAGTGTGATATAGCTTTTGTTTACTACCAGAACTTGTCATAGCCACATTATAGTTGTAGCCTGTAGTTTTACTCTACACTACTTTATTTGTTGCTGTTTATATTAAGTATATTCTGTGATTCAAATTAAATAGTTAGATGAAAGTATAATGGTTATTTAGCGGCATATTCTTTGCATATTCTGTCCCTTTGTTCTTGTACTTGGCATTCCAATGCTGGATTTTTTTCATCAGTTCTCCTATTGTATAAAGATAAAAATAGTTGACAACATAATCAACATAACTTGGACTACACTCTAAATCTTGAGTACCAAAATATTTGATCTAGAACCAAATAAAAATCAGCAGGTTTCAGTCACTCTTATTATAGATGAGTTTGAGACTTGCTCAAGAGCATGGGCCCACGCAGCACCCCTCTGTATACATGCATTCACTCACACACCTCACACATGGGCTACACAAAAGCAGTGTGGGTGTAATAGCAGCAAATAGATCATCATTATTATGCAATGATTATTATTGACTGAACCTGTAAAACTGGCAAAATGGTTAGACAAATATATAATCAAATATATTCATTTATGTTTTCCAAATTGTTATTTATTGACAATGTGTTATTTGCAAGGTTGATAAAAAGCAACCCTTAATATAAGAATACCTCTTTCTCGTTTATCTCTATGGAACCTCCACAGATAAGCTTAGTAATAATACTGTCTTTACAATTTCCTATTCCTGAGTTCAATTTCACATTGTCATAACTCTCCCATGGAGATCCCAAGTTTATATATTTTTCCTCTTGTTTCATTTGAAAGGAAAGGAAGCATGGTCAAATAAGAAAATGATTCAACTGGTGGTGACACTGAATCTACCCCTCTTCAATTATAATTACCTCCGCCAAGGAGGTTATGTTTTCGCCTGAGTTTGTCTGTTTGTCTGTTTGTTTGTTTGTTTGTTTGTTTGTTAGTTAGCAAGATAACTCAAAAAGTTATGGACGGATCTTGATGAAATTTTCAGGAAATGTTCCGAATGGTAAATCCAACAGATGATTAAATTTTGGTGATGATCCAGAAGAAATCCTGGACTCTGGATCACTTTGAAAATTTCGTTAGCATTGCGTTAAATGGGGCTTGGCGGAGGTCTGCGCTGTCTGAGTGCTTTTCTAGTTATATTATACTATGCTCAAGAACAGAAACAAATATTACAGATTCTCTCTCTCTCTCTCTCTCTCTCTCTCTCTCTCTCTCTCTCTCTCTCTCTCTCTCTCTCTCTCTCTCTCTCTCTCTCTATATATATATATATATATATATATATATATATATATATATATCACTGTTTCTTTTTTCCAACACTGTCTGATACTACTGTTCATGGTGAAGAAATCTGTGGTAAAACAGATGATAGTATCTTACAGCAGGCTAAAACTCTTGTCTCTCTGTGGTGTGTTTTGTTCATGATGTGGGCTGCTCTCTGAGTGCATTAATATGAGTATATGCTTTGCCCTGGAGTCTCAGACAGAAAAGCTATTGCTGAACACGGGACACCTGTTGCTGCAGGGAGCTGTCGAGTTTTGATGCAGGCCAGGCAAAAGTACAAGTTGAAGACAATATCTCAGTGGTCCTTCTGGTGTCCATTAGATTATATTAGAAATATATATATATATATATATATATATATATATATATATATATATATATATATATATATATATATATATATATGTCTTCCTCACCTTCCACAGTGGTTGATCTTTCTCACCCTCATCCAGCTCAGGTCCTCTACCAGAGGCCTGGGAGCTTGAGAGTTCTGCACAGTATCTTTGCTGTTCCTAGTACTGCACTTTTCTGGACTGAGATGTCTGATGTTTTTCCGGTATCTACTGTAGCTGCTCCTCCAGTTTGGGGGTTACAGCCCCGAGTGCTCCGATCACCACAGGCACCACTGATGCCTTCACCTTCCAGGTCTTCTCCAGCTCTTCCTTGAGCCCCTGGTATTTCTCTAGTTTCTCGTGTTCCTTTTTCCTGATATTACCATCGCTTGGTATTGCAATGTCCACCATATATATTTATTTATATTTATTTATGTATGTATTTATTTATATATATAGACTTAGACAAACTTTATTGGTCCACAAGGGAAATTATTTGTTTTTTTTTTTTTTAGACTTAGACTTTGTAACTTTAGTCCTGTTTTAATATAGTGTCCGGGGTGGTAGGCCTATTTAGCCCAAAATAAATATTTTATGAAAGGGGTTGCATGAAAAGGTTGAGAACCCAAATTAAAACATCAACAAATAAGAGTAAGAGACTGGTTGTGATATCATCACCTTCATACATCGCTGTCCACACCGAAGCCTACAAAGACTCCACCTCCACCTATAACACAGCTCTCAAAATCGCCCGATCAAACTATTATTCCCACATCATCCATTACAACTCTTCTAACCCCTGCACCCTGTTATCCACCTTTGCTCAGCTCACCAAACCCATGGACAATATCACCTCCTCATTGACTACAGAGAAATGCAATAACTGCTTATCATTTTCCCACTCCAAAATCCAAACGATTCACTCCACACTTAACAACTCTCACTCCACTCATCCCTCCAGAATCTAGACTTTACCCAATCACAAACCACAGGCTGTCTTCCTTCTCCCCCTTAGCCTTTTCGGACACTACCAAACTCCTCTCCACCATGAAACTCACAACCTGCCATCTTGACCCTCTCCCGTCTCCTCTCCTGAAAGCCTGCATCCCCACTCTCACCCCACTCATAAGCAACATCATAAATACCTCCCTCAGCTCTGGCACTGTCCCTCTTGCACTCAAACTAGCCACAATTACACCTCTTCTGAAAAAAACAAGCCTGGACCCTGACAATTTGGACAACTTCAGACCCATCTCCAATCTTCCTCTCCTGTCCAAAATAATAGAATGTGCCATCATCACTCAACTCCAACAATACTTCCTCAACTTCCAGCTTTTTGAAACATTTCAATCTGGTTTCCATCCCCATCACAGCACAGAATCAGCTCTCCTCAAAGTCACCAGCGACCTCCTCCTCATAGCAGACTCTGGTTCCCTCTCCATTCTCCTCCTCCTTGACCTCAGTGCAGCATTTGACACCATTGACCCCTCTGCTCAGAACATTTCCCTCTTCATCGATGGCCACACAGTTACCCCCTCTCCCTCTGTACACAACCTTGGTATTATCATGGACCCTACCCTCTCATTCAGAGCCCACATCAGCCACATCACCAAAACATCTTTTTTCCATTTCCGCCACATCTCCCGTCTCCGCCCCTCCCTCTCTCAGCCCACTGCAGAAATCCTTATTCACGCCTTTATCCCCTCCAGACTCGACTATTGCAATAGCCTTCTGTATGGTCTCCCCTCCATCGCTCCATCACTCCATCGCCCGCCTCCTCACCCACACCCGCTCTAGAGACCACATCACTCCTGTCCTCAAGCAACTCCACTGGCTCCCCGTACAATACCACATTCAATACAAGGTCCTCTTCATCATCTACAGGTCCCTCCATAACCTGGCCCCTCCCTATCTCACCGACCTCCTCCGTCATCACTGTCCCACCTGCCGCCTCAGGTCAGCCAACACCAACCTCCCCACTCCCCTCATCAGGACAAAGCACCGGACCCTGGGGGACCGAGCATTTGCTGTTGCCGCCCCCAAAATTCATCAGGAACTCGGACTCACTGCAGCACTTCAAATCACAACTAAAAACTCACCTGTTCAAGCTGGCGTTCCCCCAATGATTCCCCTATTCCTATTTTGTTTGTAAAACGTTTTATTATTATTATTATTATTATTATTATTATTATTATTATTATTATTATTATTATTATCCCATTTAACGACACGCCCATCTGCCGCGCAGCTCAGTAACTTCCTGGTAAGTTAATTATTGCTGCCATCTTCACTTCCGCTTTCTGCAAATGTCACAGTGCAATGAGAAGCAATGTGTAATTCAAAAAGGCTTTTGTTTTGGGCTTTGGAATAAATGTAAAGTTATGTAGGCTACATAACGCGAGAAACTGTTGCCATCATGAAGCCCAGTCAATGCCCACCAGATTACCAATGTTTTGCTGTAGGCTTCTATAGGGCCATTTACTTCAAAACCTCAAAGTAGGCAAACAAGCTGAGTTTGTTGAATTCAGTGCTAATTCTGCAATGTACTGAAGTGCATTGTCAAAGTAATGTCTTTTGGTGACTTTGTGGGCGCTTTGTGGTTACATAGTAACCAAGACTGTGATAAGTCTGGCGCTGTGGTATTCACCGCACTGATTGCAACCGCATGACCTCTTGCAAGGCACGGAAGCAAAAGTTTTCATTTACTTTTAAGTTAACGCATAAAGTGAGAAAATATGAAATATTGTCACAAAAATAATGAAGTAGGCTTGGTCTATGATACAAATCAAACATCAAATCAAGTAGGTCATTCTGTGTAATAAGTTTAGAGTTTCAAATTTCCGAGTTTTCCTGAAAGCATCGTGCGCACCAACCTGCAGCTGGACCACAGCTAATCGGGATAGCTTGACTGGACACATCGACTTTGGTATGTTGTGTCTATTTGACGAATATAACCAATAACACTTTTTTTCTGTTTGAAAAGTCAGAAATTGTGAACAAGGTACAATTGCTGAAACTTTAGAGGCAGCTGCCGTGCAGATGGGGGTATGTTTCATCTGGATAGTTCGTTCAGTAGCCTATCAACACCTGTTCAAAACAGCTTGAGTTTTGCAGGCTATAGACGGCATTTTTCTATCGAATCATGTAGCGTAATCAAGTAGCTTAATGCGATGGACGACGTAGGCAAAATTTTAGCGGTAATGTAGCCCCTAGTTACAACACTGCTACTCCTGTAGTCTGTTACACTCCACTAACTAATAGGCTGATACGTTGCAGATATGCCATAATATGCATGTGAGGATTTTAGCTTTGTGGCAGATTGCATTTTGATCAGCATAGATTTGAGTTCATGCAGCTGCTCAACTAAATGATACAGGATCCCCCTGTAGCCTACAAATGTCTATGTTAAGGTTGTGTAAGATAATAATAACGTGCCTCGGCACATTTGCTATTTCAGAACTATATTGAATAAATCAACATGTCTGCGGTTTACAAAGATGACCAGGAGGACTGGCTCACTGTATGTCTCAAGTACTTGCTTTTTGTCTTCAACTTTCTCTTCTGGGTAAGTACTGAATACAGAATATTCTATTCTCTTACTTTGCAATATTACTTTATTTTTTCTTCTAAAGACACAAAATGGCAAGGGTTATTGAGAATCACTAAAAGGTAGAGCAAATTTACGAAAAGCCTGAGCTGTTAAGAGTTGGCACACTGTGAGTCATGGATTATTTAAGGCTTGTTCATGTGGAAAACAGTGTATCTTTCAAATTTTCTGCCATTGCTCTTCATGATGCAGCAGCTTTTGATTCTTACAAAATGTGCCCATAACAGCCTCACTTTTCAGGTTATGAATTTGACTCAATACAAAAGTTTTTATCTGATTTTCCAGATACACAAACACATTCCTTCTGGTTCTTGTTTTTAAGCACGAAGGATGGACTTTAAGGCATTTCTTATCTGCCCATCTGTGAAAGTGATGAAGGAAAACATTCGGACAACACCCAGGGATGTTGTCCAGATTTGTTTGAACAAAGTGCCCTGACTTGACCTCTACTTTTACTGCTTTTCCTCCTCCTTTGCCTGCCCCCTGAATGAATGTGCTTCATATTGTATTAAAACTGTGTAACTAAACGTGTCTTTCAGTTGGGGGGAGCTGCAGTTCTGGGTGTGGGAGTTTGGACTCTGATCGAGAAGAGTGACTACTTGAGTCTGCTGGCATCCAGTGCTTTTGCAGTGTCAGCTTATATCCTGATCCTGGCAGGCAGTCTGGTGGTGCTCACTGGCTTCTTGGGCTGTTGTGCTGTGATCCGCGAACAGAAGAGCTGCCTCTCTACAGTAAGAAAAAAGCAGAGGTTTTCTAATTAAATGGCTCTTAATTTATGTGTGAATAAATTATTTATTAGTACAAATCCATGTGAGAATGGCTGTTAAGTGTCTTTCTTTTATTTAAATTTTGCCATAAATGTTTCACTCTGACTCTAATGTTTGAAGAGACACAATATAGTTGCACTAGCAAAAGCCATGAACACCATTGCAGCAGAAATTGTAACCTATTGATCGAAGAAGGAACTAGAAGGCAGATGTTTTCCATATGTTTCACTCTCCCATCTCTCTTTCTTTCTCTCTCTTTCTCTCAACAACAAAACATGGATCTCATCAATATTTCTCTACTCTATGGTTCATCGCTGGATCCTGATAAATGGCCCTGACAGGCCCCTCACTGTCCTCATTATTTTACTGAGATAGAAGCCTGTGGGAGAGAGGCAGCCTGTGCTGCTGCAGGTCTATTTCTAGCTCTATCCGCCCCCTGTTGATGGATATAGTCATATGAAGCATAGGTGCTGCTGTAGTGAGAAGGTGGTTCAACACAGTTTTTGTTTGAATATCAAACATTACTGTGTTGTGTTTATAGTTAAGTGAATAGAGAAATAATGAGATGTCAACCATGGGTTTAACATGCAGAAGCAGTAAAGAATTCAGTGTAGGCAGCTTTTTCTCTCCTTTGATACATGAGAATGGTTGCACATAGCAAATATACCTGCTGTGACATCCATTTAAACATTGTATAAACATTAATTAAAACAATTCATTAAAAATAATCTAAAAATAACCTTATTACAAAAAATAGTGCTGTAATTTTGCATCTTTTATTCTTAACAGTATTTCTTCCTACTTCTGCTGATATTCCTAATTGAACTTGTGGCTGGCGTCTTGGCTTATGTCTACTACCAAAGGGTAAATATACTGGCAAATTGTGTATTTTGTGTTATTGTCAAATTGTGTATTTTGTTAATATTTATTTTAACCATGTAAAATTTTCACTTGTAAATTTTAGCTAAGTGAAGAGTTAAAACAGCATCTTAGTCATACTATGACTGAAAACTATGCTCAACCAGAAAAGGATGCCATCACATTAGCTGTGGACAGACTGCAGCAGGACGTAAGGGCCAATTGTGGCACATATTTTCAGATAATTTAGTTAAATGTGCATGCTTTGCTGTAATTGCCCACTGTTTTGTGTTGTAACAAACATTTTATACATTTTTGTTTTAAAATATTGCAGTTCAAATGTTGTGGAAGTAACAACTCTCGTGACTGGACTCTAAGTGCCTACATACTGTCAAAAGAGTCAGAAGGTAGAGTGGTGCCTGACAGCTGCTGTAAGACTATGACTCCTTTCTGCGGAAAAAGAGATCACCCGTCCAATATCTACAAAGTTGAGGTGCATAGTAGACATCCCTCTTATTACTGTTACTATATGACTTAAGTAATAAGTGTAGAGTAACTGACTCATGAACTTTGATCCCACTGCAGGGAGGGTGTATAACGAAGCTGGAGAAGTTTCTTGCAGATCATTTGTTGGTCATCGGAGCTGTGGGGATTGGAGTGGCTTGTCTGCAGGTAGGTAATAGTAAGAACATACATGAGTTAGAAGTGGTAGATGTATAAAATTTATATCGTAGTTATTTTTTTAATAAATGCAAAATTTGAATATTGAACATATTGTCAATAATTTTTAATAAGGTTTCAAAAAAGCAGTTTAGTAATATTATTCATTTAAAAAAATACATTCTTGTCTATATCATTATATGGTTAAAAATAAAAAAATACACTTACACTTTCCAGTTTGTGTTATATACAGTACATATACACACTTCTTGCCTGTGATTCTATGTGTGTTAACAATAGACTTGTTCTGTCATTGTTTAATAGTTGTGTTGTCTCATATTTCAAACTAACTCTATGGTGCATTGCCTTGTGTGTCCTTACATGGGTGTGTGTGCTGTTGCTGTAGTTGGCAGGGGCACTGTTGACAGCCTGTTTTATCTATCTGCTCTATAAAGAAGAAGAGGAAGACTTCAATACATTGTGATTAGCTCCTGTGTGGTTTAATCAGCTCAGCTAACAAGATCTGAGGGTATATGGAGCTAAAATTATTAGCATGTATGCATATTGATTGTTATTGTGCACCTGACAGCTTTGGCTCTGCACCAATTGTCAGTGCATGTTTTCAGATGTGTCTAAGCTTGGAATGGCTTCATTAATTCACCTATTGCATCCTTAATAGTCCAGATTAATAGTAATAATAGTTTTTATACTTTTATACCATCTAAGATATAGATAGTATAAAATTACCAATTGCATGTGCATTGTGTGTTTTTGACTAAACCTACACATATTTCTTGTTGGTATATGATCAAAATAGTCTATTTTTAGTCTTACAGTTATTTATAATATTGTAACACAATACTTTTATTCCTACTCAGAATAGCCATAAACAGCTCCCACTAAGGAATACATCGGAATACATCTTGGGTGGTGTGGGAGGGAGCAAAGAGGTCTGAAGGTTGCCTCAGGAAAAACAGTGATGAGTCAATACTCAGCTCGGGCTCACTCAATCACCTGTTTTCAGAGGGCTTTTATGGACTAAAGATTGAATCTGGGCTCTTGCCTGTTTATCCATCAGCAATGGCAGGCCCAGTGACTTGGTTCAATATCTGCAGTTTATTCTTAGACTGACCTTTTACTTGTAAAGGCCTCGATAAATCATATATTTGTTTGTTTTTCACATATTACACTTATTTACACGTGTTTACATATTATTTGTTAAAAATATTCAACTTTCAGCTTATACTCCACCCCTTGCACACTTGGCTGAGCTGTTAAAGTGCTTTTTAAGCTTACAGATGCTTGCCATAAACAGGCACTACACCAGTTGTGAAACTCCATTGCTTAGCTTTGCTTTGTGCAGTCAGGCGGATGTGGTGGTGACCCTGTAGCTCTCTTTGACTTACTACTTACTGTTTTCAGATTTGTGGGATGGTGCTGACCTGCTGCCTGTACAAAAGGATCAAGATGGACCCTTACTGACATTAAGGACAATTGATTCAAACGAAGCACTAACACACTGATAAATTAACTTTAAAATCTGAAATACTTACCATAGACATTTTGCACATATTTTATGTCCCAAGGGGCTAAATGTTGCCTATGTTTTGCATGGTTTAAAGCAGAAAGATGAATGGCCTTAAAATGTTGGCATTTATTCTATTAGTTCAAATAAGAGACTAATTGAATTAAATAAATATATTCTGTACATTACCAGGTGTGCCTGTATTGCAATATTACAGTTCACAGTTAAATTAAATAACTTGTATAAGTTTAATTAGTATCTCAGTAAATGATATATTTCATATTGCCAGTTCAGTTCAATTATTTTATTGCTTTGGCACATTTGTTTTGACAACTTGAGATGCGGTCAATATCCGTATTTTAAATGTTTATTGTATTATTTGCTATAAGTAAGCTACTGATATATTTAACAAATTATCCTTTATCTGTGGTAAACCTGGAATACACATATCCAATGATTTTAGTTTAACGCTGTAAAGGTAGTGCACACCATATAGCCACTAGAGGGAGACAGAGAATTACTTATAAAAAACAAAGTATCTCCAAATGGAACCAAAAAAAACCCCAGATAGATAGCTACATAGATAGATAGATTATTGCATGTAGACAATATGGATTGGCTTTAATCCAATTTAATGGTACACAATTGGAGGGTGGAGTGTTTTGCCTGAAGCTTGATGATTTAAGAAGAATGTTTTCTGATCTTTTACATGTGCATTGGTACTTGATGCTGTGTTGTTCTGCTATACGTATATACTATTTCTAGCTTCTCTTGTTGCTTACATTGCTTCAAGAGCACTTTGGTGTTTCAAAGCCATTTATCATTGTCACTCGTAGAAGAAAAAGTGCCTTGGATGTTCAATTTTTTGGGCTCAGTGTGTATGTAGCATAACAACAGTCCCTTTGTCTTCATAGCTTTCATTTCCTGCAGATGTCTATGTAACCACTATATACATATAGAACAAATGCAGTGAACTTTGGGGTACATTAGCATGTGGTTTACTCGGCTGACCAGGAGAGACCCCTCTGAGAGAATGAAGAACAGCTGGGCATCTCTTCCATGTGTATAGGAGGGCTTTGTGTAGACATATTTACTGTCCATATATGAACGAAACATTTTGACCTTTCACACTAGTACTCCAATAGTACTATTTTGCTGCTCAATAGTATGGGGCCTTTGACAGTGTGGGGGGATAAGCTTTAGTGTACAGTGAATAATGGTTGAAGTCTGGTTAGTAACATCTTTCATCGGGTCTGTATTAGTTTGACAGTACAATAGCAGACTCACCTGAAGCCCTGTGGCGATAGTGCATATTTTATTGAAGGGATGAAGAAAGAAAATATTTAAAACCACCACATTCAGCCTCAGATGTGCTTAAAAGCAAACAGTGTGAAAAAGCTTTGGTTCAACCAGGTGCAGTGCAGATGTATCACACAATAGCAGCACAAAGCACCTTTTCAGCATCTTTGTAAGTTGTTCAACAACCCTGCCCACATCACTATAACTTTTAATGCAGTGCACTTCATTACACTCTTACATTGTATTATGATGTTACTTTATAGTTTATGTATTTTCAGACATAAAGTTGTTTTAATATATGTGTAAAAATTGTCTGTGATTCCACTCTCTTTAAAGTGTAGCATTAGGCCTCACACAATAACAAATTTTGAGGTACAATAAATTGAAGAAAACATAGGGGATAAACTGTTCAAAAACAGTGTCCGTCTGTTCAAAGTCTAGTTTAGACTCACAGTGGAGTAGGATGATAAACAATAATTTAACACAATAACCCTAAAGCAGGATTATCCTAAATGTACAATACGGTTAAAAAACACAAACTGCAATAAATAGCAGAATGAAGCAATGTAGTAGTCAGTTTGTATCTATAATTGACTCTTAGAAGTTATTTATTCATTCCTCTACACCTCAAATCATATTCCCCACTAGTATGAAGAAAAAGTACACACGATAAATATTGAACCCCAAAATTATTGTTCCACATATTTGACTGAGAAGTTCATATAGTAATTATAGAGACAGGCTTATGTACCACATGCCAGGTCATTTCCCACATTAAGGACATATACTAGGGCTTACCTCACATTTTTGTGGTAGTGTTATTTTGTTATTTGTGCTACTGCTAGTACTGATTAGAGATGCCATAGGTACAAATATAACACTTCTGTCCCCAATTCACTAATGTAATATGCACAGAATTATCATCACAAAATAACTAGAAAAGTGCATTGCTTTAATTGATTTTTAAAAGAAATAACCCTCAAGCTTTCAGCCTAGTGTATATGTCCTGTACATGTGGGCGGGTGAGTGTAAATGGAAGTGTCTATAGAATTCTTAGTGAAAATATGTCTGCTCTGTAATGATGATGAGATTGAAATTAGTGTATTGATAGATCTTTAACATATGGTGTGATGGTGGGAACCAGAACCCCAATGTGATTTATTGTACCCGAAACAAAGGTATTGGAGGCAAAACGGCTGTATAAAGGTAATGATGTACGGTTATGTACTGATGGTTTCTGCGTACACTGGTGTATGAATGTGTGTGTGAATGGGTAAGTGACTCCTTGATGTAAAGAGCTTTGAGTGCCTTGAAGTTGAAAAATCGCTACATAAAAATGTAAGCATTTACCAAGACCATTTACTGACCAGGATCATAGTGCATATTTTATCACCTATACAACAAAGCTCTGTCTGTTACTTTACCTGTATTTGTTTAATTGTCACTGAAAGATGTATTATATTTTGTGGGTCATTACATTTGCTTACAGTGTGGTCAGAGTTGAGTGTTTCTCAGAGTGAGTGTTTCTCAGAGTGGGGGGTGTGTTTACTTTTTGGTGATGTATGTTGTGTTGCTTAAATGTGGTGAAGGTTGCCAAGACGAGGGAATGTGTGGCTTTGAGAATGTGAGGAGTGCATGGGTCTTTTGGGTCTTTGTTACCAATAGACATTCATGGATTGTGTCATTAAACTGTAATTTATATAGACCAGGCCAGTTGGGGTTGTGTTTAAAGGACTCTTTAATCTTTTACAAGCTCAGAATTGTTTGCTTTGTTTCTAAAATCTTGATTAAACAGCCATATTTATTATTGCTGAAATATTTATTTTGAAACCAGACTTGAGTGAAATGTTAAATCTATTTAGGGGATCTCTGTCTTTGTTCTGCAGTTGCTCACACAGAATCATATTTTGTATGTCAGGCTAAGTTGAAGATGTAAAAATGACTAAAATCATTAGTTGTTATGCATTTATCTTGGATTACTCAAGGTCTTAAGAACATCAATTTAACTGGCAAAGACTGTTTTTTTTTTTTTTTTGTTTATTTATTGTTTATATCTTTCAAAGATTTCTATTTTCTCATTGCATAACACTACCACCACAGGAAGCATGCAAGGCTACAACTATTGTCCAAAGTCTAGATTATTCTGTCAAATTGGGTGTGTTTTGCTCTAAAAGATAAGTAGAAAGGGAAAAGGACAATCTATTTGCCGTGACTCTTTCTGTATTAGGTGGGTGTGGGGGAAGAAATAAATTGCTCTAAAGGAAGTTTTGTGTCTCCCTCTTGTATTGATGACATGGGGAGGAGCACAGGACTGACCTTGGCATGTTTATTATATTGACTTCATGTAGACAAAGAGAATTGGACTGTAAAAAATTTGTATTCAGTAAATAAGCCCCTGTTTGTCCTTTAGGAAATGGCCACTAAAACATATGAGACTCAAAATGCTTTATGTCCTTGAGTTAATACAAACAGTAAAGGCACACACACACACACACACACACACACACACACACACACACACATACACACGCATTACAAGGCAATAAAATAATGTTTCATCAATCAGTCCTAAAACACTTAATGGTCAATGCAGGCTTCTTGCTCATTAGTTTGACGACTACTTTATAGAATGTGCTCATGTTATATCCAGGAGGATACCCAAAAAAACTATAGTTCTCAACGTTTTTCTTCACTTTTAGTGTGTAACTGAGTTACACTGAGTTATAAATCACAGTATTGGCATTTTCATTGGAATTTGGACACTAATTTTTCAAGTCTGGTGTTTCTCCTCTGGTTTAATATTTGTAACAGATGAATACGTTTTAGATATAAACACACCACCAATAATTAATTTTGTTTTCTACAATAAGTGCAAAATATTCTATTAATTTCCTACTCCCCCACTGATTATTCTGCTAAATATTATTGTCATTGATCAAATTATGTTGGGGAAGTAAAACAAATTTGGGGAAGTAAAATAAAGCAGTCATTTATTGGTTGCATTTTAAATATTTAGGATGTGTGGCTTGTTGTTCAGACACTTGAAACAAGTTGTGAAGATGTTTCTGATATTTGAAAAATGCTTTGACCACAGTTCAAGGCCAGCCATATGCTTTGAGAAACTTTGGATGACTTTTTAAATACCATAAGACACCTCTTTTCCTTCTCCAGATCTGAGTTCACACTGTCTGCAAGACACATGCCTCACATTACTCCTGGCGTCTTCCTTGTATACATGCATGTGGGTGCCCTTTCCCATTCATTTGTTTTAGAAGAGTTTGTTTGGAAGAGATATGTGCCTCATAAGAATCTAATTGGTTGAGTTTTAACAGTTACTGGATACCATTTATTCTTTAAACCACCAGCAGTAATATGCTTACTTATAAAATCGATGTATTATCTACAACATTCAGAACTTTATTTTTCCATACTTTTGATGGGTTTTTGATGCCCCTGAGACTGAAACAATGCATTTTCTCCCCCCAAACTGTATTGAACACAACCAAATTCTTCATCAAAAAACATACATAATAAAATGCTTAAACACACTGTAATAACTGTTGTTTGCCCTTAGCACATATCTTCTCCAGTGGGAGGGCAGATGTCATTTGTTGCATCCACTGACCAACAGTAGGTCTATGGTTTTCCTAACTGAAACGATACATTTACTAAAAACTATAAAACCAACTCTTTGACCAACAGCACTTCGCAACTTCTATTTTTCTCCACCAGATGGCCTCGTTGATCTAAATGCTCATTTCACCAAACACATGCACAGTTTGTCTATCATTCCACCCTTCTGGTGTAAACCCTGGACTGTCTGTTTACGCCTGTAATGATGGAGCCTGAATCAGGGGAACAATTCCAATCATATCCAGCAATCCACAGTAATATACAAGTTGCAATTTTAACAAGGCCTTTTTTCCTAAGTGTAGCCACAATATTTATTATGCTCATTTGTGGTGCCCAGAGAATTCTATGTGGGGAAAATAAAATAGTCAAGTGGTTATGATGAATAAGTAATTACCCAGGCTACAAACACAGAAACAGATGCAGGGGGCAAGTTCAACATGGGCATTATAGCCATCACCATGGAGACCAGGATTTAAGCATGTGTGTTAGCAGTCTCATGTGTGATGTTTAACAAAAGCTGGCCAACGCGTGTGTCTATCTGTGTATAAGGAGCGACATGCCTCCTCCATTTGGTGAGAGAAATACGCCATGTCCATCCTTCTCTGGCCAAATGGTGTAGTGTGATCAGGGGAGGTGTTAAGGGAGGCACAGAAATATGAACATGCCTAGTACTTATGAATGGAAATGGCCCATAATTTGTCACCACATTTGCAATTATATTTGTTGTTTCTGTAGATGTGCTTGAAATAGGGGCAGAATGATATTGTTGTTAGTGTTGTGTTTCTTCATTTTGAGGATTTAGTCCACTTTTAATGTTAGTGCATCCAGCCACAGAGACTCAAAATCACAAACCAGTCTTTGTACTCATTGTGCTTGTTCCATTACTGCTTAAAACATGCTGACCAAAGTGGTTAGATAAATTATATTCTTCTCATATGGCCCAATTTTTTACCACTATTTTACATTTGTTTTTAAGCTTAGTGTTTGTGAAAAAAAAATGTGTTTTTGTTATTGATTTTAATTTGGTACAACCACAGAAAACCCTTGAGACTGACAGTGTCACCGATTTGTGCCAGTGTTCATTACGCAATCCTAAGCTTTGATAATTCCTCCAGCGCACCATTTAATTAGAAACACATGGCCCTGAGATCGCAGAGGAGCACAGTGCTTCTAATGTCTATACAGCTTGCACTATGAGTAATTGTTTCTCCCTGGCTTGTGCCGAGCCATTTTTTAACCTGCTGACAGCCAGTAAGCAGAAGGGGGAAGGAGTGGAAGATAAAGAGGAAAAGTGTGCGATAAGAATTAGAGAATACAAGAGGTTTTAAAGGTTGGATTTGGATTTAGATTGAGGCCACAGCGGTGATACACATAGCAAAAGCAGCAGGTGAAAAAGGCACGCTAGAGCCTAATTTTTCTTGCCTCTTTGTGTTTGTTCCTCTCGGCAGCAGTTGTTAGGAGTGAGGTAGGTCCCAGGTGAGCCGCAGACCAGTGCAGGCTGACATCATGACAGCACACTTCATCAAAGACGGTACGAGCATTTGGGATTGTGGCCCAGGCTAAAAAAGAACAGAACTCTGCATACAGCTTGTACCGGACTTTACTGCTTTGTTCACAAAAGTTTTATGATCTGAATTGGCACTTTTGAAACCTGTGTGAATCAAATAAAAGAGCTCTAATCATAAATCCAAAAACCCAGTAACTAATACCTTACCCCTGCTAATACACTAACATTTAGCTTAAATACAAATACTTTTGTGCAAGTAAACAAATATTCTGTTTAAAAACACCATTACAGTGCATTGGTTTTAAATTAGATTCCTTTCACATGTGCCTCTACTTTCTACGTTTTGTGAGCACATTTTGGATATCTGTTTGTTAACCACCTGATTTCTTTAACTAAACTTGACCTACTATCAAGAGCACTTTAATAATAAAAATAAATATATATATCCTCAACTATTATTTAACCTATTATTTAACCAGGAAAAGATCAGCTATGAGTGTAACCTCTTTAAGAAAGCTGACATGTCCCTTGAATGGAGAAACCATATTTGAGCGCATTCCCACACATTATGTAGCGACCATGTTTGTACTCCCAGCTCACATGAGTCACCCGCTCCTCTGTCAGACCTCACTGTTGGCACCTCATCCTCGTGGGCTGGTGATGTCACTGGGCCCCTCATTGTCATCAATAGCTTTACATTCAGCGGGTGTCACATGACTCCTGTTGTGTTCGTGGCATTCTGATGGACAGCTGAGTATAATTCCATGGCACAGATGGTTGGTGAGAGGAGAGGTGGAGGAAGACAGGGTGACTTGGATGCCAGGCGTAGAGGGTGGCAACGACATGTCGTATCGAGTCATGCCACATGCATGAAGGCTACATTCGGACATTTGATTTCACTTAGGTTTCTATTGTCTATTCTCTATTGTTTCCTCTCTAAGTCTTTAATGAATTTCTTTGTAGCCAGAGCCCATTTGCTCATTATTGCTTGTTCTTTGTTTTTGCTAATCTCTTGCTTCCTGGTATCTTCTCTGCATCTCTGCCCACTGGCTCGTGTGTGTGTGTGTGTGTGTGGTAGTTTATCTGAGCCACTCATCAGTACTTTTCATTTAGCCTTTTCCTACACTTGTCTCACTCATTTCTAATTGAAACACTGTTTAATCCTCGTCTTTGTCTGCTTTTGTCTGTCTGGCTTTCCTCTCCCTCTTCTCTCTCCCTCTCCTCTTTTCTCTCGCTCTCTCACGCTCTCTCTCCATCCTCCTCTCTCTCTCTCACGCTCTCTCTCCATCCTCTCTCCATCCTCCATCTATTCTTCTTTGTTAAGGATTGTGTTGTGTATTCTGTGTACCCTGACAGCCATCTTCTTTTTATTGTTAGTGATGGCATGCTCAACTCTTCTCCATATAACAGTTGATACTTTCCCACTGGAGACCCCCCTGCACTGCCCTCCTTTGCAACTGAAAAATACGGACATCAGCCTTCCTTTCCCTCTCTCTTCTCTGCTTTTGTCTGTCTGTCTTCTCTCTCTCTTTCTCTCTACCTCTCCCCTCTCTCTTTTTTTCCTCTTTCCCCTTTCTCCTTTCTCTCTCTCCCTTCTCTCTCTTCATCCATACTTCTCGGTTTCCTCCAGCCCTGCCAAGCTTCTACTAATTCAGCAGGGGAGCAGTTGAACAAGCCTGGTTTGTTTTGGAGCGCCACTGGACCCCAGCTTCACAGCGATGAATGCTTACACACACTGTAATGACATTTATGAAACATGGACTAAAGCAAAGAAAGAGAAAGGAAATCGGACAGTCTTATATGATCAGTTGTGGTTCACACTTTTGTTGATTAAATTAGCTTATTACTATTTTTGTTCATCTTCTTCCATATTCACATTAGAGGTTCTGGATGAATGGACCATATTCCTGCAGTAGCCACATGCTGTGTTCCTTTCAGGCTAAACACGTAATCCATGTGAGCGGTATTTTCATTGGTGAATTTTGTTGTGTGAAAACAGAATATTGAATCACATTTGTCCAGACTTGGGAGCGATGCAGTGACTACACTACCCATGCTGCTAATTTCTTCAAGGAATAAGCATAGACTGTATATATAAATGAACATATCTAACCTGTTAGCTGCTGCGTTCCAAATAGGAAATGTTCATGGAGGCGCTTCTGGATCCCTCCACTCTGTTTCCAATTGATTTTACATTGAGAAATTACCATCCCTCTTTCTGTAACTACTGTAGTGAGGCTTGTCATTTAGGTCTTAAAATGTCCATATTAACATGCTCTACATGATCCTGTTGTTTTTATTTTGCAATTTTGTCCCTAGATAAATTCCTGTTTCTAATATGCTATAGCTATGAGTGATGTCACACTTATACAATCTATGGAAATAAGCAACAATATGAAAAAAAAAAAAAAAATGCTTTTTACGCTTTTTTACCTCTGGAAATTTAGAGTCAGAGCTCTTTGACAGTATGTTGTTGAGTAGTAAACAAAGACAACTCTCAGATCTCAGCACTTCTTTATTGTGTACCATTATGAACCCATAAAAATATCAGCCAGTGATTATTTTGATTGATGATTATATACATTGAGCCAAGAGTAACATAACCTGATCTAATTATTTGTCCCTCATGCAATTACTTGAAACTATGGACATATGCAAATACTTTTAAACCCAGTCACCACTTTCTACACTCTTGAATGCACCCCTGAACACTGCCTTTGTATCTGAGTGATGAACTTGCTTAATGTATCGTAGCATTTCTCTACACTTCACTTCTTCACTTCGCAACACCAAAAGTTATCTATGTAGATCCAAATGAGAATAGATCCCATAGTGAATTAGAACATGCACTTGGTCAGTCCACTGGTCGAGCTCCATCACTCTTCACAGTCCAGTGATAAATGGGGCCCAGACAGTGTATCCAAGCTGCTATCCATTCTCATTACTGACACTGCTGTCCACTGCACGCTCTTGGCTGTGAGCTGGAGGGAGGCTGCAGGACTGTCTACATCAGAGACAGAGACTTTGTCAGAAACAAAGTCAGAGAGGATTTGTTACAATGCTGGAGGCAGTGTTGACTTTGCTATGTACTTTGAGTTTTACAATGTTGATTTAGGAAAGTACATGAAGTGCAAGGTTTTCTGTAGAACCAGTTATCCCAATTTGCAAAAGGGCATTTATCTGAAGTAGCTATATCTACCGCTGCCATTGTCATGTTCTTAAGTACCTCAATAATGTGTTTACATTCTAGTAATTGCACTGATGCTGTTTGCCCAAGCACACTACTATTACAATGAATCCTTAAATCTTGAATATAGCTGTCTTTAGCAGTCCCTTTCTTTCATGGTCACTACCACAAATGTAGTATTCATCGCAACTGAATCAAAATTGCAGTTTGTATGGACCCAATTAGCCATCCATTTTCTTCTGCTTTATCTGGGACTGGATCCGTCACAAACAGCAAAATATCCTGAAATGTAGTTCTTGAATTAGTTTGTCAGTTCATATTTAATTTCTTTTTGTTTTTAATTCTATTGGGCATGTTTACAATGTGAACTTGGAATAGACTCCTATTGTTAGAAATTTTACCCAAATTGTTCAGCCCTACCACAAATCATCTGTCTGTTTTTGTGCTTCAGTTTGCATATTGACACCATAATTCCAGGTTTCAAACTGGCACAAAGAGAGACTCCACTGCTTTTGGATTTATTTATAACTGTAAATACTTCTTTGCTTATTTGTCTTGTTTGAAAATCTTTTTTGTAATTGAGTTTCCTAAAATTCCCATTTGACTATCCACAAACAGCTCCTTTGTGCATTGGGAGCTTGAGGAGGGAAAAGGATCAGGGTAATTAGACTAAATGATTTTTCTACAAACACAAGCGAGCGGCTATTTAGGCTACTAATTGAAAGGAGACTAGAGCTCTGCTAATTGGGTACAAGTTGGTTCTTGTTTTACTAGTGTCTTTTGTTATAAAATGCAGCTTTGTCTAAATAGTAAGAGACATTTGATTTTAGTATTTAAGCACACTGATGGCATACTAGGTGTGTGCACATATATCGAAATAACAATACGTTGTGATAGTAAATTTGGTGATACACTATCATTAGTATTTTTTGGTATCTTTTAGCTATTTTTTTGTGATCGTATTACAGTGCTTATTTAGTGCAAGCAAACTTTTGTTTATGCAATACACATATTCACTGTTTTGATTATTAAAATAGATGTATTTCATATTAACTTTGCACAAGTAGTGGTTTAACAAAGACATATTATTGCTAAAATATATTTGATTCTTAAAAAACAGCAATGTAACACAGAGTATAATATGACATATATTGAATATCTCATGTATCACCATATTGTGATAATATCACGAGCCATGTATCAAGTATTTTATTGAATTGTAAGGGACCTTGTGATTCCCAGCCCTATGGCATACACTGGTCTATGGGTTTATGGGAATTGTCATAAGTTTAATCATAGATGCAAAAAAGGGAGTTAAAATCTGCTCTGAGGTAACACAATAATACATAAATAAATAAAAAAGCAGTAGCTTGGTTACAAAAATGGCTCATGGTCAGCAGAGTGAGTAGTTGAATGGTCATCTTAGAATACTGATTCAACCCCAGTGAAACTAATATGGAAATTATGGCCACATCATTGTAGTGCTATGTAAATAAATAAATAAATAAATAAATAAACATACAAATAAACATACACATGCTACTATGTTTATTACTTTACTATTCCTTTTGTGACTCCTTTCTGATGTAAGTGTTTTATGCTCAATGCAGTACATAGTTATAGACTGGGTTCTTACAGTAGAACGCTGCCCAGGAAAGCCATTCTATACAAATATATGTCGTGACCTCGGCAGTATCAGTGGTGTACGGTGATTCATATCTCCATATTGCACCTGTGAAAAGCCACAATTTCATTACTCACCCTGGAGAAAAAGGAAGTAATGAAATCTTGCATCTGTCTAGCCTTTACAAAACAAAGGCAACTTAGAGCTCACAGACACATCGTATCATATTGTGTTGCTGTGTAAACATTTCAAACACTACTTTTTTATATTAATCTTGAGTGAATTGTTATGAAAACAGACCACAGAGGCTGCAGTGAAAGATGATATTGATTTTGATGGGTGTTGCTAGAAATGAGTGCAATTTTACAAGAGCTGTGGGTAGCATTAGAGATGTCAGATTTCAGTCAGTGTTAGTTTGGGAAGTGCTGTGTTCATTTAATTTTTCACTCCTCACAGTGTTGTTTTGTGGACAGGCAGGTTAGTGATGAGAGAGCTGGTGAAGCAGGCCTCCATCAGGACTGCCGGCTGTGACAGTAATGTGGATTGTAACTGCTAATGGGACCAGGGGGACCTGGTGTTGTGTGGGACATAAGTCTTGAAGTCCTCCATACTCACTCAACACACAGCAGATGTCCCATTGTGGTACAACATGTAAATACTGTTGGCTGGTGTGATTTCAGCTCCTATGGATGAATGCTGTTGTTGTGTCCTTGGGCAAAACACACTGCAGTGTCTGCATACACTGGTGTGTGAATGTGTCTGTGAATGGGTGAATGGTTCCTTGAAGTAAAACGCTTTTATTGCGGAAAAGTGCTATATAAGAATGTGACCGTTTACAAATGACCATGTTATGGATATAGTCAAAATGTTGGTTGTTTTATGCACATAGTATTCTCAGTACCATCCTTAATTACATCAAAGTTTGACTCTAAGTTTAAAATACAGAGGCGGGTAGTAACTTTTTAAAGAAATTGTACTATTCTAGCAGAATAATTACTCCTACTTAAGTAATATTTTATTGAAGTACCAGTACTCTTACCTGAGTAAAAGTTTTGGTTACTCTTCCCATTGTGACTAAGTCCATAAGTGACAAAAGCTTTATGTTGACAATATGAAATGATTTGAACATTTGTATTTCTTGCACCGCTACATTGTACGTTACTCTTACTTGAGTACAGTTTTTGTCTACTCTGTCCAATATACAGTATCGTTGGTTAACATATGATGAGTAAATTTGACCATTTAAATGTTGTAAATATAAAAATAACTTGATAAACATGGATTCTTAGGCAGGCTTGCCTTTCCATAGATCTGACCTGTAACCATGGTGGTAGATATATGTTTAAGGCCGTGCTGTGGAACATTCCAGGTAAAGTAATAAATACACTTTTAAGAGCACTTTTAATTTTTATTCCCATCTTTGACATGCATTTATTAAAATGACAATGCAAAAATATATCCATAAATATGCAGGATTGTAGCCAAAGCAAATTTTCATAATGGTTTAGTTTACATTACATTTGCAAATTAATGAATGTGACATAATAAGAAAACAACAGCACACAGTCACACTGATAAGAGTGTGGACAATGTGCAGCATATATTTTTCAGCACATAACCTTCCTGCAATGTTGCACAGAAGGACAATGCCTGTCTAGTCCAGTCCCATGGGTCTCCCTTACCTATAAAACAATTCACCTTCACAAAGATGCACTAACTTCTATGGAGAGAGATGTCACCTTATTGGCTCTCTTTTAGTCTGCCCCTCTGGCCAGCTGCTGGATGGACACAGCGGTGACTTGTGGAGCGCATTGATTCCTCTCTCAGTTGGTACATCCTCAAGGGAGAAAAAATGTCAGAGGAATGATATGCTTAGGGCAGCACAGTTCCCCCTGTATCAGAAATGCTGAGGTAGACACAAGATGCGCTGATCTGTGTAAGATTGGCTCTTAAAGTGATGGACACAAGACTGTAACCTACTGGCAAATGCTCAAATGTGTGAACAGAGTTTAATCCTCAAGCAGACCAGCACTATATAACAGACTATAGGGACTTAATGGCAGCACACTATCAGAGCACTATTTAGGTATTGGCTTTTTTATTATATGTACTTTATGCAGAAGGATTCAGCATTGCATATTATAGTACTAGTATGTCGAAACGATACACAGTACTCAATAAATCATTTAAAAGTGGCTATGTTTTTACTCTTGCAAAGACAAAATGAAATGGAGAGACTGTCTTTTGTTGCCAAATAATTAAGTTAGTATCTAGTTTTTCCTACTGATTAGTATTGAATTGCTCTTATTTCTTTCTGAAGAGCATCTGTAACATTTGGAGTCTCACCAGTTCACACCAGCACTGTTTGTTAAAGGCCTTCCAATCACAGGGCAATAACTTCTCTCCCTTTCTACTGGATGAAGAGGGCTTCTTGTGGTCGCTTCTTTACCCTGCAGCCTGTAATCTCCTCGAGAATGGTGTAATTAGGGCTACTGTGGGGCAATTACCAGAACTCGAGTTGTTTAATTATGGGACTCTCTAAAACTATCTGATGTTAGTGACAGCAGAGGCGCCTCCAACTGACACGTCTGTCCTGACAGGAGCAGCTTGCATGTGAGACTGAAATAACATATAAAAGCATTTAAGGTTCTGGAGTAGTAAAACCAAGGCACAAATTACAATAAAGCAAGTTGCCTTCATCTTCCCTTGAATGAGTTACCAAACAGGTTTATTAAACAAGAATCACTTTATGTAAATTGATTATTAACATCATTAACACTTATACACAAGTCACACTGCATCATTAAACCTTCTAGTTAACATTTATTTACATAACATGAATCCTAAAATATTAAATTAAACACAAAATTATTCTAGTGAGCTGTAGGTTACGCTATAATGCTGTTACATCATCAAAAACATACCTGGAGTTGCGTTTTGTTTCATTCACACACGTTTTTTTATTATTAGTCTGTGTTTCAAGTTAGCAGCTAGCTTTTACCTTTTGTTCAGTAGAGATTAGCTGAAATTCTCTAAATAATTCTAGTGAAGATGTTAAACATGTGTGAATGAAACAAAACACAACTCCAAGTATGTTTGTGATAAGGAAACAACATTATAACATAGATCAGAAAATACTGTAATATGGGCCCTTTAATATATAGACTATAAAAAACATTTTGGTTTTATTTAGTTTAATGTTTGTTAATTAGTATATCATCAATCACATGTCTTCCCAATTATGGTAAACTAAATGTTACACAGTGATTCTATGGAAGGATAAGGAACATCTGCTTCCTCTTGTCTTGTAGACCAAGATTTTGATTCTTATCCTGATTTTCAGATTTCTTGAAGGTGTTAAGGGCTGGGGTGCAATAATAGATTGTGTTTGGGATGATTCACAGCCTCACAGGTGTGCAGCAACAGTGGTTCCAGATGTGTAACAAATCCAACTGCAGACCATAACTTTCCACCAACTACAGGGGCTTGTATTGCCTTTAACTGTGAACTGCACTTGTTGAGCTTCCAACTGCTTTTGTAAAATTGTCCCTCTGCGCTAATATGATTGAGATGTCGATGTGCAAACTGTGAGAGTAGCAAAAAATAACATTTCTTGAGCATTATTTTATGCTTTTAGTTGTAAAATACAACTCGGCTCACAGAATGGATAGCTATTTTCAGTGCAGCAGGTTCCAGCCAGTAAAAACACAATAATGGCATGAAAGTTAGCTCCTCTCTTTTATCTTCTTCAACACACCATAATGTCTTTGGACAGGCCTGGTTTGAACAGTAAAGACCAGTGGACCTAATGACTTTTAGGACAAAGGTTGAGAGGGTCAACCCCCAAACTGGGGGTAAAGAATTCACCCGACATCCCCCCGACTGGAAAGATGACTCTGTCTGCTCCACATCCAAAAATAGTGAGAGCTCCGACGTTTTCCACCACACACAGACAAGTACTAATCCTAACCAGATCCAAATACACTTTAATCATATACCAAAATTCAAAAGACTACATTAGATTAGAAAAATATGAGCTTGTAATTCAGTTCAGATGACCCATCCTGTCCACCCAATATGGTAGTAATCAGAGATCAGCTGAACATATTGCTTTTGTATTTTCTAAACATAAACTTTGCAAATTTCCAGGTTTACAACTGTTGATTGAAGGGCTTTTCATGTAGCATTGACCTGTGATGTCTTTATTCTGTTTCCAAGACCTTGTTTGTATTGAAACCGTTTTGTGTTTCAAACATACTGGAGACACTTATAATTTACAGCATATGATGAAGATGTAAGCAAGAAATATCCGCTGTCAGATGCCTATTGACAGTTGAACTTTGACCTCAGGGATCTCAACACCCTCTACATATTTTTGGATTATTAGACCGCTTCTAGTTGCTGATCCTGAGCTTGCGGGTAGGGGAGGGAAGTGGACACAACGTAGGTCACAAGCTTTAACTTTGTGCGTTTGTGCGTTGAATGGGCGACATGTGTTCTATATTTTAATTGTCAAACTCTTAAGTTACAGTTCATTGTGACACACAGTCTTTCTTATAAAGGGTTTGGCAACTTGCTCAGCAGATGTTACATGATGACAGTGGATGTCTGCTTGGAATGAATGGTGATAAATGAACTCATTGCTTTCATGAGTCCAAGTAAAGCTGGGATGATCGACTCTGGCACCTCATAGTAAAAATGCAAGACCTTAGAACCATACGCCATTCAATATCTCATTTTGACTTTATTTGTTTTTCAAGACTGAATATTAACACTCTGTGAAAGTCAATAACGCTGAACCATCACTCATGAATCTAAAATATGGGAACACGGGCTGCATGCTATTTTAGACCAGCCTCGCCCTTTCCTGACAAGTTACGAAGGATGGGTTGAGTGGACATTCTAAAACATTTTGACATACTGCGCTTAGTATCTCTGTCACTAACTGTGCTAATGTTTCTCATAGAATGTGAAGAGTATATAACATATTGGCTTAATGACAAAATTATTAGTGGTTGGTCTGGCCAATTTTGAGACCAATTACTGCCGACTTGGGTATTACTGTTGTACTGTTGTGGTGATCTGGCATGTGAAAACGTACTGTCCTGCTAGCACTATCATCACCTCATGTGTTATATTATGTGTAATGACTTTTCCGTGTGGGGTATCTTCTTGTGAGTTAATAAAGATGAAAGCACTGGATGGTTTAAATAGCAACCTATTTCCTTTCTGCTCTCCCATCTGGGATTGTCATAATAAATCATCTGCCACTGATAGTTGGGAGATGTTAAACCAGATGCCCTTCCTTACGTAACCTTTTTTCATTTATCTGGCTTTGGGACTGGCACAAGGATTTGACTGTCTATGAGAGAACTCTTGAGACTAGATTGTAAGTTAGCTGAGCGTTTTTTCCCTCTACCTATATTATATTGCGATTCATTTTATTTTATTTCAATCGGGAGCATATTTGCAGATGACATTTAACCACATCTATTGCTTGCATGAAACTATTCGCTCATAAAAATAAACCAGACGCCTTGAACTTTGGAAGCATTTTCATGAGCTTTTGAAAGAAATGAAACTTTTTATTGGTGACCTTTTTTGTTTTCTTGCTGTCTCTTGACTGCTCTTTCCAATTAGTGAGAGAAAAACAACCTAGCTGAGGCGAAGTGAGACAAATCCAATCTTTGAGTAGAAAGAAAGCAGCTGCACTGTTTGATCTCTGCAGGCACCAGTAGAGAGAATCCTCACAGTGCTACGTTATCTTTAGGTGCAGCTCGCCCTCCTCCACCTGACTGACCTTGTCATTTGGGCTCTCTGTTTTATCAGTGAATTGGAGTGATGATTGTGCCCAGTGTTTTTGCTCCATAACAAGAGCTAAAGTGAACTCTCTCACAGTCTGATGCTTACAAATAATTAAAGGGGAGGAGACCCACAAATCGATAATAGCCTGTAGTGTGAAGACAGAAAGTGCTGGGGTGAAAATAAGAATAAAATAAATCTCTTCCTCTATGGATTTTGAAGTGCGTCACATGAGGGTCAATGCAATGCTCTCCACTGCCAAAGTCTGCTTTTAATTGGCTCCCTTGTGTTGATCATCGAACTGTTCTCCCCTGGCCTTGTGAAACAGCAGCGCCACAATACCGCCTTCTTGCTTATTAAAACTGACACTTTTGCATCCATCACTTAATATATGTCAGATTTTCTCTTCCCATATATGCTGAGAAGAGTTCCGGCTGCTTTCCTATTGTTTTGTTCATTTGTATTGCTTCTATATGCAGAATAGTCTAAAGTGTGTGCCAATCAACTCAGTAGCAGCTTTGTGTGACATGTCACTTTTGCAGAGCGGAGATGAAAAAGCCACCTGACCCCCTTTTAAAGAGGGCTCTACTTGTGATCGCTCTACCATTTGTGGACTTCCCCGTGGCTTGAGTTTGCCCCCACATTTCATGGCTTCAGACACAAGCACTGAGATCAAACCAGGACCCCCTGCTGAGACTCCCTCTGAATGTGCTAATAGACCGTTTGTTCCTTCAAAAAACAGGTCTTCTGCTCTTGGGTTGGCGTCCCTCAAATTCCGCCTCTACACTGACTTATAATGATTGCTTTCCCACTTGTGCTCCAGTTATATGACCCTAACTACCTCCGAGAGCTGAGGACGGCTGAACTTTCACTGCAGGTCACCCTCTCTCTCTCTGGGGAGAGAGCCGTTTGTCTGGTTTAGAAATGAACACAGTGGCACCTGCTTGTTGACAACACAGGTGCTGTTGAACAAGAGATTAAGTGTGATTAAGGACCAAATTCTCTGGGGAGACACTAGTTTGATTACTATTAAATAGCAGTGCTAATCCTAAAATGGTTATGACATATATCACAAAAACGTCTTCATAATGAAAATGTTAATTAAAAATGAAATAGGTAATTGCAAATTGGATTGTAAAATAATAACTGCACATTTCAAATAAAAAGGAAGACTCAGACTGATGTGGTACATTGTATAACAATAACCAGTAAAGTTATTGAAGTTAAATGCAGAGGACGTATTTGTGCCCATATACTGTACCTATGGGCATAATAAAGGCATCACCAATTTCATTTTTCATTTCTGTATATATTATCATGCATTTACCATAACAAATGAACAGTCTGCTCTAATTTTCATTTCAGTTTCCATAACCTTTATTCTCAGTATCCACAATGACACATTCATGTTTATCATGGCATTAGTCTGGCAAAGAAGAGCACTGGCTTATGAATTTTGCAGATTGATTTCACTGCTATTAATTGTCAGGGATTAAGCACAAGTCCAGACTAGATTAGCAGATGACAAAGGAGACGCTGTGTCATTCCCACATGGCTGTGTTTCAGTTACACAACTATGGCAGGAATGAATCTGATATAAGAGCTGCGCCTGTGTATCCGATGTACTGCTCTGATCTGTCTTTCCTCTATGTCAGCAGTTAAGATTGCATATCAATATATTACCAAGGACTCCCAACTTGACATCTGTAAACATAATTTTGCTTCTCCCTATCCTCTTCTCCCAAGGTCTCAAATTACCTCCTTGATAATAATTTTTTCACTGATAATTTGAATGACCTTTGCCGGCAACAATACAATACTCAGTTGAGTGCTTCTTTGGCAGAATCTGTCCCTGGGGTTAGACTTGTGGTAAGTTTGGGGAGGCTGGCATGTGTTAGTGGTGGCCCAATTAGTGGTTTTGGCTCATAAAGCAGGGGATTGTGTTGTAAGGCACAATAACACACTGCATGTTTTTACAGCTACAAAAGAACTCAGTGTGAAAAACTGAAGAGGCTAATTCCATGAAATCTAAACGGAAAAAGTCAGGATTGAGTGAGCGATTGTACCTATGATGCGATCTTAGTCTATGAACCAGCAACAAGGATACAATTTACAGACTCACTACAAGTACTCAAGTTTGATTTTTGTGTGTACAAAGGACAAACTGTGAATGATGGATTGTGATGTTTTTGCAATATTTTGAGATAAAATATTTCTAAAAACCTTAATGGTGCACAATTTTATTTGCACTACTTTTCTGGCAGATGGCCTGTCACCTGCTTGTCTTTATTATAGTGCTATTGCTTTGTCTGAAATGCTCCACAACATGACATTACGTTTATATTGCATTTATTCAATTACAGGTCCTATAACAAAGGCATTGTTACTATGAGCGTTACACAGATCTGACCTGTAACCTGGCCAGATGATATCACCTGCTTGTCTCCATGCATGTTTCCATCTCAGACAAGCACATTGCAGACCCTCCTCTAGAAAAGTTACATGCACCTTTTAGACATACTTGGTCCTATACTTACTATGCATATTTTAATAATATCAATATTTGAAAAAAAAAAAGTTGAAGTGAAAAGGAAATTAAAATCAATCATCTTATACCTTTTGCATAAAAAACATTGTACTGTGTCTTCCAGTAGTCTGTTTTTTAGATATAGGAAATCAGTTCTTGATTAAAATGAAACTATTCTTGGACGAGTGCAACTGACAGAATGGATAATTATAGTCACAGTGGCACAGAGACAAAGCCTATGAGTTGTAAGTGTTCAATAATGAGTCTTTATGGTGTTAGAATGGATGCCTGCTGCGCTGATCCCACTGTAAGTGTTAGTGTTAAAGGGAGCTGAAAACGCCTGCAGAGTCGTCCTCAACGCTGCCAACAAAGTAGGTTACAGTCTGAAAATGTGCGAGGACCTGCTGAGGTGACAAAACTCTATCCTGCCACAGTACACTTTTTACATACAGAAAGATGCTAAAAGAAATAATTAGATGTTTCTCATACGTCTCCCCTTTCAGTTTGGCAGGCTGGGGAATAGAATTCAAGTCAAGTGGCTGTAGGCTGATAAATGCCTAGGGGCACAATGGGGGATGTGTTTTCAGGTGGGATTTGACCTGCTGACCTCATTTTCTTTTTGGTGAGCATAAGACACATATGCTTTATTCTGCTATATAGTTATGGACATTAGAAATTGCAATATAGAGTTAACACAACCTAATAAAAGAAATAGGTTAGCTGACTTCCAGTTTGAAATTTCAGAGTTGCATGAGTTCCACCTGCCTCTATACAGTATGTCGCCATAAACACGATCCCAGCGGACGGCCTATGCTGATGGATGGTATCTAACGATAGCAATCAGTGGAACAGAGCAATGTGAGTGTATGAGGTATAAGGGAAAACAGGAATTCTTTGAGCAATGGTCACTAAAAATGCAGGAAAATAACAATTACTCAAACACGCATGAATCACTCTAAATACAACTTTGAGTGAGTCAGTAATGAGGAGAACCTATTATAACATGGTTTAAACCTCTTAAAGTCAATTTTGTAGAATATGTCTCTTACATCTCACACTGAGTAGAGAGTAAATAATGAGTATTTGTAACAATAAAAAATACAAAAATATATATTCTTCAAATATACGCACCTGCTTTAACTAAATACACCACTGACCAAATTGTAAATCAAACAAAGATGCATCATATTTGAAAGAATGCTCTCCGTACTTTAAAGAGGGTGAGTCAGAGGTGAGATTTGAGCTACGACTCTTTAGTGTCCTATTAGTCAACTCCAGTCCCACCCATGTAACTCACCATGGGTTCTTGTACAATTTAAGCTGCTCTTTTGTATGCATAGATCTGCTTAATATCATATCTCACTTGTCAGGAAGAAGGAATGACAGCTGACCATTGCTTGATTATATCCAGGCCATGATGCAGTGTACCAAGTTGGTAGCCAAGGCTTGCCTCTAGAATCCATTACGCTTCTGGAGAGGCATAGATGAAAAATACCCCTTAAGAAGTCATGCATTTTCTCCTGTGGGACTGCGCCATGACTTCTTGGTATGTGCAGTGCTGGAGAATGTTAGTAAAAAAACAAAATCAAAACTCAATTTAGTGGTTGAGTTGTATTCCTTCAGTGGAGCTAGTCATTCCTGTACATTTAAGGGGGTTCAATTTTGGCGAGCAGAGGCCCTTGTTGTGGCGTAGTGGCTGTGTTGAAGTCACAAAGCATTACGGCAAATCTCCTATGGGACACTGATTGAGTTTGAAATAGCGCAGGTCACCCCCGAGCTATCTGAATGGGTTTAATGGAACTCCTGATGTCCTGTCCCGTGAAGTGAACCGCCAAAGGTCACCCAGGGGTCGTTCAGGGGTCATGTTTGCTTAGAGCATCTCAAAGTGTGCTACAACCCGCCAGCTTTCTCCTCGTCCCCCTGTACCCTATTCACCTTTCCGTCTCTGATCCGGACTGACCGAAAACCAGACTAAGGCCACATCTGGATGCAATTCCGCTTTTTGGGCTGACTCCGAGGATCCGGGCTGAAATTCCTGAGGCTAAGCAATACATGGAGATTTCAATATAAGTGGAATTGAAGGAAGATGGAATTGCAAATTGTGACTGGTGTTGTATTTTTTATTTATTTTCTTAAAGTGTTATGGTGTCTATCAAGGCTAAACGGTTGCGTGCACTGTGCTGTCAAATGGATGGATTTAGACAAATGTGACATATTTATACAGATATTCCAAGTCTTGTGGGACAACAGGATTTTATTTTTGAGGCCTGTTTAAAATGGACAGTCACAAATCATTAAATCCCACCAAAATTTCCGAGTACTGCCAATAGCTAACCATATCCTGGGTAAATGAGGCAACGAAGAAGTAGCCAGTTTGATGTGAATCTAAACGTGTATGTCAGAACTAGGGAAAAGTTAACTTGTTTTGCAATCTCAAATGCAGCTGTGTGAAATTCAGTGTGCTATTGTTTTGTGAAACATCTCTGGGGATCCCTTTATAACAAAAATATAATAAATAATAACAAACATCTGAATAATTATTATTCACTTTGCAAAAATGTAAATATTGTAGTATTACATCATATTATTTTGGTAGATGATTATGATGGGATGCCCTAATACAGTCCTCTCCCTTTATCTTCTTGGAAATGACATCAATACTAGTTTGGAGCTACCTCATAACATGAAGAAAAGTATGTAAATTAAATGTGTTTATTCTTTTGATTTTCTATCCTATGATCCAGTATGTGTATGTCATAAGTAAGATAGAGCCTTAAAAACTGAGTTCTGAATTTACTGTATATTGTCTTGAGTCCTGTCAGACTGTATGTGGGTTGTGCTGATTAAGTTGTGCTTCCAGTATTCCAAAGCTCAGCCTGTTTCAATTAACTTTGACTTTAAATGTTGAAGTACAGGCAACAGGCCCCAACAGTAGCCAATCCTCCTCAGATGTCTTTACACACAGACTGAGGGGAATTATTTGTGAATATTGTTTTGAGTACATCATGTCATGTTGCCCTCAGAGCAGGTTTAAGTGACTGTGAACCAGAGACTACACACGTTAAGCTTTGTAGATGTTACAAGATACTAGCTACATTGATACAGTGACTTTCCTTTTAGATGTTATAATATGATTGACCTATTATGTGGCTGGTTGAGATAAGGTTAAGGTATACTTGATGATGTTGTTGATCTTGTTGATCCAACTAAGTCCTCTGTTTGAGCCATCCTTCAATGCCGGAAACCTTTCAAGAGCAGGGACAGCTCTTGAGCCAGGCTACCTTAGCTGGAAGATTTGCCTCTTCTGCATGTTTTTCATGGGGAGAAATATGCAAATTCGGGCCAGAATTACCCAGAATTGAGAAGTGCTGGCCACATTAGTCTTTTTTATTTATTTTTCATATTACTGAATTGATGTATTTAGCCTAATGTAGTTATTTTTATTCCTTTGATTTTTCCATACATTGTGTTCATGCCTACAATCTACCCCGTGCTTATTTTTCTGCACCTTTTCTGTTTTATCCATTTGTTTCCATGCATGTGTTGAAGATAAGACAGCAGTAATCAAACCCCCCAAAGTCCACTGGGGTTTAAGACATATCATATTTAGGCTTTAGGAATCAGGGTGCAAAACGCTGACTGACTCACCAAGACGGAAGAGAAATCGGATCCAGATGGGACACGCCACTCAGTGTTTACCGGTATTTATTCAAACTTTAGAATGATTACACAAACGCTATCAAGGAGAGGTGGGCCGCTGATAGAGACTCACTGAAATAATATAAATATTCCAACAAGAAAGATTGGTGAAACCGTGAGAGACCAGGAAGAGGAAGACATGACTGACCTTAAAGGGCAAGAGTAGACAAAATAGACATTGATACTTTTCCATCTATCATATCAAATAACCAAAGACTCAGTGGAAATGGGCTTTAGGTTTTAAGTATTTAAATGTTCTTTGGTGGCCTGAGTCTGTTATTTTATGAAGGTTAATGATAAAAGGATGCTGAGGTTAGGTGCCCAGCAGGAGGCCTAAAAGAACACCAAAGAGGTGATTTATGAGATTTATGAATGTGGTGAAAGAGGACATAATGCTGAAGAAATAGATAGGGTTGAAAGACTTGATCATTTGAGAAAGACAAAATTTATTTATATAATTGTTGCTGTATTTATTTTCCCAGCTGTGATTACACAACTTTGTGGAGTTAGCTCACACAATAAATTGCTATTGACAAATAGGGACTTTATTCATTTAAAGAGCCATTCAAAAGAAAAGTAAAATCAAGTAAAATCAATCGTAAGACGAAACAGGTCAGAGGTGTCTCCTCTTTGAACAGTTTCCATAGCAGTGATTCCACCCTCACTATTCCATCTTCAAATACTCACCAAAATATGACGCTCTTATTGTCATGACTTTAGTCTAAATTCTAAAACATTTTAACTGTGTGGTCAAAGTCTTGTTTACATGTTCTTTGTAACCTTACATGACTCAATTATTCCTCTTGTCCAGAAATGTTTGATCTTACTTTTCATGTGTCTGAAAACCTTCTGAGAAAAAATTTGATACAAAAGAGAGAATAACACAATTATTCATCAGCAATGCTGTTTATAAATATTTCTACACATATGGAAAGAATGTTCATGTTAACAGACTAATGTGTCTTTCATACAAAAGTCCATAAAAAAAATAAATAAAATCCCCACACTGACATAATAAAGTGTGTGATCATTAAGTGACTGTGGCAGGTTGTTTTTACCCAGGTTGCCCTCACTGCATCTGTTCCCCATAGAGCCTCATTAGAGCAGTTCCCCGGGGAGCTGATATGTTGGTCAGGAAGAGTGTCCCAGGCCGTCTGCTGTCTGTGGACCTGACAGAGTCTATAATGCTGAGGTCTGGACGGGACAGTCCAGCCAGAGAGCACCCCTGACCTTTAAGACCAAGATCTGATGAGGAGGTGAGCCGCAGGGGCACTGAGCAACATCAGCTTTTCTATGAGGTTTATTTAATGACCAACAGAAAGGCGGACCTGCTCAGTCTGAAGGCACAACAATATTATGTTTGTTGTCTCCCAGGTAATCTTTATCCCATACATTATACCATATGGTTTGTGTATTTGGTAAAAAAAATACATTGATTGTTAACATCTACACATTTCCTATTTTCCTTATGCAGATAGAGCCACCATAGAGCCGTAAACGAGTTAGTGTAAAAAATACAAAGAAAGAATACTTCTTACGAGGTTGAATTTATGAATAAAATTCATCATTGCTATGATTTTTTTTAATCTTAAAACTACATGTTGTTTAACATTTCAGATACTTCATTTTTTCCTTCTGATGTCAACATAAGCAAATCAGAAACACAGTTTATGTGGCTGATTTTAAGACAGCCACATACTTAACCTTGTGACTGCCCATAGTAATTTAAAATACACAACATTTCTGCACCAAATTGAGTTTAATTGATTTATTATTGAACATAGTATATAAGTGGTATGCTTATAACTGGACACAAGAAATCTTTGTGTGTTTGCGCTATATGCTAATTTCTTAGTAATAGAGTTGCATGCTACACAAAGAGCTCTTTAACTGGTCTTGCTTTTATTTCAGTACTTTCCATATCAGGTCAGATGCATCTCAGCATCTGGGATGTAATTTCAGATTGGGCCTTGCCTTTCTCGAGCGCTCTCTGTATCCGCTCCAACAGATGAAGAGGTTTATTATTACAGTATGGAAATAATATCAGATGTGATGTGTCCACACGCACTAACCATAATGCCCCTGCCTTGAAACGCACATGTTCGGCGTTCAGCTTTTACACAGCTATGTTCTGCTTGCTCTTGGGAAAACTTACTTGTTCTGATTGTCCAAGGTTTCAAGGCCTTGACTTCAATCATAGCTGTAAATGTTAGGACATGTTAGTGTTTGTGCAATTGCTTGGTGTGTACTGCGATGTCCTGAGTTGTTTGCATCAATTGTGGTTGTAAAGGATTAAAGGAGCGGTTCGTAAAAAACAGAAGACAGCTGCCAAGAGCAAACAAGCTATTGAGCGAGCAGAGTGGAAGTGGTGCCAAGTGCTCACAGACTATAAGGAGTCTTTGAGAAGTAAAATACTGATATAATTAACATACTGAAGCCATGGTCAGTCATTTTGAAGTTAATTTGCTGTAATAAGGTTTGACTGCGTTCATTTTTATGTGTTTAAATGGAATCTTGAAAGGCAGGAATGTTGTGGAAGTAAAGACCAAGTTAGAAGGGGAAGGAAACATGTATTGTTTGTTAACTACATACTTTTCAGAAAAGGTTAGTAAAGTGTCCAGAATACGTGATCCATAAATGTATATAATTCTGAGATACGAGATTCATGGTTCAATGAAATGAGCTTTAAACACTAGTCAAATTCTGATAAAAGGTATTACAAGCCCTTAACTGTCAACTTGCATTTGCTTTCACAATCCTCTAAGTGTTCTTCTTTGTTTTCTGCACAGATACACCATTCAACCTACTATAATCCTTATTTATGTCCTTGCCAAAGAGATAGATGACAGAAACAATAGGAGCGACCACATACCAGCTGTTGGTAGAGATCACCTCTCACTTACCTCAGGCTCTGATCAGCCGATGAACCAAATACAAACCAGAAAACCACATCTGGACAGGCATGCAAGTTTTTCAGATTCTCAATCGCTCTCGGCTCTATTTCAGCGATGACTATTTTTATGTACATACAGAGATTTATGGAGGTCCAGTGTGTGACAGGGGAGAGTTACAGACATTAGACATTTCCCAAGATTGCAAGAAAATGAAAATTACTGATTACAATGTAAATATTATCATTAAATGGAAGCTAATATTATCAATGACTTAGACAAACTTTATTGATCCACAAGGGAAATTATTTGGACTTGCTTTATATAAATCAAAAGAGCAAGCAAAAAGCCTCACTGTGCTGCAAGTTGTATGTTGTAATACCTGCATGTCCTAATAAGGACATGCAAACTTAACTGCTTTTCTCTGCCATGTATCTTATTCCTCTTTTACAGCAGTTTTAATATGTCTAGACACATTTACAATTGTTTTCAGTGTGTTCACTCGGTATCAACCCCTTCCTGGCAGGAAACAAGGGCTGAAATGCCAGCCCAACAGAGTGGCACAAAGCAAGTCCAAAACAACTGGCGCACCCAAGTGTAAAGAGATTCACTCCCCTCCACTAAGAAACAGGTCTAGTTTGGGGTGCATATTTCCCATGAGAAAATAGCGGTGATGAATATGCATTTGTGTTTTAGCATTGTCCTGATTTTCTTAGCTACATACCCTTACCCTTAGCAACACCACACCGTCCAATCAGCATCTTCGAACACACTTGACCAGCATTTACTGATTTTTAACTACCCAGTAAGTCTATTGATTGGTTCTTGGGCCGGTGGTTTCATATTGATTAGTCATAAATTAAAAGTATTTCTCTGTAAGTAAAAGTGCGTAATAGTTCTACTGCTGTTGTACACTATTGAAAGTGATTGAGAAAATAGCCATGAACTTTGAAGAATGCTGACCCCAGGGCATGAGTGAGAGATGATCCTCTCTCTTTAATACAGTATTAGGCTCTTGATCAAATAATCGAATATGGGCCGGAAGGGAAATAAAGGATTCACTTAAGAAAGAGTGGGTTATCTAAGTAGAAAATTGCACTATTGATTTTTAAAGATCCTGTGTAGCATGTTTTTCACCTTGATATGTGTCTCTCAGGGTTTACTGTTACCATATACACAGGCAATTTGAGTGTAGGTTATTTCACAATTTGTATTTTTATGCAAATGTACACATCTGAATGTATGTTATACATTCCTATTGAATTAAAGCCTTTTGTGGACAATGACATTTAGTGTCATGCATTTCTTCTCAGAACCAAACTTTAAGACCCTTTGAATTTATATATGATAAAATAGTAAATGTGTTTGAAGATCCCCCTACTTATATTTTTACAGCCTTTCATATTTAAAAAGCTTAGCCTTTTACAGAAAAAGACATTGTATATGGTATCAGTTTGATATGTCATCTTTTCGGGTATCCCCTGAATCTACTTATGTTGAGATTAAACCTATCTTTTGCAGTCATGTTTTGTTGTGAAAATTTTCCTTTAAGATAATATTATCAGACTACCTCCTTAAGGCTCCATTCTTCAAAGCCCAAATGCATATATCTTGAGAGCATTTGTCAACCTCACCTTTGTGTCCGGTTTTATGTTTCTGCCCATTATCAGTCCTGTCCAAAAGATTTGCAAGACTGATGACACTGTACTGACGGAGGATTCCTTTAAGACAAACTGCAGTGGATCAAGTGTCAGTGTGTCATCATCTACACATGTAAAGAACTTGAAAAATCATTGTAAAATAAGACAGATTATTATCAAAGGCTTGCATGCATCACAAAAGACTATTACCAATACAATGGCGTTGGTGTTGTAATGCGTTAGGTAAAACATATATCGATTTCACAGTATCTTTGTACATATTCACACTGCTCCAGGCACAGTTGAGGCTTAAACCAACCCCTGGGTGATAGTTTGTCTCTGAGGATTACCTTGTGTGTGGATGTTTATGTGCCTTTAACCCTGCTAACCTTTGTGTTTCTTCCTAATACCAATAATTGAGCTTAAGTCAAACTGATAGATGTCTGAAGTGGAGGCACAAAGAAGCACCTACTGACCTTAGTATTCTTCAAATGGCTGGTTCTTGCTACGATTGTAAGTCAAAGCGTCAAGAGCTCCCAGACCTCATGGATCTTTTGCACGCTCTTAAACCCATTGACCCTCTCGCTAAACAGGTAAAACACTGGTGGGACTAGCACTGGTGAGACTAGTGAGGCAGCTTTAGTGGTAGGTATTAGCAGATGAGCTAAACAAACAGAAAGTGCTAGGCTTGGACATGGGAATCAATGGTTAGGAGGACAGAAGGCCAATGCAATCAGGGGAGCAGAATGAAGTGGGCTCAAAGCTTGCTGAGCCAGCACCGATGTCGAGTGACTCATTTGGAACCAGGACCGTCCACTCGTCCTCTGGGTAACCGGCTCTGCAAACACAACAAAGAACAGGCTTTACTAGCAGTAGTAGACAGACAGAAAATGTTCCCTGTGCATACAATACTTCACAAATTTCTCTCTATTCTGCATCCAGGGCTCCAGACTTTACTGATGTATTCATTTGTAGAAATTCTTGAGACGAATGAAACACATTTTGATTTTAGTGCACTTTTATTTGAGGGAGTGTGACTGCAGCAGGAGAATAACATTTACATTAATTGGCTTGCTCTGAGAAGTGCTGCTACAGGATAAACACTGAAGTTTAAGGTCATAGTATATGGACTTTGCAGTAACACCACTTTTCATTCACCAGCAAGGGCAGGAAGACTGCTGTGTGCAGTGTGTGTGCTTGTATGTAGTGCTCTGCAGAGGCTTATTAAAGACTGTGTGTAAATGTTGCATCATGTCACTTTTTGGTGGAAGGTCCACCACCTTGCTTGCCTCCATGGTGATGTAATTTCTTTGTCTGGAATATTTGTCTTTGCATTAAGTAAACAGGTGATGCCACCAAGCCAAGTTAAAAGTCAAATTTATGAGGAGGTGATCCCCTCACAATTAGAATACATGTTTTGATTTAGTTTTAAGCAACATACTCACCTGTAACTGTATATATGCTTGATATATGTTTAATATCATAATATGGAACATTAAAGCAATAACATCTGCAAGTAGACAAGCAGTTGGTGGACCCTCTACCAGAAAAGTTACAAAATAGTATATATTTTTTTAAATGTATATAGCTGAATATACTACCATTTACTGTTACATTTGTTAGTACTCGCTAGACAGAGACATCTTGTTTGATATTTCATTCAGTCGGTCTCCATTGTGGTGAGGTCACTTTCATTCTCTTCCAGTCAAAGCAGTGGCTATGTGGCTTGTGCAGACCACAGACAATAGCAGTTATTCTACGATCACTCAGGACCTGAACCAACCATGCTGCAGAACAGGCCAAAAAGCCTCTGCAGTCTCCTCTGGCTGGAATAATATCTGTGTGTTTTCACTGTCAGAGCTCTCGCAACTGGCCAATGCGCTGCCATGCTGTGTTCTGTTTAGCCAGAGCTGAAGGTTTTGCCCTCTAATGCTGGTGTGTACTCAGCCCCATGTGTGTGCGCAGCAGGCATTTTTCATTAGTTGCGTCTGTGTGTGTGACCAAATGACCTTAAAGAATCTGCATTTGCACACAAGGATAATATATCAGCACAGAGGGGACCAGGGCATAACTTGTATACAGGAAAAGCCATTGTTGTTTTGACATTTTTTGGAGGAAATTACAATTTATGAGAGAATGCTGTGAGTTAGATAGCCTACAGTGATTATTCTATTTCTAATTTTAACCATTTGTCAACTTTTTTTTTATTTTAACTGGCTATTCGGTCTCTGATCTCACTTCTTCAGGTGTCTTAAGGCCATAGTATATAACTTTTTGACCAAAAATGGAAATGTATTTTTTGTCTCCATGGAGAATGTTATGTATGGTTTTGACTTTCTATTTCCTGGAATTATGCTGTTGATTTTACAGCTCCAGAAAGTTACCTATCACTTTAATAATGCGAATGTAACGTTTTGCTGGAGTGTTCTCCATCAGTCTGCCCCAACACTTTTTTGAGGCACTTACCTCAATACACCAAGCTGTAATGCAACACTGACTTGTAAATAGAGCTTTGCAGTTAATCGAATTTTAATAGAGTTGAGTTGCAGTTGTTTCAAATTGTCATGATCAGCATGTGTCTTTTAAATCTAGAGGCTTATAGCCAACCCTCTGTAAGTAAAAACATGTGTTGGAGCAGAGTACAGACAGAGGATAAAATGTGACTAGATTTTTAGTGTTAAATTGCAACAAGGTCTTGTTCATTTTCATGAAATTATGACTGAAAGCCTTTTGTATTTGTTTTCACAAAACTTGAATCAAATATCGTCATCAAGCAACACAAGGACAAAACAAAATTATGATTAACTTCTTTGTAGTTGTATTGTAAATAACCCATTAGAAATATAATGTTAGACCAGCTGTTTGTGTGTGCGCTGTGTGATCCACTGGGCACATTGTGGTAACTCCTCTCAGGTCAAACTGTCTCCAGGGAGAACAAGTGGAAAGTGAATTCTGCCAGTTCGGACATTAAGCTATGACAACTGCTCTCACCAGCATCTCATCTGACAGGCCTATTAGTACCAGCATACAGGCTAAAAACAGCAGCGTACAGTAGAGGGTATAGTAGTGGAACATTTGACCCAACAAGCACAGGCCAAAAGAGTGACATATGTTCCTGGTCATAACTTTCAGCTAACAGCCACCAGACATGTGAGTGTATACCAACAGTAGGCATTGACAAGTGCATTTTATTTGGTGGCTCCCCAGACCACAGTGTGAGTTTCATTTCCTCTCAAAGTTTATGCCAAGAGGAAATTAAAGACCAAACCTCACCAATTAAACTAAGTGTAATTACTTTTAAATAGCAATAATACAAGTATATTTGTACAGAAAAGGAAGCAAAAAGATTCAAATGTTTGGATACTTAAGCTTTTGTGGTTTATGGTCCATTGTTCTCTGAAGCTTTCTTTTTAAAGGTCCTCTCTATTACATAAAATTGACTCTTGTGAGCTTTTAGCCATGTTAGAATGTTGTTTTACGTCAGTTGTGTATTGTTTCATTCACACGTGTTTGATTAACCCTTTATTATTAGTCTTTCTATATCCCAAAAGCTCAAAATGCTCTCTTTCACCTTGTGATGTCATGAAACAGTAATTTTCAAGTGAAAAGCTTTTGGCAATTCCAGACTGAAATTTTCCACATGATTCTAGTAAAGGTGTATGGAGTTTAAAAACCCAGTAGAGCACAGTAGAGCACTTCCATCACATCACAAGATGGATCAGTGTTTTCTGTTTGAGAGAAGAACTCTGCCTAAATATGAAGGATTTGTGTGTTAAAGATGTGTGAATGAAACAAACACAACTCCAGGTATGTTTGTGATGAGAAAATATTAAAACATCGATCAGAAAATAGTGCAATATGGAAACGTTAATAACTGCTGCAGTGACTTCTTGATATCTTTTTAATATGTGTTTTTCCCTTCATTCACCTTCAAATAATAATCTAAATAACTATCATTTCTTAGTGGTGAGTCATTTGTTCATGCAACAATTCAAAACATTGATCTTAATCCCCTTTCAAATAAACAGTTTTATCTTTAGCCCTTTCGTGTGTATTTTTCAACCAACCCCATATCAAATTACTGCTGAGACATGAAAGATATGTATACAAGCAATTTGTAAATCAAACTTTGTTTTGTCTTGTCCAGTGTTAACACCTGCAGCATGTTGCATACATTTGCATTTGTTAATATGAACTCTTTGTAGATTATGTTTTGGATTTTGGATTATTTATGTAGCCATCACCTTGTTTATTGGATGTTTACACTTGATGATATGATTAATGTGTCTAGTTCCTGTTGTCCGTTATAGTGTTTGTGGCATGTCTTTGAAGTACTTCTCCAGGTTTCATATCTGCGTCATTGCTCCAGACGTGGTATGCCTGTTGCTGGCATTGGGCTGTTTGATCAGTGGGCTTGATTTGTGTTGCCTCAGTCTTCATCATGTATTCAGTCTTTTGGAGTTGTCGGATCCAGGTTGTTGCTCAGAAGCCCAGGTGGTTCTCATCATTCCAAAAAGAGAGTTTACTGCTCACCTAACTCTTTCCATACGAAGAAGAGGTGCCCTATATTCCTCTGATCAAGTTTCAAGTCCATGGCACTGGTGCACTGAGAAGTTAGGTTACTTAAAATGGGTTTTGTTAGCATTTTGAGAGATGTAAGAAATACACCCATGAGTCGTTCCAATGAAAAGAAGTACAAATATCTACCAAAAAGTACTTTAAAATGAATTATGTAACTACCCTGGTGGAGGGTCTGCCTCCTGCTTGTCTCCTTTGTGATGCTGAGATGTTATTGCTGTGTATGGAAAGTTCCAAGTGTTCCAACAGTATTTCCTCAAAAATACTGAAACAAACATGCATCCTTACTGAGAGTGAGGTCGCCTCTCCACAGAACTGAAATGTAACTTGGACTTTTGGTGTCACCTGCTTTTTTCATTAAGATAAAGATAAATTTAATGTCAATCCAGGCAAACATCTCCATGGAGATAAGCTTGCTGATCCTCCTCAAGAAAACTTACATTGTGTGCCCTGATTTTTTTTTTCCACTTTCAAAGTAATTTCTCATGCCACTTTACAACAAAATAAATCTAGATTACTTGTAAAAAAAAAAAAAAAAAAAAAGACTTTCCTCTTCTGACCATTTATATTTAAAAGTATTTCTCATTACATCCAATATAGCCACAATATTATTGCTACAGGCTGAACTAGTTGGCATAAATTTAAAGTGATTTTTCTGAATCAAGTAGTGTGTATTTTATTTCTGTAACATAAGTACGTCTTTATTTTAAAACACCTTGGGATGTATATTCTTGTCATTCAGCAATAATGTACCATGTGTTAGAATAGTTAGTAGCCAACCCTAGTGCACACTGCTGTTGCACTGGCCAGTTCTGCAGGCCTGGCTCAATTCTCGCCTCCCAGTTTAACAGCCCTTGGCCACAGTTTTTGGGGAAACTGGAGCGTCATTTTCATTGGAGCACCTGGAGTCGTTTTATTTGGAGTTGATGGAAATTTTCAAGGTGCAGCGAAAGGGGACGGGGACATTTAGGCAGAATGAGTTTCTTGGCTTATAGTATTTTTCTGATCTCAACCACAGCTTTTTTTACACTTCCTTAAAGATATTTTTCTTTTCTGAAAAAAAAAAAACCCCAAACAAAAACAGATACTACTGTATTTAAAATAATGGTTGTATATGGTTGCTTTTACAAGATCTGAAAATATATTTTATCCAATCACAAGATTGGTTTGTCAGGGAAGGCATCAGATCTATTCCCAATTTAATTATTGTTTGGACTTTCCAAACAATTTTTTCTCATAGCTTCTGAACTTGTCAACCTGTAAAGACATATTTAGTTTAGTTTTTTATTATTATTTGTTTTTACTTTAATTGTTCAAAAAATACTTAACAAACCAAGCTCTTGAAATTTTATCGTCCAATATTTGCTTGGCCGTCCTCTCACATGTATACTTTTTGCTCATACACAAATACACTCACGCACACATCTGGTTTGGGTTTCAAGTGCCTTTCCCTATGTATTTTACCCATCCATCCTCACACACACAAGAGTCTTTTTATTCCCTCTAAAACCAGTGCATCACTATAGCGCCGCTACTGTGTCCAAACAGGCCAAGCCAATTGAAAAATATCATCAACATAATTAAACCCATTTAAAGCTGAATGTGTCATACATTTTGATGACAGTGATTTGCTATTATGGTCTGAGTATATACAGACTTCTGAAAGGCAAAGAGGAAGGTAAAGAGTCTTTTTGTGACTGTGGCATTTTGCAAAAGGCAATTACCATCAATCACACTGAATTCTGTGTCTAGGTGACCTGGAGTTGATTTCTGTACCATAGAGACATAGTTTTGACAATGACATAGGATCTTTTATTGGCTGCAAGCGGGAACGTTGAAGATGAAAGACACTATTGGACCTAATGAAGCCCATGGACTGAAATGTAATGCATGGCCATTGACTATCATTATGTCCTTGAAAAGCCAATGGACTGCTGTAGGACACTGAGCATTAGAAGTCATTACAGATTCAGCCCACAGAGCCCAACAAAATACACTGAACTACACCGTACCTGATAACCCCTGTGAAGATTTTAGCATCACATTTCCACATTAAATATAGACCATATTTTGCATAAACATTTAATTATGTTACAATCAATGTTGCTTTTGCATATTGTTTAAGTTTTGTCTTTTGCTATATAGGTTTATGTGATTAAAAAAGATTGGATTGCAGTTTATCATTTAGATTGTAGCCTATATCCCATAAATTTCATGTTTTTATAGAAAAAAAACACATTTAATCCACAGATTGTAATAATAATATTGCCTCAAACTGTATTTGAACTGTATTTTCAAAGGTAACATTATAGCCTATATGATGATCACCTGTTTCCCAATATCTTCCTGTGAGTACTCGTAATCCCAGTGTGGGGAATAGACAGATCCCACTTGTGCGTTTCCGCCCCTCGGCATACAGCATTCCGAAGCTCTTGCAAAGGTGTTGGCTAATTAGTCACCTGACCTCTGAGGTCAAAGGTCGCTGCTACACCTCACCTCAGGGGATCTCTGTGATATTTGAAGGAGTTTTGATTCTGGATACTCAAAGCAGAGAAATACCCTTAAGGCTCTGTAAGCCATTCTGAGTGCATTGCCTGAGCCACATAATGACAGGTGATAGGTATCAGGATAGTTCCAGTGGTTTTTTGACCCTTATGTCCACTCCCATTTAAAGCTCTCAGGTGCAGGACCAGGGATTGTAGTTGATGATGCTAGGGCAAAGGACTACCCCTTCAAAAGCTAACCTGTAACGGTGTCTTGAGGCGTGTAATAGGAATTGCATTATGTTTCCTGTCAGGGGCTATGAGGCTCAAATGACAAAAGGCAGTGCGGCATGCCTGGTCAGATACAGGTCAAAGACTACACATTGTTCTCACTGAATGCATATGCTGCAATAATAAAAAGGACTGTAAACTCTTTATTAACTGCAGTTAATAGCTGGAAATTTTGAAGTAATTTGATCCACATAAATGTCACAATTCCATAGGCCCATACAAACAAAGACAGCGATAAAATATGAGAGGAAACAGGTGTAGCAGTTGAAAAAGAGCTGTGACCTCACAACATGGAAAGACACAAGATCTGGGTTCTTCATTAAAGTTCTCACTGAGTATATCTTCTCCAGCTCTGACAGGTGAGACATCCAGAAGCCCATAACATTCTTCCATTCTGTACTCAATGCCACCCAAGTGGAATTTTAGCTTTCTATTTCTTGAGGGTTTTTGAACATAGCACAGATGACCAGAAAACAATAAAAACTTTGAAGGATGTTCAGAATATCAGATTTACAAAACAACTTATTCATGCTATGCTAAAAGCTATTGTTAATTTATACCACCTATGCCCAACTTGTCTTGAAAATGTTGTACAATTTATCCTTAGCTATTTCTGTTCTCTGACACTGCTTGCACAATTGCAAGAAATCATGCTTTCAATTAAGACGTATCCTAATACATATCAAAAGAAAAATCAATTTCTGTCAACTGGGCAAACGTGAAGACATTTCATAGCTCTCCAGAACTGAAGAAGCTGCTTGGATGAGCTGTTACTACCTGAACGAGTGAGGGATTACACAGACATATCCTAAGACAGTTTAGTCACTAAACTTCTGCCAATATTCTGAAAAAGTGTTTCTTAGAATAATGGCAATGGCTATGGTGTTCTCAATTTGTTACGATAGATAAAGTGTAAATGTTAACATTACTCTTAGCTGTAGCCCCAGGACATGCCCCCCTCAGCTCCTAAATCCATGTTTCACACTGTGCTGTTATTGCACAGTGAGAGAACCACAGGAGGGTTACTGACTGTGTGTCGTGTTGGGAGACCACACAGACTGTAATAAGTTTGTCCTAACCTGATCAGTCCTCTTTATTATAGCAGCCACCGTCCTGCTGCAGCGCCCCCCAGGGACACATACCTATCTACGTGATTGATGGAGACTCCAGTCACAGCTGTTTTCTTTGGGGGATTTGTTATCAGTTTAGATTTTTAAAGCATTTGACATCAGTAAGCAGCAACTGATAAGATATTGTACATTTGTTTCTTATTGTTATTTTCAAGTAAATACGGCCCTTCACACACACAAGAAAGGAAGTTAGCATTCAAGGTAAAGACGCATTATGTGCGTGAGATAAGTAAGATCCTTTATCTTTCACTGTAGTAAGGCACATGTACTTTTAACAAAACAGGAATCCTTACTGAGAACAATTAATATTATTGTAGTTGTTAAATTACAGACAGTTATTTTTTGATACAGTGGCTGTGAGTGTATTAACCTGATTTTAAATAACATTGTGTAACTTTTCTGGTGGAGGGTCCGTCAAATGCTTTTCTCCAAGGAGATGTCATTGCTTTGTCTGGAATGTTTCAAAGTATGGTATTAAACGTTTCTTTCTTCATGGAGACCAAACCAGGCCGAGTTATGGGTCAGATCTATAGAGAAGCAACCCTGCTCACAGTCAGAATGCCTGTTTTTAGGTATTTTTGAGCTATAAAACCATCTATAATTTAATACATGTAAAGAAGAGCTGTTTAATGCCATGCCAATGCAACATTCTTAACAGAGCAATGTTGAGCTGCTGATCCACTTAATGAAAAGCTTTCCTTTTGACTTTGATAATACATTATGCCAAAACACAATATATTGATTTCTGTGAGTGATTGGTTTTAAAAAGGGCTCTGGAGCGAGGTAAAAGTATGAGATTGGTGCCTTGAGTAGCGTGTCAGTATTTGTGTCAGGGGTTGTGGGATGTGTGCTAAAACATGCATGTGTATTGATTTACTCATGCAAATGAACCCTGGGAATGGGTCACAGTGAGCCTCAGGGGACAGATGTGTTTTTGAAAGTCATTGAAGGTCTATCTGGCATCCACTCAACACTAAGTTTGCTTATACACAAACATGAAATGGCACTTGCCTTACCATTTAGATGTGCTTTCCTAAAATTATAATGCTCTTGCTCTTCTTAACTTTTACCACAAGAACTTAAATGACTGTACTTTGGCTTGAATCCATGTCATAACAGGAGAGTTATGTGACACTAGGATTAACTCAAACATGTCCAACTAAAACCACAAGTGCTATTCTGGGAAAGAAGTGGCTTTATTTATGTATTTAAGAGCAACACGCAATTTTAATAAGTTTGTCTATAAGAAGAAAAGGCTTATTTTCAAAGTTCAGTGTCAGTTTTCAGGTCTGTCACCCACTAAATGGTTAGAACAACTACGGCACATTTGGATTGGCTGCTACACTGCAGAAAGCACACAAAACAAAATTAACTTTAACACTGGAATATTTTTGAGAGCAGTTTTCAGAAGAAAATGAACACCTCATATCTTCTATCAATGGACACATCATATCGTCTATCAGTGCTCAAATCTAAAACTGGTTTAGATTTTCATAGATACTTGTTTGGTAATTGGTAACAGAGTTTACCCTGACACCGATGCTGCAGTTAATGTGTTAGTTTTGTCATTATGTGGCAATTAATGTTATCTTTCTAATCCTGAGGTGACGCATTCTGTCAGATAAGGGTCATTGGATCCAGATGATGTCATGGTCTGAGGCTGTTATTAGAGATAATACCCCAGCCATTACAACTGTTAATTGGACAGAAACATTATGATGTAAACACTATTCCTATTTATGTATTTCTTATACTTGCACTTAATTAATTCACATAAAGTCACAAGGCCACTTTTTGTGCAAACCACAGCCCAGGTGAGCAAATCAGTGGATACCAGAATTTGATTTCCAGCTATGCATAAAAACACAACTGCAGATGCCTTAATCAGGCAATGAGCTATACCAGAAGATCCAATATGTGTAGACCTCCACCGCGAGACCTGCTAAACCATGTCTTATTTAATACATCTGGTTTCCACGGTGAGTTAACCTTTCTATTTTGTGTCCGTTCATACTATTTCATTTTACTGAGAGGCAGAAAGTCCAGGGCAGTCATCTTC